>CM051460.1:269642142-270242142 GCA_028095005.1 Rhynchospora pubera
TAGTGCATTATTACAAAAAGAGATAAAATTTTTAAAGTTGTATCTACCTTTGTATAACTATTAACAACGATCAATGTTGAAATAGTGTAAAAGATGCATTAACGTTGAAATAATTTTTTTATATGGTTAGTTGGTTACCATTTTGCACTGGAGGTATCCACTTGAGTTTAACATTCCTCGTGATAAAATATGGTTACCATTTTGCACTTGGCTAATCCCTACGCTACGCGTGCCCCCCACCCCTGTCAACATAGTACTCTTTCGTGCTCTGCAGAGCGCACGCCGTTTTTATGTTTCCTGAATTTCGTACGCCGAGCGAACATTGCCGCTTCATGTATTTCAATGCCAAGTGGGTTCCACTAATACGGGCTTTCATGATTCGGTCGTATGGAATTCCTTGTTGCTCGCTTCATTCATTTTGCACCGAACTACATAGGCAATACGAGATCTTCAATTTGTAGAAAGGGAGACGTCAGTCAAGTCAGCTGATTCTTTCACTGGCCGATGGGACCCACATCTCTAATTTTCTGAGATTTTCGATGCTGTTTTGTTTTACATGCGCAGAGCGAACAATTTTGTTTTACATGCGCAGTCCGGAGTGTGCGCTGGAGCTGCACCGCACGGATGGAAAAAAATACTCCTAAGCTTAGTGCTTAATTGAGCCGGTGCACCGGTATTAATATCTTATCCGAAAAAAATGTTCCTTGTATATTTAACTATACGTATCCTTACTAGGCTAAGAGCACTCTCAACGATGAACAATACTGAAAGTTATTTAATTGTACATCATTATACGTACTTTACGCTCAACGACAAACAATTTAGTTAATTATAACTTCATTCAGTGTCATGATACCACCAACCTGATTACCATTCACAAAATATTTTTTCTAATGTGCCTAATAATTTTATATTAACAAATTTCACAAGATACCTCTGTTTTCATAAAAAAAAAATACCGGAAAAATGTATTTGTGTTGTATTTAAATTGCAGATTTACTTGTAAATAATACAAGATAATTTTGTACTCATTATAGTAAATAGTAATACGTACCTTAACAATTTCTTTAAGGACAATAAAATGTAAAATGATACATATTTTATTGTGTATAAATTGATGCCGAGTATATTTTTGCGGTACATTATGTGTACCTATTAATCATTTCAGTCAAGTGAACTTTATTTTAAAGCATAAGACCACTAACAAAAAATTCACACCCTGAATATAAGAAAAAGTCGTGCATTATTACAAAAAGAAACAAACTTTTTGAAGTTGTATCTACCTTTGTATTACTATTAACAATGACCGGGGGTGAAATAGTGTAAAAGATGCATTAACGTTGAAACAAATTTTTTATATGGTTAGTTGGTTGTTATTTTGCACTGGAGGTATCCACTTGAGTCTAACATTTCTTGTGATAAATATGGTTTTGCATTTTGCTCTTGGCGAATCCCTACGCGACGCGTACCCCCAACACAGTACTCTTCCGTGCTCTGCAGAGCGCATGCCGTTTCTATATTTCCTGAATTTCGTATGCCGAGCGAACTTTGCCGCTTCATGTATCTCAATGCCAAGTGGGTTCCACTAATTCGGGCTTTCTTGATGCACTCGTTAGGAAATTCCTTCTTTATTTTGGCACCGAACAACAAGGGCAATTCAGGATCTCCAGTTTTCTAAAATGGAGACGTCAAGTAAGCTTCCTCTTTTAATGGCGCTGGGGCCCGCTTCTCTAATTCTGTGAGATTTTCGATGCTCTGTAGGCTGTAGCAGAGCTAACTGTTTTGTTTTTATACGCACGGAGCGTGCGAGAGAGCTGGCTAATGGAAAAATGCTCCTAGACTTAGTGTAGGTTAAGTGAACTAGTACACCGGCAAAATATCTTTTTTTGACCAATCGGTTTACACACACCATCCTTTGTAGAAACCAATGGCTGTATAATAATAATATTTTAATAACACCTATATAACTACGTATTGCAGGCGAAATTCCAAATTCCCAACCCATTGCATATTTGCATTGCATTCTATCTTCGAAACTTCACTTCTAGTCTTCTACCATTCTCATCTCCTTCAAACACTACATGGCTTCTCCAAAAAATACCAAGCGAAGCTCCAACCAGTTGTGCAACCTGAAACTCAAGTTTCGTTGCTGTTTTCATTCTTTAACCTTGAGGATACGAAATGCACCTTAGGGTGAAACCCTAACCAAACCACCACACCATCCAATTGGAGGCAATTCTGGACCCAGTTTCATTTCCGAGTTTGCAACAACTTCTCCGGTGCAGAATCGATCGGAATGCTTCGTCAGATTACCTTCCCCTATCTGATGGACCGGAGTCACAGGAGCCAAAGCCAAACCCAAGTAGCTCCACCGATTAGATCCCGCCACCTAATGCCTCCGTCACCTCCCAAAGTGCAAGTACTCATACCACGCTTATTGAAGAACCCGAAACCTCTGCGGCAGCTGATCAGCGGGTTGAAGGCATTGAAAATCCATCTCAAGGCGGTACTGATCTAACTCGGTATTTTCCTTCGTTGAACTTCAACTGGTTCCGTTCAAGAGGTTTGTACTTACCAATAACAAGCAACATTTGAGTTCCTAGCCCCCTGGTTCGCCATTGTTAGAGAATAGCGTGTACTGGACACTTCCAGAAGCTATAGAACTGGAGACATAGATGCTGAGTATTGTGTTATGTAGCTGATTGTATAAATACCTTGTATTGTACGGTTTACAGTGATTAAGGAAAGATCAATTTCTCATTCTATCATGGTATCAGAGCTCTTAGGCTAATCGCCGCAGCTCCTTCCTTCGTCTTCCCCAATCTTTTCTCCAACAAACCTCAAATTTTTCAGCTTTCGCCATGGTTCCTTCCGCCTCTTCCTCTGAAACTCCAATTCCTCCAACAGAAAATCCCAATTTGGGATCCAGTACTTCTGACTCGCGTCCGATTAACACCAATTCGACGACGAGCAACCCTTATCTCACCTCTTCTACCTTCAATTTCCTCGATCTTGGAGCGACCGCTACTCTTATGGTGTTCCTGACGCTTCCGGTTCACACCAAGCTATCAAGAACCAACTTCTTGGCTTGGAAATCGCAGATCGAGCCGCTCTTACATGCCTATGGTCTGAGCACATTTCTTACCTCTTCTCTTCCTTCTCCGACTCTTCTTGATCCTCTTCTTGGACAAGCTCAGGTGAATCTAGAGTATCTGACTTGGTACAAGCAAGATCAGATGATTCTTGCTTGGCTTCGTGCTTTCCTATCTGAGCAGATCCTTGCTCAGGTGGTGTCGTGCTCCTCCTCCGGCGATCTTTGGCGTCACCTCACACAAACCTTCTCTGCTTCCTCTTGTGCCAGACTCACGGAATTGAAGAAGAAACTTCAAAATTCTACTAAAGGAGGGTCTTCTTGCTCTGATTTCATTAATCAAATTAGAGCCATTTCTGATGAATTAGCCATTATTAGCGCCCCAGTACCTAATGAGGAGTTAGTCCTCCAAGTTCTTGGGGGTCTTGGTTCAGATTACAATGCCTTTGTTGTAGCTGTCAACTCTCGACAGGACCCAATTTCTTTTTTGGAGGTTCAATCTCTCCTCTTAAGCCATGAAACCTTGCTGCAAGCTCAGCATACTCCTGTCTTTTCTCTTCCCTCTACCTCCAATCCTACTGCTTTCTATGTTCAAAATCAACAAGCCAATTTCCGTCCTCTTGCAATCAATCTCGCAACCCCAGGCAATTCAAGACCAGAGGTGGTTTTAACAGGCCACTTCATCACAACAATCGCCCCAAATTCCCTAATTCCTCTCCCATTCTACCTACACCTTACAATGCTCCTGGTTATGGTAATACCTCTCAGACATCCACTGAAACTTGTCAGATCTCCTTCAAGAAGGGACACACTGCAAGGGTTTGTTGGTGAGATGTGATATGCGATATACTGATGATGTAGCACCACCTTTCTCTGCACCTCCTCCATCGGCTCATCCCCAAGATCATGTGGCTCACACTGGTGCTACTACCTCTGCCTCGACTGACTGGTATCTTGACTCAGGTTGCACCCATCATGTCACAAATGACATTAACAACCTGTCATCATTCATATCATATGAGGGGATGGATTCACTTCAGATAGGAGATGACAATGGTATGATTATCTCTCACATAGGTTTGTACTTACCAATAACAAGCAACGTTGGAGCTCCTAGCCCCCCCTGGTTCGCCATCCAATCGGCAGGAGCCAGATGCGCCCGATGCAGAGTTTACCACCGTAAAATATTTTGTTTTATTTATCTATTTCTCATTTGTTCTTCGTTTTTTTTAATTTAAGGGTGATCTTTTTCCTTTTTATTTTTGATTAAGTTTATTCCTTTGTTCTTATTTTGTTTTCTTTTCCTTTTTTTTAATTTAGGAAGAGCTGTCTCGCTCATGGGTTTGTTCTTAGCATTTCACATGGCAATGGCATCTACGTACAGTTCTACACCAGCACCTGCACCGTCACTTACTGTCTTGGATCGAATGTTGAGGCAATCAGAGGACCGAGTGTTTCACATTGCGTTCATTATTTCTTTGATAGTCTTTTTCCAGACGTTTGTTGTTGGAATAACTGTAAGACTTATTATTATCTTTAATTTAAAAATATTGTAAATTTATATATATATTAATATTCAACTGTTTAATTTTTTATATTAAATTTACAGGTTCGATTTTTTGGTCAGAAAAAAGGACGCCAAATCCGAATTAAACGATACAATGCTTAAATCTCTTTAGATTTTCCTTTTTACTTCTTCTCGTTGCAGTTTTTCTTGTAATGCTGCCTTTTTTTTCCGGGTTGGAGCTTTTGGGTAGTGATTATATGCATCCTGGGTTTTCAAGGTGTTAGAAGGCGTCGTAATCTTCGGCGTATATTATTTCTTTAATTCTGATTGGGGATTATTTTTAGGTTAATGTTTGAGTGAGTGTTAGAAGGCGTCGTAATCTTCGGCGTATATTATTTCTTTAATGTTTAATTCCGACTCTGTTTCAGACTCGGGTATAGACTCGGACTTAGAAGTGACTGCCACATCAGATCCAAATCATTAAGGTGACACGAATGTTGATGCGCGTATTAAGGTGACACGAAGGTTGATGCGTGTATTAATTTAGTGCAGTCTATGATGGTCTTTAAGAACGGTTTGGTCTCCAAGAGTTATAATGAGCTTGGTTTCCAATGTAGTCAAAGTTATTTAAGTTTTACTATTTTCTAAGTTATTAAGTTTAGTCATTAATATTTTGTTATTCCAAGGCATGATGCCATTTGTATTTAAAGGAAATAATGTCATCTTCTTCCTTAGACTATTTGATATATGAAAATCTGAATTTTAAGTTATTGTTTGTGTTATTGATCGTTTCTTGTTACATCACTAAACCGAATATTTGTTCCGTAGAACACGGGGCCTGTATCTCGGGGCGCTGTGTCGTCAAGTGGTATCAGAGCGAAGTTCGACAACCACCTCCGCTTATCTCCGACAATCAACCACCTCCGCTAAACTCCACGTTTCCAACATCCACCATGGACCCAAACATCACAGCGTTTATCGAAGAGATGAAATTAGCCCGAGAAGAAGCTCGGGAACAAGCACAACAAACTCAACAAAGTATACAGGTGCTTGCTGATCTTGTAGCACGTCTGGCCATACCGCAACCTCCACCTAACCCACCACCTCATAATGGACTAGAAAATCCAAACCAAAACCAAATTCGTGATAACTGTTGGGATGGCGGAATTAAAGTAGAAATACCCGATTTTGAAGGAAGTTTGAAAGTAGAAGATTATCTAGACTAGGTGAATGTCGTTGAAGAAATTTTTGAAGTGAAGAATGTTCCAGCGGACAAGCAAGTAGCATTGGTGACTATTCGGCTACGAGGTCAAGCTGCTGCATGGTGGCAAGATGTTAAGTGGCGGCGCTACAACGACAATCTACCTCGGATTGAAACTTGGGATGAAATAAAGAGAGAAATGAATCGAGAGTTTCTTCCAGCAAACTACCGACAAGCCATGTTCGAACAGTTGCAGTCTTTGGTACATGGACAAAGAAGTGTTGAGGAATATATATACTCTTGAGTTTTATCGATTAACTGCTCGGAATCGTTTGAACGAAAATGAAGACCACCGCATCGCTTGCTATTTGCATGGGTTGCGATCCTTAATTTGTGACTTATTGGTGGCTCAAACAATCTCAAATGTGTCAGAGGCCCAATCAAAGGCCAAGGCTATTGAAGACCAACACACGAGGAGTAAGCAATATGTCTCCCGAGGTAACTCATCACTCAACCCGACAAAACCTCAAATTACATTTGGTTCGAGCTCTACCCATAACATTCCCATACAAACTCGCAACCCGACTCCACAAATTCAGAATCGAAATGATTCTTTTCCAAAACCAACACCACAAAATAACCTTGAACCCAACACTCGAAAACCTAATGTTCGCTGTCACCGATGTCATGAACTGGGCCACTATATGAACGAGTGTCCAAAAGCTCGACAACTCCTCGTTGAACATGTGTTTGAAAATGAAGATGTATATGGTGACTATTCTTTTACCTGAGAAGACGAAGAGATAAATCCCGAGAATGTTGAAGGAGAAAGCTTGATTTCGCGTCGATTGTGTTTAGCCCCACCCACCAAGGAAGATTGGAAGCGACATGCTATTTTTAAAACAAATTGTACAATTGGTGGAAAGAAGTGCAAGCTGTTGATTGACTCAGGGAGCTGGGAGAATATTATCTCTGAAGAGGCTGTAGCGAAGTTGAATCTTACTACGACCCCACCCCTGCACCCCTATAGGCTCGGTTGGGTGAATCGAAGCTCAGAGATTCAAGTTGACAAGAGATGTCAAGTACAATTTGCTATTGGTCCGAACTATACGACGACCATTCGAGTTGATGTCGTGCCGATGGATGCTTCTCACTTAATCCTAGGACGACCGTGGCAATATGATAATAGTGCTATTTATGATGGAAGGAAACATGTGTATACGATTCAAGTAGGAGAAAAGAAATTGAATTTGAATCCAATTCAAAAGGAAATCATGCCTGAAAAGAAAAAGGGATTTTGTGTTCTCAAGGAGGAATTTGAGAAAGAGTTACAAGAATCAGGTATGTGTTATATTCTTGCTTCAACTACTTTTACCAGTGACGAGATCGACAACAACTCGCGCGGATTGATCCGACCTGTATTGGTGCAGTTTCAAGATGTACTACCCGAGGCACTACCTGATGGCTTACCATCGCTTCGCGACATTCAACACCAAATTGACTTTGTTCCAGGTAATAATCTTCCAAATAAGGCTCACTACCGAATGACTCCACAGCAACATGAGGAGTTAAAGCGACAAGTACAAGAACTTCTCGACAAAGGCTTTATACAAGAAAGTATAAGTCCTTGTGCTGTCCCTGCATTACTAGTACCAAAGAAGGATGGGTCCTTTCGTATGTGTGTTGATAGCAGAGCAATCAATCGGATTACCGTAAAATATCGATTTCCGATACCACGTCTTGAAGATATGCTAGATCAACTTAATGGTGCCAAGGTATTTTCAAAGATTGATCCCAAAAGCGGGTATCATCAAATCCGCATTAAACCTGGTGATGAATGGAAGATGGCTTTCAAAACCAAGGAAGGACTTTTCAAATGGTTAGTCATGCCTTTTGGACTCTCTAATGCACCGAGCACATTTATGCGAGTCATGAACCAGGTACTCCGGCCTTTCCTTAACAAGTGTGTCGTCGTCTATTTTGATGACATTCTCATTTATAGCAAGAGCCGAAATGAGCATGTGCAACATGTACGAGAAGTCCTTGGTGTTTTGCGTGACAATAAATTGTTTGCAAATCCTTCAAAGTGTACTTGGATGACATCAACATTGGTATTCTTGGGGTATGTTGTTTCAGCAGATGGTATTCGACCAGACGAGGACAAAATTCGAGCTATACAAGGATGGCCAATTCCAACTTTCATTACTGAGGTACGATATTTTTTAGGATTAGCCGGATTTTATCGGCGATTCATAAAAGGATTTAGCTCAATTGCTGCACCATTGACTGATATACTCAAAAAGAAGAATTTTGAGTGGAGTATAGAGGCACAAGATGCATTGGATAAGCTAAAGAACTTTCTTACAAAGGCACCGATTCTCACTTTACCAGACTTTGACAAAATATTTGAGGTTGAGTGTGATGCTTCAATGGTTGGCATTGGAGCCGTTCTTTCTCAAGAAAAGAAACCAATTGCATTCTTTAGCGAGAAACTCGGGGGACCGAAAGTCAAGTACTCGATATATGATCTCGAGTTTTATGCAATTGTGAAGGCATTACAACGTTGGCGGCATTATCTTTTGTCTCGAGAATTTGTTCTCTTCACCGACCATCAAGCCTTGAAATTTCCGCAAGAGCAAAATAAGTTGAATACTCGTCATGCAAAGTGGGTGGCAATACTTCTAGAATTCACATTCTCGATAGTGCATAAATCGAGAGTGAGCAATAAAGTGGCTGATGCGTTGAGTCGACGGTATGCACTGCTTTCGGCTATGTCAGTTGCAACACTCGATTTTGAGGGGATACCGAGTATATTACGTGACGATCCAGAATTTGGTCCAATCATTAAGGAAGTGGAATCGAACCAGAGAGATGATTATTCTCTTCATAACGGGTATTTGTTCTTTGGAAATTTACTTTGCATTCCTAAAACATCATTATGCTTATTGGTTGTGCAAGAAATTCACAAGCAAGGACACTTCGGGATCGAAAAGACAATAAAGTTGCTTCGCGAAAAATTTTATTGGCCAAGCATGTATGAAGATGTGAAATTTTACGTGAGAAGATGTCAAATTTGCCAAGCTGCCAAGGGAACTGACACTAACCAAGGACTTTACACGCCATTGCCCATCGCGAACGAACCATGGAGAGATGTCTCAATGGATTTTGTTATTGGCCTACCAACTACTCGCAAGAAGAATGATAGCATCATGGTGGTAGTTGATCGTTTCAGCAAAATGGCAATTTTCATGGCTTGTCAAACCACAATGGATGCGAGTAAAATTGCTGAACTTTATTTTACTGGTGTTGTTCGTTACCATGGAATCCAAGCCTTGATGGTATCGGACCGAGATGTCAAGTTCATGAGTTCATTCTGGAAGAATCTTTGGAGTCGGTTTGGAACTGAATTGAAATATAGCACTACGTGTCATCCACAAACTGATGGACATACCGAGGAGATCAATCGAAGTCTGGGGAACATGTTGCGAGCTCAAGTTACATCATTCGGCACATGGGATGTGATTTTGCCAAAGATAAAGTTCGAGTACAATCGGTCTGTTAACCGTTCGACTGGGATTCCACCATTTCGCGTGGTGTATGGTTATCTTCCTCGAGGACCCCTCGACGTCATTCCAATTGAAGGCCCGAAGACCAAAATCAAGACATTAGACGAACACATCAACAATTTGAAAGAGATACATGAACAAGTGCGAGATAATTTGGAGAGGACTTATGCAAAATATAAGGCGCGAGTCGATAAAAGAAGACGTTTAGTGAGTTTTGAAGTTGGCGAACTGGTGTGGGTGTACTTGTCGCGAGACCGCTATCCCGAGGAGAATACAATAAACTTACTCGGCGAAAGTTTGGTCCATTTGAAGTGTTGGAAAAATATGGAGAAAATGCATATCGTATCAAACTTCCTAACGATTTGCATATTTCTAACGTATTTAATGTACGTCATCTGCATAAATATCATGGAGAAAATTCAAGCTTGAGGTCAAGCTTCAAGGAACCCGGAGAGCGTGACGCATTGCAAACTGAGCTAACTGATTCCGACTCTATTTTAGACTCGGGTACAGACTCGGAGTTAGAAGTGATTGCCACATCAGATCCAAATCATTAAGGTGACACGAATGTTGATGCGCGTATTAAGGTGACACGAAGGTTGATGCCTGTATTAATTTAGTGCAGTCTTCAAGATGATGGTCTTTAAGAATGGTTTGGTCTCCAAGAGTTATAATGAGCTTGGTTTCCAATGTAGTCAAAGTTATTTAAGTTTTACTATTTTTTAAGTTATTAAGTTTAGTCATTAATATTTTGTTATTCCAAGGCATGATGCCATTTGTATTTAAAGGAAAGGATGTCATCGTTTTTCTTAGACTATTTGATATATGAAAATCTGAATTTTAAGTTATTGTTTGTGTTATTGATCGTTTCTTGTTACATCACTAAACCGAATATTTGTTCCGTAGAATACGGGGCTCGTATCTCGTGGGCGCCATGTCGTCAATCTACATGCATATGGTTGATCTGGAAGCACTGTATAATGTCAGGGTTTCCTTTGTTTAGGAGTAATTTGGCCCTTCGCAGTTTTTATTTTTAAATGGATGTCCGAATTTTTTATTTGTAGTTTTTAGTTAATGAGAATTTAATGAGCATCGAGAAACAATGTCATAGCTTGTTTCATTTTTCGTAGCTTAAGGTAATAGTGTTTTGTGATTTATCTTCAAAGAATGTTCTTTTCTTTATTTCCATTTTGAATTAATGTTTCCTGAATTTAAGAAAATTAATTTTAAGGAATTTAGAAATAGTTGAGTGAACCCCATTAATCTGACGTTGAGTACAGAGATTAAAAAAAAGAGTTCAAATAACCTAACAAAATTCAACAAGATAAATAAGCACATGAATGAGCATTTGCTATAGAACCTGCAAAAAAAAAATACATCACCAATGAAAAATAGGAAAAGAGTGCCAGCGTACTGCTACTGCAAAACTAAACAACAAAGAACTTTAAGTGACCTCAACTAGAAAACTACAGCTCAGGTAAAAAAAAAAAAAGGAAAAATGTCTACCCTCTAAGGTATGCAAAAAAAAAAAAAAAATACAAGCAAATAGATAAAAGTTTCTTAAAATGTCGTGAATTCTTCAACTACAGCTCTTTTGAATTCATTCCAATAGGAGTCGTTGTTACCGTCATATAACATAACAACAAACATAAATATAACAAGGAAAACTGCAAGGGTGGATCTTAATATATAAAGATGGAATTCACTTGAGGCATCTTTGTCTGTGGTGTTGTAAATGAAGTAACCATACCCCACTAAGAAAACCATCACCAATTGGAGTATTGGCCAACCATCAAGGTCATTTCGAATAAATTTTGTCATATGTCAGTAAACTAGAATTATGCAAATATATGCCATGATAGGGAAAACAAACAATTATGGTTTTGGAGGAATGTTGCACAGCAAGTCGACGAAAAACGGCTGCAGCGCCAACATCACTGTCATGAGAAGAATGGCATACCGGCTCTCGGTTATTTTTGAAGGATCAATTGGTACTTCTGTAGCATCGCCTGATGAGTTTATAAGATCAGTCCTGAAAGAATAATTATGACAATGAATTAGCTGTTGTAACTTCATTTTAACCATAGAAATGACTATCATATCTCATATGCCCCTATCAAGCATTTCATGTCGAGAGAGCAATAAGTGTTGTGTTTAGTCCACTTCAGGTATCTATTACTGAATAAACCAAGTCAGGAAGTTTGAAGATGTATTTCACATTCATTGGGGGATTTCTTTTGAGCCCTTTACAGTGTATTGATGATTGAATTATTATGTTTTCAACTTATTTTAATTACCATCCCTACTATGTCAGGTTATCTTGTCTCAGTGGATTCATACATGAATTTTCTGGTATTTGTTTTTTTTTTATTCTTGTTTCTAATTTACAAAGATTTGTGTAACTGTTAACCAAAAATCTATTAATTTGCTCCTTAATTTTAATGGAGCATATATATACCAACTACCAAGTATCTAATGGGTTTTATCTGAAAGAACTTCCAAATATATTTTAAATTGAGTTATCTGGCTTGGATTGGTTGGCTTAGCATCCAAATATCATGCAAAACTTATTCAGGTAGCTAATTGTACAAGCTTATATTCTAAGTCTGGTACTATTTTGTAATAACTGGTATTATTGTGTGAGAAGTAATTCATGGTTTTTAGGCCTTTATAACTGTCTTTGGTTTATTTTGAATATAAACCCAACCTAATACGTTGATTCTTTTATGCAGCTCGCTAACACAGAGGAGTACATAGATGGACAGTTCTCTGGAAATCTAGGTGAAATTCTCATCAGGTAGGTCGTTTTGGTACTTTTATGATTTAACTTTTTCTCGTTTCAAATTAAACGTGATTTTTAGGGCATGTTGGGTTCAGGTTTGTTTGAACTGGTATAAAAAGTAATGTGGAGTTCAGAAAATTGTGTCTGGGACAATGTGACTATGTTTCATCCAACTGTTCTATTTACTCTTGTTCTTTTCAAATAATCCGAAATGTTATGGGTTTTAATTGCAAAGATAACCTTTTCTCAAATAGAGTAAAATGTAGGATGTTTTCGGATGAAATGCATGTCGTGCTATTTGCTTTTCTGACTGAATCCCACTATATGTGTGCCCTCTTTTTTTATTTGTGTCGTGGGGTGTTGGGGTTTGTTTTTGTTTTTGTTTTTTTTTTTTTTGGGAGGGGGGGGGTTGGGGTTGGTATTTGATTTTTTCGACATACAATGATAAACTCAAGTAAACAAAGGGTTGATTTTATTGATGCAGGTGTAACAATGTCCTGTATTTGCGTGGTGTCCCAGAGGATGAAGACATTGAGGATGCAGAGTGAATATTGATTTGACCAGAATACTGCAAGTCTGCATTTCTTGTTTGAAATTTGGATTATATGTACAATGCTTGGTATTATTATGCTCCAACAAGTAGCATCTCTTGTTTAATTTGTACTAGATTTGTAGGTGTTATGTTATGGCTATTATCTTTAGTCTTGAGCTGACTTGCTATTTCTCTTCTTCAAATTGTGTGCTGGGTTTAGCTGACTTATGCTGGTGCTATATAATGTATGACAAATTGTTTTGTTGCCAATTGCAACAGAAGCTGAAATGGCTTGTGAAGGACTGCGCATTGTGTTAGAAGTGTGAGAATTGATTTCTTGGTTCGATCGTAATGAAGGAATATTTCTATTAAGATGCTATTTTTTTTCTAAAATTATGTGTTGTAAACGATCTAGCAATGGAATTGAAGAGAAATTGCGTATATATTTTGTTGACTAACGATATTATACAAACATCTTTTTATTACTGCTCAAATAACTCTAATACAACATACTAATACTTATCATATATAAAATCTTTACACTTCTACTATCCTACACTACTATAACACACTAGACTACTCGAACTACATCTCGACACTTGCTAACCATATCTTCTAACTTGGACGCATACATAAGCAATGGGCTCCTCCCATATTTATACAATGTCTAGGTCGGTTAATGGAGCATTCTAGATTTTTCTTATAATTTCTGCATCATGCCAAACAATGTCGGCAATGGGTGAGATCTTCATATTTCTAGATTATTCAATATTGTTCCATAATGATCTTCTATATTGGACTTGGGTCTTGGGCTCTTCGGTGCCGACTTTAACACTCCCCCTTAGCACCGACTTCCAATTAGTGTCTCCTTCGGTATGCCTCGACCATCGGGGTCGTTATGTTTCTTCAAATATCTATAACTCTTCTGAACGTGCCGCCGCACGTCACTTCTTGTCCTATCTTTGATCTGCCCCATCATCGAATCAGATTTTTGTTGTCGAGTAATTATATCCTTTACTCGACGAGTTTTGCGACCATTCCCACCTTGTTGTGGAATCACATGATCTTTTACAGCCTTCTCCATGACTGTGACATCATCCCTCTTCTCAGTGATGGCTTCCATCATTGCGTTCTCTTGTGGCTTCTCCTCAACTACCACCGCGCAACTTCCTAATGCAGTCTCTTCCTCGACTGTCTCTTCGAAGAACCACGGTTCGAAGTCGATCTCGTCTTCAGACTCCGAAGCCGTCTTGTCAACTATTGCGACGGTCGCCAAACCATCCCACTCATCTTCACTCTTCACGTCTATTGGTGCATTCTCCTTCATGACCACCACGACGTTTCCTTCTTCATTCTTCAACTGGCACTCTCTCGCATAGTGCCCTTGTCGTCCGCAGCTGTAGCACACCACGCTTCTCCTGCAGGATTCACGATCAGCTCCATTGCCCTTTTGGCATTTTGGAGCTCCCCCTGAACACATGCACCTACAACACTCGTGCATAGTCTTACCAGTCTTCTGGACCACCGGCTGCCTTCTATTTTGGCTCCTGCTCGACACTCCATGTCGACCACTATACAGGGCCGTCTCATCTTCTTCCTTCTTCATCGTGAATCCGGCAAGCTGCTTGATAAGTGCCTCTTGACTTGCCAACAGACTCTCTAGATCCAACAAGGATGGTTGCGTCTGCCACCCTTGGATCGCCGTCACGAATGCGTCAAACTCCGGCCGCATCCCGTTTATGATTATCCGCCACATTCTATCTTCACCAATCTTCGCATTGGCGTCTAGCTGTTCAATCTCTCTACACAAATTTTTAACTTTGAGAAAGTACTCACTTACAGTCATGTTGCCTTGAGAGATGTTCATCAGCTCTCTCTCGAGGAGTTGCAACCGACTCGTGTTCTTCTTCGAAAACAATGCGGCGAATATATCCCATGCTTCCTTAGGAGTCTCGACATCTTCGATATGCGACAACAAACTCTTATCAACCGTCGTCTTCAACACGAACAAGGCTCTACCAGCCTTCACCTTCCACTTATTGTACGCTCGGATCGAGTTCGGTGGCGGCTCCGTCTCATCACCACCGATAACATCCCACAAGTCTTGTCCCTGCAAATAAGACTTGATACACGTACGCCAATCCCTATAATTATAATTATTCAACTTCTCTATCAAACTAGTCATACCACTCAAATCGGACATACTGACTCAACTAACTTCACTCAAGACACGACTCGACAAACCCTAACCGGCTCTGATACCAATTGTTGACTAACGATATTATACAAACATCTTTTTATTACTGCTCAAATAACTCTAATACAACATACTAATACTTATCATATATAAAATCTTTACACTTCTACTATCCTACACTACTATAACACACTAGACTACTCGAACTACATCTCGACACTTGCTAACCATATCTTCTAACTTGGACGCATACATAAGCAATGGGCTCCTCCCATATTTATACAATGTCTAGGTCGGTTAATGGAGCATTCTAGATTTTTCTTATAATTTCTGCATCATGCCAAACAATGTCGGCAATGGGTGAGATCTTCATATATTTCTAGATTATTCAATATTGTTCCATAATGATCTTCTATATTGGACTTGGGTCTTAGGCTCTTCGGTGCTGACTTTAACATATTTATAGAGGTATCGACAGACAACAGATTAAGTTATGACCAATAGCGCAATACCCACTGACCTTACCTCAATTAAAACCTGACAAAGCTTCTCGGTCAGCACAGTAATCATATTTAAGTTAATTTACACTGCAACCATGCTGCTAAATGTTGAATTTACTCAATAATGACTTCTATAAAACTAGATAAATAATCAATTTCTCAAATGACACTAAGCCCAACCAGCAAGAACAATACTAACATTGGTTATACATTTTTCATTTTATTAATTTATTCAGAAAATTGGTTATGCAGTTTTATATTTGATACATGTACCTATCTGATCAGTTACTTTTTGTTAAGTATTATAATTAAGGACTTTATAAACTGTAAAATTATACGTACATATTTGGAGTACTTATGTGATTATATATTTTGCATCATGCTGCTAATGAGAAAGTACTTTTTTATTAATATGCTATAGTTGGATTAATATACGTCTAGGCAAGGATAAATTTCTATTTTTTTTTCAATATATTGATTGTTTGATGTTAAATTCAATATAAAAGGCTTTCAAATTGAAAACATGGATTTAGACATTCCGCATGCATTATCATATATAGTTGGGAATGGGATCTACGTCCACCTAAATCAAGCTCTACTCCCTTGAATATGTATTCTTTAATCCTCTGCCTTTTTTTTCAGTTTTCTTGGCCTATTTGAGATGTTAATCACATGTATTTGATGAGAGTCATATATAAATGGTCACTTACTCTACTGTTTACCTCAAAGTAATGGGTTCAATTTGGATTGGACGCAGAAGAGAGATATAATCTCTATTGACTGAGATATGTCTCTCAAACTAAATATTCTGAATTAAAAAAATCACATGTATTCATAATTATGAAAGCATGATCTGTGGTGATTGAAGGACAAACGATAGCCCCCCCCCCCCCCCCCCCCCAAAAAAAAAAAAAAGGGTTGTGGGATTTATTTGTCTGTTAATTTGTCATGAAGGTAACACCTAATCTGCTACTTTAGTTATTTCAGATTAATATGGCTGGGATTTGGTGCATAAATACATTATCATGTGCAGGCCCATTAATTTGGCGTTTAGTAAAGAGATAAAAAATTGAAAAAAAAAACATAACAAAATTTAACAAGATAGATAAGCGCATAATTGAGCATTTGGGATATAGAACATGCAAAGAAAAAGTACATCCCCAATGAAATTAGAAAAGAGTGCCAGCGTACTGCTACTGAAGAACTAAACAACAACAACGAAATACAAATGATACCAACTATAAAACTACAGCTCAGGTAAACAAAAATATAAAAAATAAAAAATAAAAAGAGAAAGGAAAATTTCTACCCCTAATTTATACAAAAAGAAGCAAACAAATAGATAAAGGTTTCTTAAAATGTTGTGAACTCTTGAACTACAGCTCTTTTGAATTTGCTCCAGTAGGAGTCATTCTTACCGTCATATAGCATAAGAGTAAACACACTTAAAACAAGGGAAATTGCAAGGGTGAATCTTAATATATAAAGATGGAATTCACTTGAGGCATCTTTGTCTGTGGTGTTGTAAATGAAGTAACCATAACCCACTAAGAAAACCATCGCCAATTGGAGTATTGGCCAACCATCATCAAAGTCATTTCGAATAAATTTTGTCATATGCCAGTAAACTAGAATTATGCAGATATATGCCATGATAGGGAAAACAAACAATTCTGGTTTTGGAGGAATGTTGCACAGCAAGTCGACGAAAAACGGCTGCAGCGCCAACATCACTGTCATGAGAAGAATGGCATACCGGCTCTCGATTATTTTTGAAGGATCAATTGGTACTTCTGTAGCATAGCCTGATGAGTTTATTAGATCAGTCCTGAAAGAATAATTCAGACAATGCATCAGCTGTTGTAACTTATTAAATAGTGAAATTTATTTCATAAAATATCACCAAGAATTACTATAGGAACTTATTAACAACCACCGTATCCATGCCTCGTAATTAGTATTTTTTAGCTGATTGATTATCTTCCTATGGGGCTTTTTAACATAAAAAAGATTCTGATTATTTTTCTATGGCAGTCAAAAGCACACAGACATTGGTGCCTTCCAAACTAAAATTAAGGTGCCATACAATTTAATTAGAAATTAAATAGTCGAAATATTACGTTGTTTTTTCAAGATTTAGGCTCTTATTGAAATTCCGCTAGAAAGAGATTTAAATTTGTGATTCTCAATCATTATCGCTATCTTAAAAAAAAAAAAAGATAACGAAACGTGCAGTGAATCGCAGATTACAAAAGTTAATGGAAAAAAAAATAATAAAAAGCATAAATCAAACATAGGCAATTTGTTCCCGGGGCCCCATGGCAAATTTAAATTCATGGTCATAAGACTTATAACAGCAAACTAGATAGTCTCTATCTAGTCTGTCCAAAAAAAAAAAAAAGACTTATATATAACAGCAAAAGAGTAGTATTAATCATTCTGGTACTTCTTCCAGTTGAAATAATAAAAAGGAGGAGGTTTGAAAAACGTAACACATCTAAATTACCTTATCTCCAGATCAGAATGCTCGCCAGTCCTCATTGTCTCCACCTTTAATTTTGTTCGTGCTGTCAGAAAAGAATAACAACAAAGTACAAATAAAAAGCAGTACTTCCATGAGTAATTTTGCTAATGACCTTTTCCAAATTTAGAGTTGTATTTTATTATTATTATTATTATTATTTTGCAATATTTAGTTGGTAAAAGCTAACCAAGGCTAATCATAAATGATTAGCTCGCCGGTTTATACGACAATCTCCAATTTAAAGGTCCTAATTCCTAAACAACGCTGGCTCGGTTTTTTTACGTCCAACTCTTCATATTGGATTCGACTTCTTACTATCAAATTTAGTAGCTTAGCTGGAAAAAGTAGACTTAAAAAAGATACTTGTAGTGTCCGGTTTCATATGATATTTATCGAAATCATTGTAATTGAATGATATATAATTCTTGTATAATGAATTTTTAAAAAATTTAGAATAACAGTAAAAAGAATTTGAAAAAAAAAAATTTGAAGTTTGAAACGTGAGAATGATAGTGCAAGAAGAATTCCATCCGCATTGTCCTATAGGCTCCGTTTGGATAGGTGTGGGAAGAAAGGAAGAAGGGAAGAAGTATTGGAAAGTGTGTAACTTTGTGAAGAGTTTGGATTGTTTATAATTTTTTTTTCTTCTTCCTTCTTCTTCTTCTTTCTTCCAACGATCCAAACGCACCCATAAATATTACTCATTTCTCAACTTTAAATATTAACTAGTTTTGTTTCAGTGGTGCCTCCACGCAACAATTATCTGGATTTGATAAATCTGTATTGTTTATTGAGTTAATCAATTTTGTCGCTTTATATAGAACTAGGTGGACGGAGGCGGCTTCGCCGCCATTTGATGGCTAAATATATTTCATTTTGTATGTGGGACTGGGTTGTTATTGGTTTTCAAAAAAAGTACGTCTTTTATATACATAAATATGTATAGGTGTATAGTAGCGGTTTCGCCGATATATATTATTGCTTTGCAAAACATACGTCTTTTATTTTAGGATTTTAGGCGAAAATGATGAACTTAAATTCTTGTTTTTTTTACTAATGTTTTATATTACGCAGATTTGACCTTTTCTATAAATCTTATACCTGCTCGTTCATATATTTCTATTGATTCATTTTTCATACAGCCCCCTTTAGAGTATACTTGTAGTTAAATCAGCTGCTCTTTAGAGTTACAAATATAATAAGCTATGGGGTGCATAAAGTAGACATTGGAGGGAGTGCAGCATAAATAAATAAATAAATAAATAAATAAATAAATAAATAAATAAAAGAACCTTCTTTATTTACTAAAAGACCACTGATAAAATTTTCAAATTTCATGATTCATACAATGCTGTACATATGGGATTTAATTTAGTTCAAAAGAGGAAAACATACAACTTGTGAATAAAAAGAAACATAAGAAAAATCATATTCTTTTGAGATGTTCCCTTTCCCTGTACAAAATACAGAAGGAATGAATTGTAAATCTTAAGTCAGAACGAATTAAAATCAAATTTGTAAAACGACAATTACCTAATCACAATTAACTTGGAATTAAGAAATAGATAAAGAAAGAAAAAGAAGATGAAGTTACATTTTTACAGAAAGATTACATAGTCACCTTGTCTCATTCATGAAACAAAGTTTATAAACCTAAAGACAACCAGATATAGCTCATCTCATCTCAAATGGCCAGTCTCATACTGGTAATGTCTTTATACCAGATTTAAAAAATATCTCTAAATATCGCAGAACAAACTAATGCAAACAAACAATATAACAAACTTTCAACACTGTCAAAATGAATCATATGTAAATCCAAGCAATAAAAGATTCAAAGCTTTTGTCATAAAATTTCTTTTGGAGTATGCATTGTTCTAGTCATATTGGCGGAAAAAAATCAGTACCATGTTTTATTTGGGTCTTCTAATGTCACAACAGGACATCTCATCTGGGGCATTAAGTTTCTTTCCCTAAGATCCAAGCTGCTATCTCATTCTTCACCTACTCTAACATGATTACTATCCGGATTTAACAGGAGTATTATTGAAAATTATATATTTTTTTTCTGATATTCCAAATCACCCAACATAAGGAACTAAATACTGTTAGAAAGCTTGTTGATCCTGTGTTTATTTCAATCAAGAGCAAAAATTTTCCATCTTGAATATCAAACCGATTAACATGTTTAGAGGTCTTCTTAGCCAATACCAAATCATATGGGTGTAGGGATAACTTAGGAATCAATGAATTTGATTTCATCCTGGTTATACATCCTAATCAATTCCTCCTAATCAGAAACACTATTGATTTGTTATATGCGACATATTGAGAAGTGAGCACTTTGATACATATTGTCACTTAAATTCAAATATAATAAGTAACAATAATTTTCAATAACCATTAATTAATTATAAAAATTGTACCTTCACCAGGACATTCATGGCAGGTTAATAGTGGGGTGTCAACTATTCAGAATTTCAAATCACTAATTGGTGGAAGCCGCAACCTAAGTAAAGAAAAAAAAAAAGAAAAAATTGAGACACCGAAATATTTGAGAAATCCATAATATAGACATTAACATAATCATACTACAAATTGTAAAATATGACATTATTAAAGCTTCTAAAAGGCAACAAAGTTTCAGTAGTATAATTTTAGCAAATTTGTAAAAAAATGTAGCTCCTGACCAGCTCCGAAAGCATCAAGGGCAGTTCAAAATCCTTTCGTGCAAAGTCAACCTTCTTCACTCAGATTTCTCTATTCCTTTCATGCCATCTCTATTGAGCAGCTCAAACCTACAACACATATATATATACTGACATTTCCAAAAAAAAAAAAATATATACAATATTAACAATGGCATAAAACAAATTCTTAAAAAAAAAAATAGCAGAACTTAAAATCCTAAAATTAAACCTACCAGATACTTATAAAAAACCAAAGAGTTATTTCATCAAACATGTTTCAATGGACCGATGATTTTGTTGCGGTGCCGCTTTCAGACAAAGAACAGCTCTCATTCAAAGATCTCTCATGTACCAACCCAGTACATACCAATCAGTTGCAATATATTATATATGTCAAAGAGAAGAACCTTCATATAAATGAACCCTATTATTCCATATAATGAGAAGAAACAAATTCTGATTCTAAAAATAAAAAAAAATATTTGAGCAATACCTTTTGTTCTTATGAGTGTTGGATCCTATCAAAAGTGCAGAATTGGTGGTGCATCAAATTGATGTTCAAGTAATTTTCTCAGGGCAAGTAAAAGTCACACCATGTCCGCTACCTTAGTTGTTTACTTAAAGAGGTCATCTCTCCTTGTTCATGTTCCTTTAATTTTCATGTGAACAAGTGTACCTACTTGCATTCTTGGGTTCCTAAAAATAAATAAAAGGACAATATGCAAGTGAAAAAAAAAGACTGAATAGCCATGGCAGCAACCTTTCTGCCGTCAATTTCAAAGGTTATATACTTTTACAATAAAAAAACCCAAAAAAAAAATTAACATAAACACATGCAGCCTATATATTGAAATATTGACATGACGATGATACTTTGTCCTTGTGCATAAGCAATTTGAATTTACTAATGAAGAAAAGTTTCCAATCGCATTTTCACCTTGGGTGGAATACCGAATAGCAAGAATCAAACATGATAGGAATAAATTGAAAATGAATAAATAGGAAAAACTTACAAACGGTGCCAAATAATCCCTTTTTGCTCATCCACTTGAAAATCATCTTCATGAATTAGTATTGTTCAAAAAATTAACCAAATTCAAGAAAAATTGGAAAGCGCAAAACAGTCGGGAAAGACGCTCAAAAGAGATCTCTTTCAACTGCTCGTACGGAGTAGAATACAATGAAAAAACCTACGATGATGATTTCTCGAATCCTGTGTATGAACGGAGATTGAAAGAAGGGATACAAAGGGACTATTTTGGTATTCGGTCGGCAGAGAGAGAAAAAAACAACACAATAAAATATAAAATATACCACAGGAGGAGGCGGAGATCGAATTGACGGGATCAGCGAAGGAGACGGAGGTGGAGAGCTCGCGAGGTGTGAGTAGGGTAGGGGCGTAGAAAGAGAGAGAGAACGACGATTAGATTTTAGCGAAAAAAAAAGAACGGTCCGATTGCCGTGTCGAAATGGAAAAAAAATAGCGTAATCAATTAATCAAAAGACAATACATTAATCGGCAGAATTCAATCCGCATCCGATACTACTGTGGATACACAGTTCTCCCGACAGTAACTCCATCCAGACCGTCTGTTTCGTCTCCTTCTATCTTGGACGTCCGATCGGTCCTGTCTGCTTCATCGGATGGTTTTGTTCTAGAGTGTTCCCATATTATATTCTCCGTACTCTCCCTGGCTTTCTTTTTCCCATTCTCTCTCCCCCTTTTTCTTACTCGAGGCATGGGAGGAGGTACGGTGCACAGCACAGTGCTATTCCTCTTTTTAGAGGCGTCGTCTCCACAGTCGAGGCATGGATCGACGTCTCTCTACTATTTTTCCTTTCAGAGACAGTCTCTCTTTTGCTCTCTCCACTCTTCTCCTCTCAAATTATATGTTACTTCTTTTTTAGTTTCTCTGTTGAAGAGCAAACAAAAGTCGAGAGATGGGGTAAGCGCCAAACGCACCCTATGTTATTGCCCATTTCTCTTCTTTTCTTTCTTTTCCTTTTCTTCTCTTCTTTCTTTTGTCTTTGATTTTAATAGCCGTGCTTCTTTCCATTTTTCGATTGCAGGTTTTCTAGGACGAATTGGATGGGATATAGAGGATGCGGACACACACTGACACAGTTCCTAGGTTTTGCGCCCTTGCAATTTTTCGCTCAAATTTCTGTGTTGTTTTCAATTGCGTTTGCAGGTTTTAAGCTATCAAGGTTTATTGACTTTCTTTTTTATTTTATTTTGCAGTTTTTTTTCATTTTGGTGAATGACAAAAAGAGCACACGGTCAGATTTGAGGGCCATTTAGGTCAGATTTTGACATATCTCTAATTATTTCTAATTTAATTTTTCTTCTGTTAATTGATTGATTATCTGTGTCGTATTTGGATCGTAAGTGATCTGTTATAAAAATCGCAACAAATAAAAGAATAAGTTTGTCATCATAACTTGCTGTCAGGACAACTTTTTTTTGCTAATTGCTGCTGTCACATGCCTGCTGGTTTTGTCTCTTCATATTGTCGAGTGTTGTTCTCTTCTCCTAGGTTTTATTTGTATATATATATATATTGTGTACCCATTGTTTCGTGTAGTGTCTTATGGATATTTGATCAGTACCCATTGTTTCGTGTGGTGCCTTATGGATATATGACCAGTACTTGGATAATTGTTTGTGTATGCATATGACTCTCTTTTCATTTTCTAGAGATCTGTATGGTGTATTTGCTGTCAAAAATAATTTGGTTATTGAATTTCAGTGTCTATTATTTATTCACATGCTTTGTCTCTCCTTATTTATTTCATGTCTATTACAGAGAGCCTTGATAAATGTTGTGCCGAGCCCTTCTCTCATAAATATTACCACAAAACTCAAATGGATATTACTCCTCTTACAACATGTTCCTCTGATGGATCCCTTTTTTTATTGATTCTGAGGACTGCATTTCTTCCCTGCTGTTGGGTGCAGTGTAACTTTTCTTTTAATTATACAAATAGATTTCATGTGGATTTTCTTTCACTTCTCATGTTATGGCTTTAGTTTATAAGAATTATCTGTTTCCAGTTCAATAAGAATAATTATTTTCCGCACAAGGCTAACCTACCTTGATAAATGGCACTATTCCAGGTGTCATCTCTACTGGTTTTGACCTGGAAATTAAGGTGAGAGGATTTATTTAAATTGTAGATGTATATATTTTTTTTGAAAGTTATTTTAGAGATGCATCTTTCTTTAAATTACTCTTTTACCTGACCTATGCAGGACATGTAATTTAGAGATGCGCAAGTTGTGTAGGTATGTTAGAGTGAAGACTTTTCAATTTTAAGTTGGATTTGATGGTATTATATATATTTTTTTGTTTAGTAGGCATAATTTTACTGTGGTACCTGACAACATACGCACATCAGAGAGTATATTTCTTACCCTTTTTTTAGTTTTCTAGCAAGTCAATAGGCTCTAGCTCTTATCTCTCGCTTTCACATTTTATCAAGCCATCAATTCTTTCAGTGTATGTAAACATAAATTCTCGATAGGAACCTGCATAATCAATTAAGAAAATTTCTTAATTGATGCTACAAAACATGTCTACCAATGGTTGGCGTGTCCCTCAGCTGGTAGATGGCAGTTTATTTAGCCTATAGAGTGGTTGATTTCGAAAGTGTATGTTGTAGCCTTTAAAAAAATTTGGATTTACCGCACTCCTATTTTCATTTACATTTATGGCTTTCAGTGCAAATCATGGTGTGAGAATTCATTTAGAATTTGCTATTTTCTATTTCCTTTAGGATATGTACGATCAGTAAGAAAATGGTCACACATTTGGTTTGCAAAAGTGCTTGCTGATTCATTAAAGGAATCTAAAAATGTCATTAAATGTCTTCTAGAGACATGGAGTCAAATTGTGGTGCTATAGGACAACTTTTGTGCTGTTAGATTATTTTCTCTTTTTCGTCCTCTCTTATCTGTTATTTAAATTTTTTTGTTTTGCTTCATTTTGGTTTTGTAGGCCATGTTCTTCATTTTTGTTCGAAAATTTGCGGCAACAAAAGTGGGCTGCTCTAAACGACTCTCTCATCATCTTGGTACTTCTTTTCTGATCAATGGACAATTATGGTAAAATTGTCTCAGGAGTTTCTGTAATTTTAATTTTTGTATTTGGTTTATACTATTAAGTATCTGCCTTTGTTGTTTGCAGTGAGATTGGATATTTATAGTTTGGGATTTATTTGTACTAACGGAACATCAAGAGGTTCCTTTTATTTCTTCTCATCTTATTTTCAGATTTTTAGTGAATTCATTTAGATTTCAGCAGTCGAGAGAGTTGAACACTCAGAGGGATTAATAGGAATTGAAGGGAAACATACCAACTAAAAAAAATTCAGCGGGATTAATAGGACTGGTGTTGATAAAAGAGGTTGGATTTCTCTTTTATTCAGTTCTCATACGACTTCTCACCATCTGAAAAGTGATCAATTGTGAACTGCTACCTTTCTGTCATCAATAAGCAACTGATGCAGTTATTTCCCTACGTTCTTCCATTTCCATCTAATTGTCATTTAACATTTCTGTTTTTGTCTCAATTGCAGATTTCAAACTTTCGCTGTGCACATGAGCTTTGTCTCCCATGTACTGGTATGTGTTTATCATTCTATATTGAGTTGTTTTTTTTTCTTATTTTTTATAACCATGTACTGTTGTTTGCTAAACTTAGGATAATCAATTGGGGGAATACGATGATCTCAATTTATGCAAGAAAAAAAAATTTCTCGCCAATTAATTCAATTTATTTTCTTAATCTCAAACCAGAAAATTGGTCATTATGTCAAACTAATTGGCTGCTTACTATAAGTGTAGCTAATTGATATTTCAATTCATATGAAAATCACTGCTTTTAATGAAGTATAGGAGGACATTGCTATTGGTAAGACATCATTTTTGATAATTACTTTTGTGATTTCTTTTGTTAAGAAGGACAAGTGCACAAATCAGCTCCGATCAATATATTCACTTGAGAGGCTGCAACCACTTTTCCACTATTTCTTAAGGCGGCTATCACTGATTGTCCAGGGAACATTTTTCATTTGACTACTGGTATGTTTATACAATTTCAACAATAAATGAGGTCTGCGTAAAAGAACCTTCATCACCACTCTCTTTTACTTGATTATTATTTTGTTAAATAATTAGGAATACTGGTGCGAATAAAATTTTCTGAGGGAAGCAACCTAGGTTTCAATTCGTTTCTTCCTGAGGTGCAACCTAGGAATATAGACATGAATAAAATTTACTGAGGCATGTGCTCTTTTTACTCGACCAATTAAACTTTTTTCTTCATTGATTCAGCTGTGGAGAAGTCAAGATGTTGAGGATCCAAATAATAAATTGCGAGTTTGATTAGTTACTCTACATGAACATTATGTAGTAGTAAGTTTGGTTGTCCTGCCTTGCTAATAATTTTTAGGCTACTTTAGCAGCTTATATTAGTTTCAAATTACATCACTATTTATAAACAACTCATAAATATCATGTACATTTCTTTCGCCAAATATTAATGATCTATGATTGTCATATATTAGCAAAAATATTATGTCCAAATATTAAACATTCGCATAAATATAAACAAAAACATAGATCGCGCAACGCGCGCGAACACCCACTAGTACTATATAGATGCCATGTAAATGAAAGTTTTTTCATTTTGGCTTTTTGCGTTGGTTTTCGTTTACTGGTATTGAATGTAATACTCCGAAAAAAATCGTTCTGACGCTGTGTTAATCCATTTTTTAATAGATAAAATTGGATATAATCCCTCATAATTTTCTCTATCAGGATATAATCCCTGCAATCTTCTGACCAAACTACCCTCCTCACTTCACAAACGATCTAACTTCCTTTCTGATATTCACGATACCAAATCTTACCATTGTTTCCAAAAATGTTACCATTATCTTCTTTCTGAAATTAATAATACCAAAATCTTCTATAATAAGGTTCCGTTTGGATGGTGTGGGAATAAGAGGAATAATGAAAGAAGTATTGGAAAGTGTGTAATTTTGTAAAGAGTTTGGATTGTTTATAATAAATTTACATCTAAGAAGAAACTATTCCCTTATTCCTAGGTTGATCCAAACGGGCCTATGTGTAGTCTCACAACACCCAATAAGAATGGAGATGAAGGAATCAAATGATCTTATTATCGTTGTACAGTTGTATTCGTCTTTTTCCTCCGAGCAAATTAGTAAAGAAGAGTTGTTTAGAAATGGCAATGAGCTAATAAGAAAAGCGAACCAGTTGAAATACCAGCATTTGCTAGATCCATCTGATCAGGCAAGGACCACTGACCAGCATACGGCCTCTTTAGCCTTGCATACTGGCTACTGAGCAATATTGCTCGACTTCTCAACCTATACGCTAAATACCGTATTACAACGATTAGCACTCTATGTAATGTACACGTGCAGGTCTGCAGGACATCTATGAAGTATGATAATAAACTTAAAGCTGAATTTTAATAAATCATGAATAAATTTGAATGCCACAAAAATACTCAGTTTGCAGAACTTACAAGAAAACAAAAAGCAAAAAATTCATCGCCTTTACAAAAAGTTCCAAAAGGAAATCCTTATTTTAATTACCATACAAATACACATTTCAGGTGAAAAGAAAGAGAAAAAAAGAATGTACACCCTAGCATTTTTGGTACCCGGTTTAACACACACCACATTAACTCACTGAAAACAAATGACAAGACAACTTATAAGGCACTTCTTTCCTTTTTTTCCTTTTCTTTTTTTTCTTGGTAATATCACTCTTCCTACCAAAGGTTTAAATAGCGGCCGTAGCGGCCGCAATAGCGGCGCTATAGCGGTGCTATTTAGTACACCGCTACAACGCTACAGATTTAGCGGCCCGTCCGATAGCGCGACCTATAGCGGGCAATAGCGGGGTATAGCGGTGAAATAGCGGGTGATATAGCGGTATAATAGCGGAAATAGCGGTGCAGTTTATAATTTGCTGATATAGCATTAGTATTTTGGGCATAACTTTCGCATACGAATTTCGATTGACGTGATCCAAAGTTCTATGGAAAGTTTACAAAATTGGCCACAATTTTTATGTTTTGAACATTTTCAAATTCTTAAAATTTAATGGTCAAATATACATAGAAAATAAATATAATTTTAGTTAGCGTTAATTAGTTGCTTGAAATTATTTTAATTTTTTATTTTAGACTAAACTAGACCTTCAAAATACACTTGTATGTGTAAATCCGCTATGGTCCGATAGCGGCCGCTAAATACCCGCTATCCGCTATCCGCTATGATATTAGCATGTCCGCTACGAGTCCGCTATCCGCTATTTAAACCTTTGCTTCCTACTAATCTATCAAATTTCCAGCCTATAAAATCTAGCTTGAATGCTCCCATTTTTAATATATCTCATTGCAGCAAGTCAAAAAGGGGAGCTTGATCCGATGAGGACTTGGCATTACCAACTGGCCGTGTGGCTCTAGAGAGAGCCGACTGGGGTGGCGGTGCTAACCTTGGAGTTGATCCTATGCTACTAGTGGAACCAAATTTGGAACCAATTGGGTTCTGACCAAGACCAGATCCAAATAGATTCTGACTAGGATTGCCAGACCCAAATAAGTCCGGACTTGGATTCGACCCAATTGGGTTGGCTGCATAATTCATGTTGGTAAGGAACTTGTCTTGGTTTAACATCCCAGAAGAATCTAAATTGATACCAGAATTTGAACTAGAACTCAAATTCTGAACATGCTTTAGTTGTCCCACAGGATTGCTGTGTTTTGGTGGGGGCCAATTCGCAAAAGGGTCTAAATCATCAAACCCGCCATTTGATGGAACACCTCCAATATCTGAAATCCCAGTGGTACCAGTTATACTAATCTCTTGTTTACTATTATAATTATTATTACTTAAGAAGTCAGATGATGTGCTTGGAGGCCACTCTATATCAACAGGACTACATGATGCATTTGAGCCTGTAACCTGTGGGCCCAAGTTGAATTCAATAGGTTGAGAAGAAGCGGCCATGCTAGGAGTAGGGTTCATTGGAGGCTGGACAAGAGGTTGCTTGGGTTTTGCAGTAGATGAAGCTGGTGGGCCCCAATCTTCATTCCAAGCAGGTGAGTTGCTCTTTTTCGGTGCACTTTGCGTAATTACAGGTTTCTGGGGTAGCTGGTCCCCTGAGTGGAGACCGTTGGATAATGAAGGTGCTGCTCTGGTTTCCTGTGCTCTGGCTTCAGTGACTGATACATCATACACCTCGTTTTTCTTCAATCTTTCTGTAAAACCAAATCAGAGTACATTCTAATCAGTAAAATAACGCTTCTGCATATGAACTTCTATTATCATTGCAATGACTGAATGACTGCAGCATGCTACGGACTGAAGTTGTAGTTCATGCTAAGGAGTAGATTGTTGATCCAATGTGTAGGAGGTAACAATTTTTTCGTAACAAGTCAAAACCAAGTGGCTCTCATTAAGTAGCACCAGGCTGCTGCCAGTGGCTATAATACTGGCAAGTTCAAGTCTTTACTCCTGCCATATTTTAGTGAGCATGACCAGTACAGTAATGATCAATGACACACTATTGACCAGAAAATTTTCTACCAAAAGCTAAATTAATCAATAGTAACCTCAGCTCAACTAAAAGCTGACAAAGCCTCTTGGTCAGCCTCGTAAAATTAGACGTGCTACTAAACATTAAATTACCACAAAAAAATTGAAAAAGGGTGACACTTCCGATACTGGACCGGCAAAAACAATTGATAGATGAAAACTTCAGTACCTCAAAATTTCAATACAAAAAAGGCCATGTCAGATAGTTATTACCTGAGAACATCTTTAATAAACAACATGTATTTTGCAAATTGTTGTACTGTCAACTGCTGGGCTATTAGCAAAGGGAACAGAAGTGGCACCACATGCTTTGCTGTAAACTCCACACCATACTGAAAAAGAAAAACAAAATTATTAGTTTTATTAAAAGAGTCAACAATTATATATCAGACAAAATGCACAGATGAATCTGCAACTATGGTGTGTTTGGATATTAAAAAATGATACCACAACTGACCAGCCAGATCAATAGTAATAGTATGCAACTCTATACTAAAATAGGAAAAGACCAAAGCCCAAGCATCACTCCAAACAATTAGTAATAGGCCAAGCATCTATTGCACAATACAACAGTAGTACATAGTAGTATAGAACCAATATGGCACCTAATCAACCACAACTAATATATGGAACATCTCAAAACTAAAAGTAAAGGGATATGTTCAAAACCAACATCATTCGCAAGATGCCACAATTATGCGATTTGCCATTACTCGCCCTATTTCATTTAGGTTATCTGTGCATTAAATTTGGTGCTCTTTTGAGAGTGTTACGCAGCAAAATAAAAAAACTGTCCATTTTTTAGATTGCTCAACAGATGTCCATTTTTCAATGTATCATATGTGACTAACAGCCAATCCAAATGGTTAAGAAATAAGAACATATCTAGAATTTTGGTTCGTTGTTTTTTAAACAAATTTATAGTCAATTTAAATTGACCAAAACCAGAAAGATCCAATCGATTTACACTATGTGCATAAGGTTGCCATATTCTACTCATCATGAGAAAACTGGGCCAACTTGTACAATTTCTATTTATTAATTTCTCAAGCACATGAAATTGGCCCATCATTACAAAGTCTAAAATGCCAATACTTCCTCAAGGGACTGAAAGGAGTCAATTCTATCATACTAGTGAAGAAATGATATTTTTTTAAAAAAATTGCATAATATTGGCACGAAATTGAGGGCACAATATAAGGGGCCTTAGGTCCCTTTTCTCGGAGAGAAATATAGAGGTCTGAAATAGTACCTGACTGGAGATATAATTAGCAACCCCCAAAGTGCACATAAGAGTTGGGGATGAGTGGTCAACAGCTGTGCAGCGACGTAGTGTCTGAAGGATATCTGTCACAGCTGTCTTATCAAGCGATGGCACAAGATCTCCTAGGCACTTTAATGCATTCACTCGCACCTAAATGTCAAAAATGTTCGCATTATATTTGAACTTATCAACTAAAATTACAATGATAATAACAAAGGATGGGATCATGTAAAATGGTATGTGGCTTAACCCATTATTACTGAACACGTCCCAATTTTCACTAGCACTCTTGATGAAAATAATCATAAAAAAGGCAGCAACAATAGAACATTAAAGATGATGCTTATTTGGTGAATTTAGTAACATGATAAAGGAGAAGTGCACATACTGCAGCAACCGTGGTTTTCAGAGCCAAGCCATGAACACGTGGCAAGATTGCTTGCTTCACTAACTGTTCAAGAATATAAAACATTAATTTGGACCAGTATTGATATATCGTCAGGAATTTAGTATTCTCTTGATCCAGCACAATACTAGCATGAGAAGGACAGAATCATATAAATTGACTATTACAAATTAGAAGACATTTTTTGTACTTTCTTGAAGTACAGTTAGGACGAGTTAGAACTTAGTGCAGAAGTACCAACACCAGTCCTGTATTGAAATCATATAGACAAACAACACTAATGCTTGTACAAGAAACTCCCACAATTTATTCTGGGTTGAAAATTTTTTTTCCAGAATTGTTAGCGAACTCGGCTAATGACATAACTTCATAATCATATCCTTATTTATTTTCCTCACTCCACTGTCTCTTCCATCATCTTTGGTGAAAAGGCCAATAATTTCTTTCATTAATGATTACCGTAAGGTGCTTAAATATGAGATATTACATAAAAACAGTGAACCAGAACACCAGATATTTGATTAGAGTAAAACCTATAATTTATCTGGTCCTTCATAAGTAGGTCCATGTTAGTCAACATATTCTGGGAATATACAAGGAAATAAATGTAACTTCATATACATTCAGCAAATCAATCAAAACTTATCAGCAAATGCTTCTAGTAACAGTTACTATGTATGTGCTTAATTTATTGTCGTTATTTAAGAAGGGAAGGATAATACCTGAGTATCAAGTTTCCTTGCAAGACAAATGGTTCTTCGCAACACCTCTTCTTGTATACGTGGGTCTGTGTCATCATATGCTCTGACAAGCATAGGTAGGATGTGCTTTACTAAGTCATCAAGTGCCGCCTGGACAAACGAAACATAAATTATATGTACTGACTGGAGATGATAACAGATGAGAATTCATGTCATAAGAGATGGTTGACTTTCAATATTAGTTGTACCAACTTGGAACATTTTGGTCAGATCCTGCAAGGTCATATAACATTCCAAAATGTTTTACTAGAAGTTCTCCAAAATCCCTTTTGTATACTCATTGGCTTCTATTGGCTTGTATCAGGTCCAATTGAATAATTAAGGAAAACCATGTTTCTCAGCTCTGCACTGAGTGGAGGAAGAACCTGTCTCGCAAACAGCAACGTTAAAGTTGTTATCCTAACTATACTTCTAGACTGGTTTTTGAGCAAGTAACACTTTGCTGCATTTTGCAAAAACAACCTAACAATTTCAAAATTTTTCACCACTTTCTAGCATTGTTTTGGTTCATTTGAAAATATAACCTGACAGAAACGAAGGCAAAATTAAGTAAAAATAGCAAATTGCAGGAGAGTTGAAGCTTTAGTTACAGAAATTAGGCCTACAGGCTTATCTTGGAGGTTTAATTGACAATATAATTCAAAATGCTAATACCCCTAAAGAGAAAAAAAAAATTGTCAAATGACAACCCTGACGTTAAATTTGAAAACTACCAAAAGACTCGCAAAGCATCTCCAAATATTAGTAAAACAAATCTCCTTATAAGGCTTATAACCATGTGTATATGTTGGTGTATAACTTAAACTAAAAGAGAACCTTGTTTATAATCAATCTGGCATGCTTTACAAGCAGAAGAAGAGTTTCACCAGCAGCTGAATTGAACACTGGTACAAGGGCTGGCAAAGTTGATATCTCGAAATCACCTTTGTCCTGAGACTCAGCAATTGTCAAAACCATCGGCAAAATCATAGGTTGCAAAACCATGTTTCTCAGCTCTGCACAGAGTGGAGGAAGAACCTGTCTCACAAACAACAACGTTAAAGTTGTTATCCTAACTATACTTATAGACTGGTTTTTGAGCAAGTAAACACTTTGCTGCATTTTGCAAAGACAACCTAACAATTTTTCGAATTTTCACCACTCTCTAGCATTGTTTTGGTTCATTTGAAAGTATAACCTGACAGAAACCAAGGCAAAATTAAGAAAATCAACTAAAATTGCCCTGAATTCCATCACACTGATGTGACAGTTGCAAACAACATAAACAAAAAATGTCATTTGGAACAACACCAATCTTAATAACAAATGAAACATCCAGCTGTTTAGGAAATCCACAGAGCAGAGAACCTCTACCATGATTCTTATCTTAATTTCTGGCCATATATGTTTATCACGGAAATCTTAAACATTAAATTCACAACAAAGAGCAGACCAAAATCAACAATTGTGCCAACCTTATATCGAAGAACACGACCATCAAAAACTTTCCACATGTTGGAAAGAGATTTCAGAAATTCAGTCTTTTGCATGTTGTCTCTTTCCTGAGAAGTGTCAAAATATCAAACATGCAGTTGTAAGTACTTATTACATTCCATGAGTACACAAGTTTAAGAATAAAAGTTAATCAGAACTAGGAGCATTATACATACAAGCATATGATCAAGAAAACGAAAAGCGCGTAACCTAGTATCATCACGGAAAAAATAAAGAACCTAAAAAATTGAACAACACATCTCACGTTAGAATGATCGGGCTTCTTCTTGTAGCCATAGAACTTGAGAGTGAGTTGGCAGAGGCAGGTGATGGAAGTACCATCATACTGGAGCTTGACTGCATCCCATAATGCTTGTGTGGTGCATTACTTCTCGAAACGAAGAAGAATGTCATCGGACATGCTACTCAGCAACGTCAGCGAGCGACACGGTCCTTCTTCTTAAACTCCGCATTGGCCACAACCTTAGTGGTGTCTCTAAGTTCAACCTCAGTAAGTTGTTTTGTGAGGGGTTCCCCTGACCCCTAGTCCTCAAGGAGATACTGAAGCTTACGATGCCAAATATCGTAGTTTCGGTCTTTCAGTTTCTCCCTTGAATTCAGGTCACCAATGATACTTTTGCTAGTCGACATTGTATCTACAAATAGAGACAATTCACAATAATGTATGCAGTTAGCATTCATAATTGGTCATAACAACTCAGTTATAACTATCTAGCCTCGCTGCACAATTCTAGAATTAGTGCTAACTGCTAAAAGTATGTATAACTTAGTCTTAATGACCAAAAGAAGGTCTAGGATAATCAATCAACTCATAAGTACTAAGTATTAACACTTTTACATGACTCAAATTGGTGCAAGGATCAGATTCTAGATGAGAACTCATTAGTCTACCAATCTAAAATCACCCTTTGTGTTGTCATTATGCGAGTTAACACAATAATGTGTCACTAAAGCAACTGATAACCATGAGAGACACCAAGTGTCTACCATCATAAACAAGTCAAATTTGGTTAGGTAGAGGAATAACCAACAGAAAATTATCAATAAGATAACATCTGTACCAAATCAGAGGAAATAGTGTGGTATTAGTCTAAACTGGGACAGTCCGCCCGAGCAGTGAGGACAAGCCAAAACACTGCATCCAGAACGGCCAGTTTAGCATCCACCCAATTTTGGGGAGGTCCGTTCTAACTCCAGAACGGTCTGTTCTAGATATTCCAGAACGAATCAAACTTCTATGTTAGACCAGTCCCTTCTGGTCATCAACTGATCTTTCGATCAGTTCTTCTTACCAAAAAGATTCTTACAGTGTTTAAAGCCTAGTTATGGTGTTAAAACAACCAAAGTTCGACTTCTACACGTAGTGGCGAAGCCAGAGGGGGACTGGCAAGGGCCAGGACCCCCCTAATAATTAGATTTTTGTTCCCCTCATATGCTAATTTATTTAGATAAATTTATATAATTAAGTTCATGACCTCCTCTAGGTTCAAAATATTATGCTTAAGGTAAGAAAGATTAAGAAATATTATGTTCAATGATGCTTCACTTGAGAAAGATTAATGGTTGTTGGTATGCTTCAGGTAATTAATACTTAAACTTGTTATGTGTGTTTGGTTCCTGCAGCGAACTAGGATTCGCGAATCCAGATAATAATAAAAAAATCTTTTCCCAATTTGTTTCCGTTATTCGTGCAGCTTGTTTGTATTTCCCAAAATTCTAGAATCTAAAATACACTCGTGGATATGGCCTTGTTCGTATTTGGCTCAGGTTTGGTAATCACCAAACTAGCTTTGTTCGCGTGTATCCAAATATGATCCGGTTCTCAATTTCATTTGGTCAAATTTTGGCCCCTACCATTCCTCAGTCCTGGCTTCGCCATTGTCTACATGAACCCTAACAATTAAAATCATATTAATTGAAAATTAGAGTTTCTAAACACCATTAACCGGTTTAAAATTGCACAAATAGGCCTAAAATGGACAAACAGTCCAAATCCTACGAAAAGAGACACTTTTGTGCTCTGATACCACTGTTAGAGTTTGAACAATAGTAATCTTTGCACAAGAGATTAATGTTTGCGGAAGCGTGAAGGATCTCGGTCTCTTTCACGTTGATCAGACTTGCTTGCCCTTCTTCTGGCCTTCAACACCAGTAGACTACAACCACGTGATAACACGAGTCTAGTCTCTATTTCCACAATATGTTCGCCATACAAATACTGCACAATCACAAGTATCATAGCCTTGTGATCGTTTCTCTCTCTCTGGAAATCTCACTCTTGGAAATGCTCAAGAATGAGTATGGTGGTCTCCCTCTGTCTCAATACACTCTCAACAATGTATAGACTACCTCTATTATGTCTGACTCACCCTCTGGTTAGAGATGTCGCATATATAGCAGATAAGACATACTTTCACGAAAGTGTGCCTTTGGGTCGGTCAACATTGGGGCGATCCGTCCCAAAATGGAACTCTCTGCTTTATTCGAACAACTTGTCATAATGACTCGGTCACTACTGGGGCGGTCCACCCTAGAGTGGAACGACCCGTTCCAACAATGTCTCCACTATATACTAGCAGTTGATTTGTCCATTTATTTGTCATAAAGGTAGCACTTAATCTAATCCAATTCTGGTGTCACGCAACGCCTGGTGTAGCGCACCCACGAGCCGTCCGATCTTGATCGAACGGTTCATTTTTTGCGGGCATATCAATCTGATTACATGCACGAGGCTCTCCTTATCCATCCGATCTTGATCAGACGGCCAAAGGCTAAGCTACAGCAGATGTTACGCGACACCTGATTTCAATTTGCACCTAATCTGGTACTTTATATAGTTATTTCAGATTAATTAATATGGCTAGGATTTTGTGCATAAATGCATTATTATGTGAAACCTCCATTAATTTGACGTTGAGTACAGAGATAAAAAAATTCAAAAAACCTAACAAAATTCAACAAGATAAATAAGCACATGACTGAGAGCATTTACGATGGAACCTGCCAAGAAAAATACATCACCAATGAAAAATATGAAAAGAGTGCCAGCGTACTGCTACTGCAGAACTATAAGTGACCTCAACTAGAAAACTACAGTTCAGGTAAACAAAAAAAAAAGGAAAAATGTCTACCCTCTAAGGTACGCCAAAAAAAAAAAAAAAATACAAAGGAATAGATAAAAGTTTCTTAAAATGTCGTGAATTCTTTAACTACAGCTCTTTTGAATTTATTCCAATAGGAGTCGTTTTTGCCGTCATATAACATAACAACAAAGATAAATATAACAAGGAAAATTGCAAGGGTGAATCTTAATATATAAAGATAGAATTCATTTGAGGAATCTTTGTCTGTGTTGTAAATGAAGTAACCATACCCCACGAAGAAAACCATCACCAATTGGAGTATTGGCCAATCATCATCAAGGTCATTTCGAATAAATTTTGTCATATGCCAGTAAACTAGAATTATGCAGACATATGCCATGATAGGGAAAACAAACAATTCTGGTTTTGGAGGAACGTTGCACAGCAAGTCGACGAAAAACGGCTGCAGCGCCAACATCACTGTCATGAGAAGAATGGCATACCGGCTCTCGGTTATTTTTGAAGGATCAATTGGTACTTCTGTAGCATCGCCTGATGAGTTTATAAGATAAGTCCTGAAAGAATAATTATTACAATGCATCAGCTGTTGTAACTTATTAAATAGTGAAACTTATTGCATAAAATATCTCCAAAAATTGCTATAGGAACTTATTAACAACCACCGTATCCATGCCTCGTAATTAGTATTTTTTAGCTGATTGATTATCTTCCTATGGGCCTTTTTAACATAAAAAAGATTGATTATTTTTCTATGGCAGTCAAAAGCACACAAACATTGGTACCTTTCAAACTAAAATTAAGGTGCCATACAATTTAATTAGAAATTAAGTAGTTGAAGTATTACGTTGTTTTTTTTTAAGATTTAGGCTCTCATCAAAATTCCGCTAGAAAGAGACTTAAATTTGTGTTTCTGAATCATTATCGCTACCTAAAAAAAGGAAAAAATGATAACGAAATGTTTTCGGCAGTAAATCGCCGATTACAAGTTACAGAAAAAACACAATAAAAAGCATAAATGAAACATAGGAAATTTGTTCCCGCGGCCCAAACTCATAACAGCAAAAGAGTAGTATTAATCATTTTGGTACTTCTTCCAGTTGAAATAATAAATGTTTATAATTGAAATAATAAAAAGTAGGAGGTTTGAAAAAAGTAACATATCTAAATTACCTTATCTCCAGATCAGAAGTCTCATCGGTCCTCATCGTCTCCTCCTTTAATTTTGTTCGTGCTGTCAGAAAAGAATAACAACAAAGTTCCATGAGTAATTTTGTTAATGACATTTTCCAAATTTAGCGTTGTATTTTTTTTTTGCAATATATATTTAGTTGGTAAAAGCTAACCAAGGCTAATCACAAATGATTAGCTCGCCGGTTTTATGCGACAATCTCCAATTAAAGGTCCTAATTCCTAAACAACTGGCACGGTTTTTTTACGTCCAACACTTCATATTGGATTCGACTTCTTACTATCAAATTTAGTAGCTTAGTTGGAAAAAGTAGACTTAAAAGATACTTGTAGTGTCCGGTTTCGTATGATATTTATCGAAATCATTGTAATTGAATGATACATAATTCTTGTATTATGAATTTAAAAAAAAAAATAGAATAACAGAAAAAAGAATTTGAAAAAATACAAAAAAATTATTTGAAGTTTGAAACGTGAGAATGATAGTGGAGGACGAATTCCATCCGCGCGCATTGTCCTTTAAGTAGAACTCATTTCTCAACTTTTTTCAGTGGTGCCTCCGGCGCAACAATTATCTTGATTTGATAATCTGTATTTTTTATTGAGTTAATCAATTTTGTCGCTTTATATAGAATACCATGTAAATGAGAGTTTTTTCATTTTGGCTTTTTGCGTTGGTTTTCGTTTACTGGTATTGAATGTAATACTCCGAAAAAATTCGAACTTATACTGTTAATCCATTTTTTAATAACTCATGGTAGCATCTCATATTCTCATTGTTTTATTATTAGCTCATTGCCATTTCTAAACAACTCTTCTTTACTAATTTACTCGGAGGAAGAAAATGCATGCTTCAATAGGAAGTAAGAATTTATTTGTCTATTACATGTTTGTTGCGATTTTATCTGTCATCCTTAGAAAGCTCAATATATTGCACAGTAAATTGATACAATACAGAAAATATCATAGTTGTATATTCTTTTGAAGCTGAAACAGATCAGCAAAATTTTTTTAAGCTGACCTTTGATAACAAAATAATATCAGTCTTTTAATTTCACTAAACATTTGTTAAATAACTACAAATTACACAAAACCATAGCTACCTTGCAAGAAGGACCAAGCGCCATATGAAATTGGTCGATTTGAAAGTAATTTTGAAACTCTTCTTCTCCAAAAACACAGTGATAAAAACTCGATCAGAAAAATCAAACTAAGACAGGTGTCTACCAGTTCCTCACAAAAAGTAGATGATCACCACTTTCAAATAAACCAACTGTCATACTTTCAAACAAACATTCTTTAAATCACCACAAATTAAACGAACCCAATAACTACCTTGCAAAAAGGACCAAGCGCCAGATGACACTGATCGATCTGAAAAGCAAGTTTGAAACCATTAATTCTTCCAAAAGCACAATGAAAAAAGGTTAAATACTCAACATTTAGATTGTAGGAAAATAGGTTAATACTCAACATTTAGATTGTAGGAAAATAGGTTAATACTCAACATTTAGATTGTAGGAAGATAGGTTAATGTTTTGTTGCGCAGGTAGAATAGATTACACAAGTGACGGTGTTTCTTATTTTCTGATCCTTAACTCCAGTGTTGTGATATGAAGATCCATGTACATATGGCACATACTAATGTTGCTTATTTAATGTAGAAAGAGAGCACCTGTACACCATGCATTAAAACATTGAATTTTATTGTAGTGTCCTACTTAATTAAACATTAACAATGCTGTATAAATTGAAACAGATCAATGCTCCACAATTCTTTTAGAACTCAGAAAATATGTAAACCATCATGCATTTTTATCTTTCATTAATCTTATGAACAAACAAATTAACTCTGCTCTTCGATGTTGGAAGGCCAACTTTCCTTTGCATATAGCGGAGTACAACCAAAAATCAATTCAGAATCGCTCAGAACAAATTGCTTGTACATGAAAAAAGAGAAGCAAAAACCAAAAAAAAAAAAAAAAAATTCTAGAATCCCAGTCACTAAAACAACTCTTAGCTTCCATATAAAGTCTAAACAAAAACACAAACCTCCGATTCTGAAACCAGACTTTAATATGCTTAGGCTCAATGTTAGACAAAATGGGGCACTCTCTAATCAGCTGTTGCCTCCTCAACAAGCTAGGCTTGGGACACTCGTTGTACACTCGCTCGAGCGCCTCAACTTGCTCAGGCGTATACCTGACATACTTCCCTGCCGCGTCTATCCCTACCATGGCCGAGGCGGAGCTGAGTTTGTCCTTTCCGACCGAAGTCGCCGCCACCATCGACATAACTGAAAGGAAGAGATCGATCAAGCCTTCCTCTCTTACGCATCCGCGAGACTGGAGGCGCAGAAAAGCACTAACCCTAACCCTAGATTTGTGAAACTTCTCTCTTCACGCCCATGGAATTTTTCTCTCTCAATTTTTTCACTGTTTGGTGCTTGGTATGAGCTTCTAGGTGTGATGGATAAATATAAAAGAGAGAAAGGCAACAGAGCGACAAGGAGAAAAGAGATTGTAACTCAGGCTAATTAAATATTATTTTTTGTCGGCACTTTAGTATCGGTTTTTTATAAAAAACCGGTACTAATATATTGATATTTAGTACCGGTTTTTTTATAAAAAACCGGTACTAAATTAAAAACAGTTTTTTTTTTATTTTTGTTGGCATTTTAGTACCGGTTTTTTACAAAAAAACCGATACTAATATATTGATATTTAGTACCGGTTTTTTATAAAAAACAGGTACTAAATTAAAAATGGTTTTTTTATTTTTGTCGGCACTTTAGTACCGGTTTTTTATAAAAAAATCGGTACTAATATATTGATATTTAGTACCGATTTTTTATAAAAAACCGGTACTAAATTAAAAACGGTTTTTTTTTTCAGCGACACTTAGTACCGGTTTTTTCAAAAAACCGGTACTAAATAATATGTCTGACAATTACAAAATTGCCATGATATATTATTAATACTGGTTTTTTTAAAAACCGGTACTAATAGACCGGTACTAAAAATCTTTTTTGGTGTAGTGATTCTTCCAAAAGCACAATGAAAAAATTAAAACTCGATTCAACAAAATCAAACGAAGACGTGTTTACCGGTCATTGTAGATAGGCTCTCAACTGGTTTAAATTTGCAAAAAAAAAAAAAAAATAAAAAAAAAAAAAATAAAAAAAAAAATCACTTTTTCCTCTTTCCTCCCCCTCTGAATCGCATGTATAGAGTGTAATAGATAAAGCATGAAAGGAGGTCGGTCCAGAGAATTTAGAAAAGATATGGTAAGAATGAAAGAAACAAAATTGAAACTTCCTTTATCTTTGTCTTACAGACACGAACCATCATTAAAACGGTGAAACCACACTAAAATACATTGCCAATCAATCTAAATATCCACATGGTCTAAATTAGACCACATGCACCTAGCTCGCAAAGAAAAATTAAAGAGAAAAGGCCCCATGATTCTCTATTACCTTGGCTAAGAATAATTCCATGACGCCTCATAACCGGATCTTCATCCAAGTGAATATGACCCGCTACATTATTGACAACACAAAAAAACCAAAAAATTAAATATGACAAAATCCTGCGCTTACAATTTGCATCAAACGGATTTAAAGCCGTCGCGTTGGCAACTTTATAATATAGTATAATACGTCATAAGTGGCACAACAGACTATGACTAGCTATGGCAGAATGTTGAAACTTGTATACTCGTTATCGTATACTTGCTTTTCATGTCAAAATAATAGTAACCGATCTATATCGATAAAAAAAATACAAAATTTACGGACGAGATCAACTCCAACCTCAAAAGTCAAAACTAAACGTCCTTAAAGATATTTGAGGGCAAGTCGGCAACAGTGTTAACATCGATCTCTCAAAAAGTGAATCAGTTGAATCCATCTGATCAGGCAAGGACGACTGACGAGTATACCGCCTCTTTAGCCTTGCGTACTGGCTACTGAGCAATGCTCGACTTCTCAACCTATATGCTAAATACTGTATTACAACGATTACCACTCTTACGTAATGTGCACGTGCAGGTCTGCAGGACATCTATGGAGTATGATAATAAACTTAAAACTGAATTTTAATAAATCATGAATACTTTTGAATGCCTCAAAGATACTCAGTTTGCGGAACTTACAAGAAAGCAAAAAGCAAAAAGCAAACAATTAAAATCATATTAATTGAAAATTAGAGTTTCTAAACACCATTAATCGGTTTAAAATTGCACAAATAAGCCTAAAATGGACAAGTAGCACTCCAAATTCTACGAAAAGAGACACTTTTGTGCTCTGATACCACGGTTAGAGTTTGAACAATAGTAATCTTTGCACAAGAGATTACTGTTTGCGGAAGCGTGAAGGATCTCGGTCTCATCAGACTTGCTTGCCCTTCTTCTGGCCTTCAACACCAGTAGACTACCACGTGATAACACGAGTCTAGTCTCTATTTCCATAATATGTTTGCCATACTAATACTGCACAATCACAAGTATCATAGCCTTGTGATCGTTTTTCTCTCTCTGGAAATCTCACTCTTGGAAATGCTCAAGAATGAGTATGGTGGTCTCCCTCTGTCTCAATACACTTTCAACAATGTATAGACTCCCTCTATTATGTCTGACTCACTCTCTGGTTAGAGAGGTCACATATATAACAGATAAGACGTACTTGCACGAAAGTGTGCCTTTGGATCGGTCAATATTGGGGCGGTCTGTCCCAGAATGGAACTGTATGTTCTATATGAACAACCTATCATAATGACTCGGTCACTACTGGGCAGTCCACCCCAGAGTGGAACGACCCGTTCCAACAATGTCTCCACCATATACTAACAGTTGATTTGTCCATTTATTTGTCATAAAGGTAGCACCTAATCTAATCAAATTATGGTGTCGTGCGACACCTGGTTTAGCGCACCCACGAGCCATTCGATCTTGATCGGACGGTTCATTTTTTGCGGGCCTATCAATCTGATTACATTCACGAGGCTCTCCTTATCCATCCGATCTTGATAAGACGAAGAAGGGTTGCGCTACACCAGATGTCGCACGACACCTGATTTCAATTTGCACCTAATCTGGTACTTTATATAGTTATTCAGATTAATTAATATGGCTAGCTAGGATTTGGTGCATAAATGCATTATTATATGAAACCCCCATTAATTTGACGTTGAGTACAGATAAAAAAAAATTTCAAATAACCTAACAAAATTCAACAAGATAAATAAGCACATGACTGAGAGCATTTGCGATAGAATCTGCAAACAAAAATACATCACCAATGAAAAATATGAAAAGAGTGCCAGCGTACTGCTACTGCAGAACTATAAGTGAGCTCAACTAGAAAACTACAGTTCAGGTAAAAAAAAAAACAAAGGAATAGATAAAAGTTTCTTAAAATGTCGTGAATTCTTCAACTACAGCTCTTTTGAATTTATTCCAATAGGAGTCGTTTCTGCCGTCATATATAACATAACAACAAACATAAATATTACAAGGAAAACTGCAAAGGTGAATCTTAATATATAAAGATAGAATTCACTTGAGAATCTTTGTCTGTGGTGTTGTAAATGAAGTAACCATACCCCACGAAGAAAACCATCGCCAATTGGAGTATTGGCTAACCATCATCAAGGTCATTTCGAATAAATTTTGTCATATGCCAGTAAACTAGAATTATGCAGATATATGCCATGATAGGAAAAACAAACAATTCTGGTTTGGGAGGAATAAAGCACATTAGGTCGACAAAAAACGACTGTAGCGCCAACATCACTGTCATGAGAAGAATGGCGTACCGGCTCTCGGTTATTTTTGAAGGATCAATTGGTACTTCTGTAGCATCGCCTGATGAGTTTATAAGATCAGTTCTGAAAGAATAATTAAGACAATGCATTAGATGTTGTAACTTATTGCACAAAATATCACCAATTATTGCTATAGGATTTTATTATAACAACCACCGTATCCATGCCTGGTAAATAGTATTTTTTAGCTGATTGATTATCTTCCTATATATGGGCCTTTTTAACATAAAAAATTTCTGATTTTTATTTTTCTAGCAGTCAACTAGCACAAAGACATTAAGGTTGTGCTCCAGAAGCCAAGAGAGGTGGGGAAGACGAGGCGAGGGGGATTAGGGGATACGGTTGAAGCTCACCCCAAATCAGGGATTACGAATCGAGAGTAAAGTTTTCGTTGATCTCTCTCTTATCTCACTTGGTGTGATTTCCTCTTATCCCGTCTCATCTCTGTTGTAAAGCGAGTAAACTCGCATCGGTCAGATCGGTCAATTACTTTCTCGCATTGCCTCCCCTAAACTTTCCTTTGTTCTCTCGTTCTGTAGCACAGTCTAAGGTACCTTCCAAACTAAAATCTCACAATATATATATATATAGAGAGAGAGAGAGAGACAATGGCTAACGTGCCATCGAGTCACTTTTCGAGATCCAAAATTCAAATGGTCAATTTGAACCGTTCAAGTTGTTCTCCATATTGAAATATCCTTGGAGATCAAATTTTATATTTTTTCGAATTTTTTGCTATTTTTTCGTATAAGTAGAGTATTTCAGACATTCCAATTTGAAAAATATCATAATAAATAGTATAAAAATTTGAAAAAAAAAATGTAAAATTTAGTCTCCAAGAGTATTTCAATATTGCGATCAACTTGAACAGTTTGAATCGACCGTTTGAATTTCGGATCTCCAAAAATGAGTCGATAGAAAATCTATGGCACGTGCCAACGATTGCGCATTAGCCACTCTCTATCTCTCTCTAGAGAGTTTTGCTATGGTGAGTTGCAACTCACCAAAGCGCCCGTGAGTCGCACTCAAAATTTTAAAATTTAGTTCAAAATGACCGATTCAAACTGTCTAATACGATCTCCCTATTGAAATATCCATGCAAACCAAATTTTATATTTTTTCGAAATTTGTAAGTATTTTTTTGAAATTTTAGAAAATGATTAATCTAATTAGTTCTGAACCGTTCAAAAACAACAGTTTTTAAAAATCTGAAATAAATACTTAAAAATTTCAAAAAAAATATAAAATTTGGTCTGCATGGTGATTTCAATAGAGAGATCATATTAGACGGTTTGGATCGATTATTTTGAACTAAATTTTTGAATTTCGAACGCGACTCACGAACGATTTGGTGAGTTGCAACTCACCAAAAGGTCCATGAGTTGCGTTTAAAATTCTGAAATTTAGTTCAAAATGACTGATCCAAACCGTCTAATACGATCTCCCTATTGAAATCTCCATGCAAACTAAATTTTATATTTTTTCAAAGTTTTTAAGTATTTTTTTTGAAATTTTAGAAAACCATAATCTAATTAGCTCTGAACCGTTCAAAAACAGCAGTTTTAAAAAATCCGAAATAAATACTTAAAAAATAAAAAAAAATATAAATTTTGGTCTGCATGGAGATTTCAATAGAAAAATCGTATTAGACGATTTGGATCGATCATTTTGAACTAAATTTCGAAATTTTGAGCGCGACTCACGGATCCTTTGGTGAGTTGCAACTTACCATAGCAAAACTATATATATATATATATATATATATATATATATATATATATATATATAGAGTTTAGCTACGGTGAGTCGCGACCAAAACTCCTAGATCTAGATCAAATGACCGATCCAAACCGTCCAATATGATCTCCCTATTGAAATCTCCATGTAGACCAATTTTTTCATTTTTTCGAAATTTTTAAGTATTTTTTTTAAATTTTAGAAAATCATTAATCTAATTAGTTCCGAACCATTCAAAAACATCAGTTTTTAAAAATCTGAAAAAAATACTTAAAAATTTCGAAAAAATAAAAAATTTAGTTTGCACGGAGATTTCAATAGGGAGATCATATTGAACGGTTTGGATCGGTCATTTTGATCTAGATCTAGGAGTTTTGGTCGCGACTCACCGGAGGGTCCGTGAGTCGCGACTCACCGTAGCTAAACTCTATATATATATATATATATATATATATATATATATATATGAGGATTGCTAAAATGCTATGCATAGCACGAATGGTCTTCGTGTTATGGGTTCGTTCTTAAATTTCATACTTCAAACAACCGATCCAAACCGTTCATTATTTTCTTCATATTGAAATCTCATTAGAAACCAAATTTTACATTTTTTAAATTTTTTTACTATTTTTTTCAGATTTTTTAAAATACTTAATCTAATAAATTCTGGACCCTTCAATAACATTGATTTTCAAAAATTTAAGAAAAAAATGTAAAATTTGGTTTCTAATGAGATTTCAATATGAAGAAGATAATGAATGGTTTGGATCGGTTATTTGAAGCATGAAATTCAATAACGAATCCGTAGCACGAAGGCCGTCCGTGCTATGTATAGCATTTTAGCAATCCTTATATATATATATATATAGAGAGAAATGTTATGGTGCACTGTGATGTATTGGGTCTATTGTGCACTGCGATCGTGATCCGTTAGATTTGTCTTCAGATTCGCGCCGATGAGGTCGCGAGATGAGAAAGGTTCGTGTGCTCCTCTTTTTATTTTGTTCCAGCGATCTCTTCTCTTTACTCTCTCTCTCTCTCTCTCAACTCAACTCAGACGAAACAACATACTCTCTCTCTCAACTCAGATAGCCACTGCTCGCTCTCTCTCTTCTCCTTCTTATCTTTTTTTCTCCTCCAGAAAGTCTATTTCCCTCGTTCAAGGCAGTACGGAAACATATCTCTCTCAATCGTTTTTCGACAAAAAAACCCTAGATTCGTTGGGGATAGATCGGAACCCTCTTCTCGTGCTTCTAAATCGCCATTTGAAGCGAATTTCTAGATCAGCCGAAGAGAGTACGAAACCCCCCTTTTATTGCCTCTCACTCGTCGACTGAAGCAAAACCCTAGATCTGTCGAGGCCAAAGCCTGGTGCTCGTTCTCAGTCTTCTGGGTACTTTTTTTTCTCTTTTAATTTAATTTTTCTTTGGTTTATATAAGGTTGATAAAACTTTACATCAGCTCTCTGATTTTTATATAAGAATTGTGTATTGTATTTTTTTTATTTATTTTTTTTTGGAGAAGACAACTATATGAAAGATTCTCGTGTTTCACCTCCAAAAGTCTCAAATTAAAGTATTTATTCAGGCACCTTTGTGCCAGTATTTTTATTTTTGTGCTGGCACCATTTATTATTCTTATCACACTGGTTATGTTGATGGATGCATCTGGAACCAGTATAAATTGACAATATAGAGCCTCACCTCAATTGTTGCATATGACATCAACTAAAGCTTAATTTTTATTTATAGGATATCAAATAAGTACATCAAGTAGCGGTCATCATGGATGCAACACTAGTGGAGCAACTCCTCATTGCATAAGATGCGAGAACATGCAACTTGTTGTCAGAATTACCGGCAGGGGACCTAATAAGGGTCGAGCTTATTACTTATGTGATTACTTTGTAGGATGGTGTGATCAGTTGAGCTTTAGGCCTATAAATCAAGAATTTGAAGAGTTGAAACAACAATTGAAAACAGCCATGAAGCAATTAGAAGAAATAGAGAAGACATAATATGTTAATTGAGAAGATTAGTCAAGCTATTAATGTTGTGATTGCATTATTTGTAATTCTTGTTGGAATTTTAATATTTGTAATTAGGATTTAGGCGGTATGTCCCAACTAATGATATGGATATGTTAGTTGGGATATGGATAGATTAACTAGGCAGTAGGTTTTAATGTGCGTACTTTAATTAAGTAGTGTATGAATATGTTATTTTGGATATGTTCTCCTTTAATTAGTTAATTGTGCTACTATCTCCTTTATTTCACTTATGTTGTATTGAATTACGCATCAACAAATTTTTCAAACTTGTAAGATTCTTCAATTAGGTGCAAAAAGATAGTATAGGATGTTGGATTTATGAACTTAATGGTATAGGATGTTGTTATCTGCTTTAGGAGTTGCACATAATTTGACTGTGCCTTTTGTCTCAGGGACCATAATGGTATAATCACACATGGAAACATAATTGTCACGCATGGAAACAGATAAGAATTCCCAATAATTTATAAACCCAACAAGAAAATATCTTCAAATAATATGTTTATTTCCAACTCGAAATGGGCAGTACAAGCATTTAAAAATTCACCTTCAAAATTCAACAAGCACAAGCATAATTTATAAACATATAAGAGTTGGTACGTGGCCTGTACCAACTCGAAATAGGCAGCACAAGCATTTAAGAATTTCCTCAGCTTAACCTGAGAAATAATATGTTCATTACTGGTTGTTGGCTCAAACTCTCTGTAGTCTTAACATGAGAAATTAATTCCCTCAGCTTAGTCTCAACAACATTAAATGAGTGGGTATCTTTTGAAGCTAAATCAACAAGATGGTTAAATTGCTTTTTTAATGTTGTGGACCTAAACATTTGCAGTGCCAAAGAATTTCCCAAATCTCTACTTCTTTCACTTAATGGTCTTTTGACACCGGCATTAGCATTCTTGCACCATCTTTTTAAGATGTAATGCGAAGGAAGTTGCTGAATTCCATGAATCCACATAACTTTCATGGCATGTGGGCAAAGCAGCCCTTGGAATTCAAAACCATTACAATTACATGAGTACATCATGGCTTCTTTGTCAACTCTCACAAGATATGATACAGGCCTCCAATGCTTAAATTCAGGGTTTTTATCAATTTTGACCTCATAGAGGGTTCCTCGCTCTATCTCTTCAACTATGCCAAGGCAACTATCTTGGAGCAACTGCTTAAACACTGAGTAAACCTTCCTTGTATAACACTCACGTGCATCCAACTCAAGAGCAAACTTTGACCATAATTGTGGGTTTTCATTCATTGTTAGTAAGTCCTCATCACCCTCGCTTGCCCAAATATTCTCAATGATTCCATCAATAGAACAAACAAATTTGTAAATAGATTTATGAGCATTTACCCATAGCTTGAAGAGAGCGTTCATGCTTTCACTCCTTTGGCTGGTTGTCATTTCTGCAAAGAAAACACCTCGAAAGTATGCCGGCACCCAATCATCACGTTTCTCGAACATATTTTTCAAATGATTGTTACTCTGGACCTTATATTTATTAACCAGTTTTGTCCAAGCATTCTCAAAATCTGGTACAGTTAAGCTACAATTAATCACCCATTCGAGTTCATCTTGAAATGTTGACATTTTTCCATACAGTGACCCTAATTTTTCTCTTGCCTTCCTCATCACATGCCATTGGCAAGACCTATGGACAGTATTAGGAAAGACAAAATTAATGGCCTTCTTCATTGCATGATCTTGATCTGTAATGATAGCCGTCGGGTGCCGACCATACATTGCTTTCAACCATGTTTCAAGCAACCAACAAAAATTTGTGGTGTTCTCTAATCTAAGCAAGGCCATTCCAAAAAAAATTGATTGTCGGTGGTGGTTTACTCTAATGAAAGGGGCCAAGGGCATGCTATACTTATTGGTGTTGTATGTTGTATCAAAAGTAACAACATCACCAAACTCTAAGTAAGCTCTTCTAGACCTTCCATCTGCCTAAAATATGTGCTTCACAAATCCATCCTCATCAGCCTCTACGGCATAAAAGAACTCAGGATCACTCTCTTGTCTCCTTTGAAAATGCAACATTGTGCTATCAACATCCCTACCAAGGAGCTTCCTGTTATCTATACTAATCATATTGCTCACATCTCGCCTCCTAAAGTGCAAATTATCCTTCCCACCATGTACAATAGATAAATACTCCAGTATCTTTGAAGGCCCTATATTTTGATCATTCAAATTTCGAATTGTCTCTCTGTCTTCCATTGTTAAAGATCTTTGAGACCTAAGACCTCTATTCTTAGATGGTGAATTTGGGACTAGAGGATGGTTATGCTCATCTTTAAATACTGTAACTTGCCAAATAGCTCCATTTACCAACTTGGCTCTCATATAAGCCTTACACCCTGTTCTAGTAGATAGCCTCACTTTTCAGGGGTTTTCTCCTTGCTTGAACAACCCACTATTTTTCCCACATCGTTTTGCCTTTTAGACAACCCATGTTTAAAGCAAACAATGTTAAAATGAGTGATTCCTTTCTTAGTGTTGGTTAAACATTTTCTCTCGATTTGCCGATTTGCAAAACAACACCGAAACCCTTAAACTAACATCTCTTTTTAGTGATTTATAGCTAGATTTATTGAAGAATGGATTAAAGCAAGTGTGGCACTTAGTTTGGAACTTCAAGAGATTGCTTTGGTCTAGTTAGAGTCAGTAATTAAGGTTTAATTAAACTCTAAACTAATCTCAATCAATTTGCTGGTAAAATGCTCAGTTTTTCTGTCCAGCGTCATACAACGCCAATTGCCGTTACACAACGCAGCGTTTAATTCGCTCTTAAATTGCAAAATCTCTGACAAGGTTGAAACAGCGTTACACAACGCTCAGTAGCGTTGTGCAACGTTAGTTCATTTGTTTTTAAACCTGTTTAATCCATTGTTTCCCCTTGTCAGAACGTTGTGCAACGCTAAGTAACGTTACACAACATTTCCACTCCTACGTTGTGTAACGCTACTCAGCGTTGTACAACGCAGTATGAAACAGGCGTCTCTGCATTGCTCAGACATCGATCTGCATCGATGCTGCATGCATGCTGCCATGTTCCATGCATTGAAGCGTTGTGTAACGCTCTAAACTTCGCTCAGACTTCGCTCAATCGCTCTGGACGCGTAGTGCAACGCTGAATAGTGTTGTGCAACGGCGTCGTTGTGTGACGGCAGTCAGCGTCGTATGACGTTCTGACAATATTGTTTGAGTTTGTCAGTTCTGCTTTGTTTCTCTTCTTGACTTCGTTGTGCAACGCTACCTAGCGTTACACAACGCTTCTTTTGACGACTAAGGTGCATGATCTTGAATCTTTGGTGACAAGGTATAAGGGTATGATTGAAAGTTTTGAAAAATCAAGTGTTTGTGAAAAATGTCAAACTCCTTTGAGTGAGACAAATGTTTTGAAAAATGAAAGGGCTTCGAGTTCGTCTAGTGCTTCTCATAGCACCAAGATGAATCTTGATAAAATGTTTGTGGGACAAAAACCCAATGACAAAACGGGTCTTGGCTTCAAAAAGAGGAATCAATCCTTTTCTAGAACAAGAACCATGTCAAGCCCAACACAAAATTAGAGACTTTATCACAAGAGCACCAATGGTAGGAACACTCACGGGCAAGGGCAAAAGAATTTTGTTGGCTCTCAAAATGGTGCTCAAAAGAGTTTTGGTAGGAATAGAAATGGGTCTCAAAGACCTCAAAAGAATTTCCAAAATAATCGGGGCCCAAGCAACTTGTATTTTAAGGGACCCGATGGGTGTTTTCATCCTTTTCAAAACAATGGTGGGAATATGAATAGAACACACACTAGACCTCAAACCAATGGGGGAAATCAAAAAGTCTCTCAACAAAACAAAAAGAATTTCCAAAAACCAATTTTGAGAAACTCTCAATCATACACTTTCTCTAAGGATCCAAAGATTAGGGCCATGGAGCTTAGGCGTCATTTTGAAACCCATTTTGTTAAAGAAAGTTCACAAGTGAACAAGCCAACTTGTGCTTGTTGCAACTATTGTGGTAAGAATGGCCATGTCACACTAGAATGCAAAGTTAGAAAAGCAAATCATACATCCGGTTCAATTAACATGATTTGGGTTCCTAAAGTCACTTCCACATCCGTTTTGATTAGTGGAAGTGGTTCGAGTGTGGCTTAGTTAGCCATCTTCTTTCCCCAAGGTTATTCTTGTCAAATCTTAAGGGGGAGAGATTACAAGAATATTATATTAGTTGTTTGTTTCTAACTAATATGTATTCTTGTAGGTTTGTTTGTTATCATCATTCAAGAGAAGTGCTTGGATCATTGATAGTGGTTGTTCACATCACATGACGGGTGATGAATCGTGTTTCAAGACACTTGAACCTTTTGATGGTGGTGAGGTTACTTTTGGTAATAATCTTAGGAAGAGCTCTATTATTGGTATAGGCTCGGTTGGAAACCAAAATCTAACGGTTTTTAATGTTTACCTTGTTGATGGTCTCAACTACAACCTTTTAAGTGTGAGCCAATTATGTGATGCGGGATATTATTTGAAATTTGATCACTCCTCTTGTTTTGTGCATCAAATTTCGGATAATTCTCTTGTTTACACGGGACAAAGGAAAAATGATGTCTATTACTTGAACTTTGATCACTTCACAAATGGTCAACAATGCTTTAGTGCCATAGCTACCGGTTCATGGTTATGGCATAGAAGACTTGGTCACGTTTCTCTAGACTCCATTAAGAAACTTGTGAAATTGAAACTTGTCCGTGGTCTTCCATCACATAAACTAGACTTAAATGGATTGTGTGAAGCTTGCATGAAAGGCAAGCAAACCAAGTCTAGTTTCAAAACCAAAGAGATCATCTCAACCTCTCAACCTTTGCAATTGCTTCATATGGACTTGTTTGGACCAATCAATGTCTTGAGTATTAGTAAGAAAAAGTATGTCTTTGTGGTGGTAGATGACTATAGTCGCTTTACTTGGGTCTTCTTTCTTGCTCACAAGGAAGAAGCATTTGACCATTTTGTTAAATTTAGCAATCGGGTTGAAAACGAAAAAGGGTTGAAAATCTCTAGAATTCGTAGTGACCATGGAAGGGAATTTGAAAATGCTAAATTTGATGAATTGTGCATAGAAAAAGGATATAAACAAGAGTTTTCCGCTCCACGCACCCCTCAACAAAACGGTGTAGTGGAGTGGAAGAACCGAACCTTACAAGAATTAGCACGCACCATGCTACATGAATTTGCCGTACCCAAATTTCTTTGGGCCGAAGCGGTAAATACGACATGTCATGTAGTAAATTGTGCATGCATTCGTTCTCAACTCAAGAAAACTCCTTTTGAATTATGGTTCGGTCATACTCCTAATATATCCTATTTCCGTGTATTTGGCTCCAAATGTTTTGTCCTTGATGAGTCTCCTAAAGTAACAAAGTTTGATGCCAAGTCTTTGCCCGGTATTTTTGTTGGTTACTCAACCACAAGCAAAGCGTATAGAGTCTATTTGCCAAACTCAAAGGTAGTTATTGAGTCTATTAATGTCAAATTTGATGAAAAAGTCCTTGAGGAATCCAAAGAAGGTAACTCTATTGTAGGTACACAAGTGGAAGAAACTACACAAGAAATCGAGTCACAACCTCAAGCACAACCACCGGTGATCATTGAGGAGCCTTTGAACCGGGTTGATGACATTTTGATAGGGGGAGAGACTCATGAGGAGGGTATTCTAGACACAACTCAAAATGAAACGCCTCATGATGATCCTCAACCTCAATCGTCTCCCCAACCGGTTCATGAGCCTCCCGAAGTGCTTAGAGAAGTTTCCTCTCATCCTCTTACTAATGTCATAGGTGACCCTAGGGAAGGTGTTAGGACTAGGTCTAGTTTGCACCAAACTATTGGTCATTGTGCCTTTGTTTCTCAACTTGAACCAAAATCCTTCAAAGAGGCCAATGTTGACCCAAATTGGATTGTTGCTATGCAAGAAGAGTTGAACCAATTTGAAAGAAATCAAGTTTGGGAACTTGTACCATTACCAAAGGGTAAGCAAGTTATTGGTACCAAATGGGTTTTTAGAAACAAGCTAAGTGAGGATGGTATTGTGGTTAGAAACAAAGCCCGTTTGGTTGCACAAGGTTTCAAGCAACAAGAAGGTATTGATTTTGAGGAGACCTTTGCACCGGTTGCTCGTCTTGAATCCATTAGAATGCTCTTGGCTTTTGCCGCTAACAAAGGCTTTACCCTATTCCAAATGGATGTCAAGAGTGCTTTTCTAAATGGTTGGATAGATGAGGAAGTTTATGTCCAACAACCACCCGGTTTTGTTGACCATTTCAATCCAGACCATGTGTATAAGCTTCACAAAGCTTTGTATGGTTTGAAGCAAGCTCCTAGAGCTTGGTATGGTAGACTTTGTACCATTCTTCTAGACAATGGTTTTAGTAGGGGCAAAATGGATACAACTCTTTTTACTAAGAAAAGAGATGACCATTTGCTACTTGTGCAAATTTATGTGGATGATATTATCTTTGGCTCCACTAATGCAACTCTTGCCCAAGAGTTTTCTTCTTTGATGAGTAGTGAATTTGAGATGAGCATGATGGGAGAACTCACTTTCTTCTTGGAGCTTCAAATCAAACAACTCAAGGACGGTATCTTTGTGAACCAAGTCAAATACGCCAAGGAGTTAGTGAAGAAATTCGGTGTTGAAGATAGCAAGAGTTTAGACACACCCATGGGCAAAAGTGCGAATATCGATGCGGATGAGAAAGGCAAGCCTATGGACATAACTCTCTATCGGGACATAATCGGTAGCTTACTCTATCTCACGGCTAGTAGGCCGGATATTATGTATGCCGTATGTCTATGTGCTAGGTACCAAGCCAATCCTAAGGAATCTCACCACAAAGCGGTAAAACGTATCTTGCGATACGTCAAGGGTACTCAAAACCTAGGTCTTTGGTATGGTAGACAAACCGAACTAGACTTGTTAGGTTATACCGATGCCGATTTTGCCGGTGACCGTATGGACCGCAAAAGTACTAGTGGAACTTGCCAATTTCTTGGTGGTTCACTTGTATCTTGGTCTAGCCGCAAGCAAACCTCGGTTGCTCTCTCCACCGCGGAAGCGGAATATGTAGCGGCCGGTAGTTGTTGTACTCAACTTCTTTGGATGATGCAAACCCTTAGGGATTTTGAGTTAGATTTCCAAAAGGTACCAATCTTGTGTGACAATACTAGTGCCATCCTTATATCCAAAAACCCGGTATTGCACTCTAGAACCAAGCACATAGAGATACGACATCATTTTATCCGTGATCATGTTGAGAAAGGTGATGTGGAATTGGTCTACATCGACACGAAGGAGCAAATCGCCGATATCTTCACCAAACCTCTTCCAACACAACAACATCTTGAACTTAAGTTCAAACTTGGTATGCTTGAACTCAAAGATTAAATTTATGCATATCTTGTTGTTGTCTTTGTTGTTTGGAGCTCATTTCAGTTTAAATTGGTTTTATTTCTTTTGAAAACCATAAAAAAAAAAAAATTTTAACTATTTCGGTCTTAATTTTCTGAATTTTCTGGTTTTCTGTTGACTCTGGCGTTACACAACGCCATTCAGCGTCGTGCAACGCAAGAGTAACGTTAGTTTAAAATGAATTTATGCTGAATTTTGAATTCTGTCGAGTTAAACGTTGTACAACGCTGCTTACCGTTGCACAACGCTTGTTTGATTTTTTCTTGTAACGTTGCACAACGCTGACTATCGTTGTACAACGCTGTCTGTTTTATTTTAATTTTCCCTTGCTGAATTTTAAAATCTGTCGCGTTCAACGTTATACAACGATGGTTACCGTTGTACAACGCCTGTATGTTGTTTTTACTTAACGTTGTACAACGCTGTCCACCGTTGTAAGACGTTGATTTATTTCTTTATTTTATTTTTTTATTATTTATTTGTCTGGCTTTAGTGTTGTACAACGCCCTTTAACGTTGCACAACGCTGGGTTGTAGCGTTACCCATCGCTACTCAGCGTTGTACAACGGAGCAGCCAGTCTCTGCTCAATTTTCGCTGTTTTGACTCCTGCGTTGTACAACGCCCTTTGGCGTTACTTAACGGTGGACGCGTTTTTAACAGATGCGACCCCACCTTTTCTTCTTCTTCCTCTTCTTCTCTCTCAAATCCGAACCCCCTTCTATTTTTCTCTCTCTCTCTCCAACTCACACCCCTTCATCTCTCTCTCTCAATACTCTCTCAATTCTCTCTCTCCACTCCAACCAATACCACCAAAATACTCCTCTCTCTCTCCTCTCCACCCTCATACCCTCAAATCACTCTCTATCTCTCTCTCTATCTCTCAATCTACCGAAACCCTAGCCACCGCCATCACCGTCAATTCCGGCGATCCGACCGTCGGATTTTCGATCGGCTTCGGTTCTGTGCTCTCCAAGGTCATCTCTTCCTCTCCCGCTCTTCAATTTAAAGGTTTAACCTCATCCTTTCTCTCTCAATTTTCAATGGCACCGAAAACCGCTACCAACAAACGGTCTAAGCGAAACCCCAAGGGTGCTTCCTCATCCAACCCACCGGTTCAACCCGACCAACCAATTCCAATGGATATACCACCGGTACCCGTGGATTGGACCCTCTCTTCATCAAACAATTACCTATTCAAAGACTCGGCCTCGTTCATGAATTTTTGTCAATATCGTGATGTCAATCGCGAGTGTTCCGAGTGCTTCTTCTTTGAGCACCCCTATGGTGTCTACCACTTGAATCCAAGAGAATTGACTTAGAACAAAGAAAGGATCGAATATTGGAACATGGCGGGTCTTCTCGCGCATTCTCAACCATACAACCCGTCCTTAATCAAGCTCTTCTATGCCAATCTTACCATGACGTGGACCGATGGCCACCCAACCGCCAACTCCTATGTCCTCGGTCGCCACATCTCAATCACCGAGGAAACCTTGGCTAACCTTCTCGGCCTCGACAATGACAATTTGGAAATTTACATCCATGCCACTTGGCCACGTGAGTTGCCCCCTTATGATGAATTTCACCGATTCTTTTATTGTTGGAGGAATTACACCGTTCGCCAATTCACCGCTACCGAGCTACCGGCCTTGCACCGCCTTCTCTTCCTCTTCATCAATAACATTATCACTCCGAAGGCAACAATCAAGACAAATGTGGAGCAATTCGCCGTGTTTCTCCTTCGCTCCCTCCTTGAGATGAATCATAAGGTGAATCTCCCTTTCATCATGCTTGCACATATGGCACGGGCCGATACCTCTCCTCGCTTCTCTTTTCCATATGCCCACATTATTCAATCCGTTCTTATTGAAAACGGCATCCCTCATGACACACCACTTTGGGGCGAACCCGTGCCCGAAAATGCAATTGCCAATCCCGAAAACCTCATGGCACATCTCACCGGTACCGGATGGATGGCCCAAGATGATGACTCCATTGTGCCCGGTGCATTCCACCGCAACAACTATATCTTCCGTCCAAATGCCACCATCAATCAATACGAGGAGATAGGCAATGAACCATTGCATGTGCCCGGCGGACGGATGGAGGGTCAAGGCGCACCTCAAGACTTCCATGCCTATCTTGATGCCAAATTCGCCGCCTTGACCACTCACATTGACACGCGGTTCAACACAATTGACGAAAACTTGACCGCTTACCAAGCCAAGACCGATGCCTCGATCACTCATCTCAAGGATGAGATGATCAATCTTTGGGGAAAGATGGAGCTCCATCTCAAGAGGGGATCCGGTAGTGGCGCGGGTGATGATGATGAGGAGTAGTCTAGCCGAAACCGTCTCCAAGCCTTAGCCCTCTCTTTTCTATTTATTTTGATTTTCGTAGTTTATTTGCCTTTTGTATCTCTTGTGTGATTTTTCGGTGTTTTTGAATGATTAAGTTTGTGCTAAATGGATTTGTTTTGTTTTATGGTTGTTGCATGAATTATATTATGTTTTAATGAATTATGTTGTGCTCAATGGCTTCGTTTTTAGCTCTTTTCATTTTAATATGCATGCATGGTCTATATTTGTTAGTTTATGCCCTCGTTAAACCTTGTTAGATACCCCTAATCAAATGAACTTAGTGGCCAAATTCTTTTCGAAAGGGGGAGGATTCTTATGGTTTGTCATCAAGGGCGTTTTGGGTATTCTTTTCCCTAATTACAAAAAGGGGGAGAATTAGGTAATTTGGGTTATTCCGCCTTGTTGTATCAAGTCCCAAATGTACCTTAGGTGTTGTTTTGCAACTTCGGCAAAAGGGGGAGATTGTTGGTTAAACATTTTCTCTCGATTTGCCGATTTGCAAAACAACACCGAAACCCTTAAACTAACATCTCTTTTTAGTGCTTTATAGCTAGATTTATTGAAGAATGGATTAAAGCAAGTGTGGCACTTAGTTTGGAACTTCAAGAGATTGCTTTGGTCTAGTTAGAGTTAGTAATTAAGGTTTAATTAAACTCTAAACTAATCTCAATCAATTTGCTGGTAAAATGCTCAGTTTTTCTGTCCAGCGTCATACAACGCCAGTTGCCGTTACACAACGCAGCGTTTAATTCGCTCTTAAATTGCAAAATCTCTGACAAGGTTGGAACAGCGTTACACAACGCTCAGTAGCGTTGTGCAACGTTAGTTCATTTGTTTTTAAACCTGTTTAATCCATTGTTTCCCCTTGTCAGAACGTTGTGCAACGCTAAGTAACGTTACACAACATTTCCACTCCTACGTTGTGTAACGCTACTCAGCGTTGTACAACGCAGTATGAAACAGGCATCTCTGCATTGCTCAGACATCGATCTGCATCGATGCTGCATGCATGCTGCCATGTTCCATGCATTGAAGCGTTGTGTAACGCTCTAAACTTCACTCAGACTTCGCTCAATCGCTCTGGACGCGTAGTGCAACGCTGAATAGCGTTGTGCAACGGCGTCGTTGTGTGACGGCAGTCAGCGTCGTATGAAGTTCTGACAATATTGTTCGAGTTTGTCAGTTCTGCTTTGTTTCTCTTCTTGACTTCGTTGTGCAACGCTACCTAGCGTTACACAACGCTCTGACAAGTTCCAACGGAACTGTCGAGCTTCTGCTTTGGATTTTTGCTGAAGCGTTGTGCAACGCTATACAGCGTTACACAACGCTCTGACAACTCACAACGTTATTGTCTGTGACCGTTTGATTTTTCAACGGCTATTTAGGCGTTGTACAACGGCATATAGCGTTGTATAACGCCAGAGTCTGTTTTGACTGGTCTTTGGAGCTGTTGGCGCCCTCTATATATATGGGGCCTCTTGGAACTGTTTAGACACTTTTGAAACCTTTGAAACTCCTCCCTTTTGAGTTCCAACCAGTTAGACATTACTCTCTCTTGTGTTTGAGCATTATTTTAGCAAAATCATTGAGATTAGAGTGTGCAAAACCAATCCACTAGTGTTAATTGCTAGATTTGTTGAGTGATTTGGTTAGAGCCTCAATCCTTTGAGTGTTTGAGCTTGTTTATTCGAGTTAGGCCGATCCGCCTCGAGTGTCCTTGTGACGAGGTGATTCGGTTCGAAGTTGTAGTCCCGTTCGTTGTGGAATTGAACGGAACGCGCCCATTTCGAGGTTGCGGAACTCCCGGAGACGTACGACTAAGGCTAGCACTTCCTAGCGGGTCGGAACTCCGTAATATATCGCGTGTCACTTCTTCTCCTCTCTCTTTACCTTTCTTGAATTGTGAATTGCTTGTGCTTTGATTGTTTTTGTTAGAACAAGTTTGAATTGAACCAAATATTGACCATACCGGTTTAGAACTTTGTTTTTGTGCCTATTCACCCCCCTCTAGGTCTTTAAATTAGGGACAACACTTAGATTTACCTTTTTGATTCCAGCGGATGCTAAATCCTTTCACTAAGGGTGTGTTTGGATAGGCCGGGAATAGGGAATAGGAATAAGGAATTTCGGTTTGCGTGCTTATTCTTATTCTTGTGCAACCCAAACAACTCAAGAATAAGAAATAAGGACCCTTATTTCTATACTAACAAAACCATGGTATAAGAATAAGGAATAAGGATAAGCACGCAAACCGAAATTCCTTATTCCTATTCCCTATTCCCGGCTTATTCCGTTGCATCCAAACACACCCTAAAGCATAGAGATTATAGAAGTCATATGCCTCATCAATTGATCTGAACTCTTTTCCAATATAAAGCTCAATGTTTTCTAACTTTCTGCTCTCCTCTTCAATTACTCTATCCAAATCTATATAAGGATCGTTAATCTGTTACAATAACAAAGACAAATAAAGTTACAAATTATTTTATAAAAAAGAAACTACTTATTTAACATACAAAAGGTAGACAATTATCTGAATATGTGCATCATCAATATTAACATCTGTAGCTACATCATTGTCAACATCTGCTGCTACATCATTGCCAATATCTACTGCTGCATGTTCACTTTCACTCATTCTATAAATTAAAAATACATAATATAAAAGATGGACATACAGGATATTCTACAAAGAAATAAGTTCTCAATCATGCTGATATGCTTATGCTAAAAGCTTGTTCTTGATAACACCAAATTAGGTTAACCAATTCTCAATTGTTACGGATATGCTTGTCTAGGAATGCTTATTGGATAGCAGCAAATAAATTGGCTTTTCTAATTTTTAAGAAGGGTCCAAGGCAATAACGTTCTGGATATGACAAAAAAAAAGGAGAAAAATTAAAGCTCCAAGGCAATAACACTCGTACATGGTTTCCACCACAATTTTATTAAAGTTGAAATGCAGCATATTTTTTTCCTCGTGCATAGATTTAATTAAAAAAACATCGCTAGTTGAGGAAAATTCACAGAGGGAAAAGAGAGAGATTGACGGAAAGGTACCTTCGAATTTACGGAAACCCTAGACAGCAAAATCGAGTAATCGACGATGAAGGCAAGTTGGGGCTAGCAAAAACTTAGGCGAAATCGTTGCTCCATGAGAGATTTGTGGTAGACATGGAGAAAAGAGAGGGAAGAGAGAGATTTGGAGTTGTCAGTTCCGTCTGAGTTGAGAGAGAGAGAGAAAGAGAGAGAGAGAGTAAAGAGAAGAGAGCGCTGGAACAAAATAAAAAGAGGAGCACACGAACCTTTCTCATCTCGCGACCGCATCGGCGCGAATCTGAAGACAGATCTAACGGATCACGATCGCAGTGCACAATAGACCCAATACATCACAGTGCACCATAACATTTCTCTCTCTATATATATATATATATATATATATATATATAGAGAGAGAGAGAGAGAGAGAGTTTTTGCTATGGTGAGTTGCAACTCACCAAAGAGTCGGTGAGTCGCGTTCAAAGTTCCTAAATCTAATTCAAAATGACAGATCCAAACCGTCCAATATAATCTCTCTATTGAAATTTCCATGCAGACCAAATTTTATATTTTTTAAAAAATTTTAAGTATTTTTTTCGGATTTTTAAAAACTGTTGTTTTTAAACGATTTAGAACTAATTAGATTAACGATTTTCTAAAATTTCATAAAAATGTAGAATTTGATCTGCATAGAGATTTCAATAGGGAGACCGTATTAGACAGTTTGGATCGATCATTTTGAACTAGATTTAGAAAATTTGAGTGCGACTCACCGACCCTTTGGTGAGTTGCAACTCACCATAGCAAAACTCTCTCTCTCTCTATATATATATATATATTGGCTAAAGTATACTCCAGCACATGGATAAAATTCGTATGCTAGAGTTGTTTCTCAAAATTTAAAATTTAAACAGTCGATCCAAACCGTTCAAGTTGTTCTCCATGTAAAAATATCCTTTAAGACCAAATTTTACATTTTTTCGATTTTTTTTCTATATATTATGCTATTTTCAAATTGAATGGTCAGAAATACTCCTTTACAACTTCTTTTAGTGTGTTTTTTTAAAATAGCATATCATATAGTAAAAAAATTCGAAAAAATATAAATTTTGGTTTCCTAGGAGATTTCAATATGGAGAACAATTTAAAAGATTCGGATCGACTGTATATATTTTAAATTTTGAGAAATGACTCCAGCATACGGACTATCTGTATGCTGGAGTATACTTTAGCCAATCTCTCTCTCTATATATATCCGTTGTTTTTTCAAGATTTAAGCTCTCATCGAAATATTGCTGGAAAGAGACTTAATTTGTGTTTCTCAATCATTATCGCACCTATATATAAAAAATAAAAAAAAAAAGATAACGAAACGTTATCGGCAGTGAATCGCCGATTACAAAAGTTATTGGGAAAAGAAATAATAAAAAGCATAAATCAAACATAGGCAAGTTGTTCCCTGGGTCCCATGGCATATTTAAATTCACGGTCATAAGACTCATAAGTCATAACAGAGTAGTATTAATCATTTTGGTACTTCTTTTTTGTCGAAATAATAAATGTTTTATAATTGAAATAATTAAAAGGAAGAGGTTTGGAAAAAGTAACACATCTAAATATATATATATATAGAGAGAGAGAATTGTTGTTTTTGAAAATCTAAAAAAAATTTCGTTTATCTAATTTGTACTGAACCCTACAAAAATTGCTGTTTTTGAAAATCCGAAAAAAATACTTAAAAATTTCAAAAAAAAAAATGAAAATTTTGGTCGGCAAGGAGATTTCAATATGGAGATCATATTTGACGGTTTGGATCGGTCATTTGAACTTTCAAATTTGAGAACTGACGGGGTTTAACCGGGACTCCGGTCAAAGCGCTTTGATTGAAGGCTTTCTCTCTCTATATATATATTTGCAATATTTAGTTGGTAAAAGCTAACCAAGGCTAATCATAAAGGATTAGCTCGCCGGTTTATACGACAATCTCCAATTAAAGGTCCTAACTCCTAATTCCTTAACAACGCTGGCTAGTTTGGTTTTTTACGTCCAAGTCTTCGTATTGGATTCGACTTCTTACTATCAAATTTAGTAGCTTAGTTGGAAAAAGTAGACTTAAAAGATACTTGTAGTGTCCGGTTTAGTACGATATTTATCGAAATCATTGTAATTGAACGATACATAATTCTTGTATTATGAATTTTTTAAACATTTAGGATAACAGTAAAAAGAATTTGAAAAAAATACAAAAATTATTTGAAGTTTGAAACGCGAGAATGATAGCGGAGGACGAATTCCATCCGCATTGTCCTTTAAGTAGAACTCATTTCTCAACTTTAAATATTAACTAGTTTTTTCAGTGGCGCCTGCACGCACGCAATCATTTGATAATCTATATTGTTTAATCTATTTTTTCGCTTTATATAGAATACCGTGTAAATGAGAGTTTTTTCATTTTGGTTTTTTGCGTTGGTTTTCGTTTACTGATATTGAATGTAATACTCCCAAAAAAATCGATCTGATACTGTGTTAATCCATTTTTTAATAGACAAAATTGGATATAACCTCCCATAATCTTCTCTATCGATAGAACCCCTCAGATTGTGCTTAATGGAGATGTAACCCCTTTTTATTTATTTTTATTTATTCATTTTTAACTAAAGAAAAGCAGAAAATAAAATTTCTGACCAAACCACCCCTCACTTCAAAAATGATTCAACTTCCTTTCTGATATTCATGATACTAGATCTTACCATTGTTGCCAAAAATGTTCTATCTTCTTTCTGAAATTAATAATACCAAAATCTTCTATATGTCTAGTCTCACGACACCCAATAAGAATGGAATGGAGGAATCAAATGATCTTATTAAAGTTGTACTATTGTATTTGTCTTTTTCCTCCGAGCAAATTAGTAAAGAAGAGTTGTTTAGAAATGGCAATGAGCTAATAAGAAAAGTGAACCAGTTGAAATACCAGCACTTGCTAGATCCATCTGATCCATCTGATCAGGCAAGGACCACTGACCAGCATACCGCCTCTTTAGCCTTGCGTACTGGCTACTGAGCAATATTGCTCGACTTCTCAACCTATATGCTAAATACTGTATTACAACGATTACCACTCTATGTAATGTGCACGTGCAGGTCTGCAGGACATCTATGGAGTTATGATAATAAACTTAAAGCTGAATTTTAATAAATCATGAATAAATTTGAATGCCACAAAAATACTCAGTTTGCAGACCTTACAAGAAAACAAAAAGCAAAAAATTCATCGCCTTTACAAAAAATTCCAAAGGGAAATCCTTATTTTAATTACCATACAAATACACATTTCAGGTGAAAAAAAGAATGTACACCCTAGATTTTTTTGGTACCCTGTTTAACACACACCACATTAACTCACTAAAAACAAATGACAAGACAACTTATAAGGCACTTCTTTCCTTTTCTTCCTTTTCTTTTTTTCTTGGTAATATCACCCTTCCTACTAATCTATCAAATTTCCAGTCTGTAAAACCTAGCTTGAATGCTCCCATTTTTAATATATCTCATTGCAGCAAGTCAAAAAGGGGACCTTGATCCGATGAGGACTTGGCATTACCAACTGGCCGTGTAGCTCTGGAGAGAGCTGACTGGCCCTGGTTTCTCCCTCTTCCCCTTCCAACTGAACTTGCCTGGGGAGGCGGTGCTAACCTTGGAGTTGATCCTACGCTACTAGAGGAACCAAATTTGGAACCAATTGGGTTCTGACCAAGACCAGATCCAAATAGATTCTGACTAGGATTGCCAGACCCAAATAAGTCCCGACTTGGATTCGACCCAATTGGGTTGGCTGCATAATTCATGTTGGTAAGGGACTTGTCCTGGTTTAACATCCCAGAAGAATTTAAATTGATACCAGAATTTGAACTAGAACTCAAATTCTGAACAGGCTTTAGTTGTCCCACAGGATTGCTTTGTTTTGGTGGGGGCCAATTCGCAAAAGGGTCTAAATCATCAAACCCGCCATTTGATGGAACACCTCCAATATCTGAAATCCCAGTGGTACCAGTTATACTAATCTCTTGTTTACTATTATAATTATTATTACTTAAGAAGTCAGATGATGTGCTTGGAGGCCACTCTATATCAACAGGACTACATGATGCATTTGAGCCTGTAACCTGTGGGCCCAAGTTGAATTCAATAGGTTGAGAAGAAGCGGCCATGCTAGGAGTAGGGTTCATTGGAGGCTGGACAAGAGGTTGCTTGGGTTTTGCAGAAGACGAAGCTGGTGGGCCCCAATGTTCATCCCAAGCAGGTGAGTTGCTCTTTTTCAGTGCACTTTGCATAATTACAGGTTTCTGGGGTAGCTGGTCCACTGAGTGGAGACCGTTGGATAATGAAGGTGCTGCTCTGGATTCCTGTGTTCCAGCTTCAGTGACTGATACACCTCGTTTTTCTTCAATCTTTCTGTTAAACCAAATCAAAGTACATTCTAATCAGTAAAATAACACTTCTGCATATGAACTTCAATTATCATTGCAATGACTGCAGCATGCTATAGACTAAAGTTGTAGTTCAAAAGCAAACAGTGCTGATTGGAAAACTCAAAAAAGGAGTAGATTGTTGATCCAATGTGTAGGAGGCAACAATTTTTTCGTAACAAGTCAAAAACCAAGTGGCTCTCATTAAGTAGCACCAGGCTGCTACCAGTGGCTATAATGCTGGCAAGTTCAAGTCTTTACTCCTGCCATATTTTAGTAAGCATGACCAGTACAGTAATGATCAATGACACACTATTGACCTGAAAATTTTCTACCAAAAGCTAAATTAATCAATAGTAACCTCAGCTCAACTAAAAGCTGACAAAGCCTCTTGGTCAGCCCTGTAAAATTAGACGTGCTACTAAACATTAAATTACCACAAAAAGATTGAAAAAGGGTGACACTTCAGATACTGGACCAGCAAAAACAATTGATAGATGGAACTTTAGTACCACAAAATTTCAATACAAAAAGGCCATGGCAGAGAGTTATTACCTGAGGACATCTTTAATAAACAACATGTATTTTGCAAATTGTTGTACTGTCAACTGCTGGGCTATTAGCAAAGGGAACAGAAGTGGGACCACATGCTCTGCTGTAAACTCCACACCATACTGAAAAAGAAAAACAAAATTATTAGTTTTATTAAAAGAGATGTTTGAAATCAAAAGAGTCAACAATTACATATCAGACAAAATGCACAGATGAATCTGCAACTATGATATGTTTGGATATTAAAAAATGATACCACAACTGACCAGCCAGATCAATAGTAATAGTATGCAACTCTATACTAGAATGGGAAAAGACCAAAGCCCAAGCATCACTCCAAACAATTAGTAATAGGCTAAGCATCTATTGCACAATACAACAGCAGTACAAGTAGTATAGAACCAATATGGCACCTAATCAACCACAACTAGTATATGGAACATCTCAAAACTAAAAGTAAAGGGATATGTTCAAAACCAACATCATTCGCAAGGTGCAACAATTGTGCGATTTGCCATTATTTGCCCTATTTCATTTAGGTTATCTGTGCATTAAATTTGGTGCACTTTTGAGAGTGTTACACAGCAAAATAAAAAAAATAAAAAAATAACTGTCCATTTTTAGATTGCTCAACAGATGACCATTTTTCAATGCATCATATGTGACTGACAGCCAATCCAAATGGTTAAGAAATAAGAATATATCTAGAATTTTGGTATGTTGTTTTTTAAACAAATTTGTAGTCAATTTAACTTGACCAAAACCAGAAAGATCAAATTGATTTACACTATGTGCATAAGGTTGCCATATTCTACTCAAACTTCCAGTGGTCATTGCTCATCATGAGGCCTGTTTTGTAAAACTTGGCCAACTTGTACAATTTCTGTTTATTAATTTCTCAAGCACATGAAACTGACCCATCATTACAAAGTCTAAAATGCCACAACTTCCTCAAGGCACTGAAAGGAGCCAATTCTATCATACTAATGAAGAAATGATATTTTTTTAAAATTGCATAATATTTGGCACAAAATTGAGGGCACAATTTAAGGAGCCTCAGATCTCTCTTTCTCGGAGAGAAAATATAGAGGTCTGAAATAGTACCTGACTGGAGATGGAATTAGCAACCCCCAAAGTGCACATAAGAGTTGGGGATGAGTGGTCAACGGCTGTGCAGCGACGTAGTGTCTGAAGGATATCTGTCACAGCTGTCTTATCAAGCGATGGCACAAGATCTCCTAGGCACTTTAATGCATTCACTCGCACCTAAATGTCAAAAATGTTCGCATTATATTTGAACTTATCAACTAAAACTACAATGATAACAACAAAGGATGGGATCATGTAAAATGGTATGTGGCTTAACCCATTACTACTGAATATGTCCCAATTTTCACTAGCATTTTTGATGAAAATAATCATAAAAAAGGCAGCAACAATAGAACATTAAAGATGATGCTTATTTGGTGAATTTAATAACATGATAAAGAAGAAGTGCACATACTGCAGCAACCGTGGTTTTCAGAGCCAAGCCATGAACACGTGGCAAGATTGCTTGCTTCACTAACTGTTCAAGAATATAAAACATTAATTTGGAGCAGTATTGATATATCTTAAGAAATTTAGTATTCTCTTGATCCATCACAATCCTAGCATGAAAAGCACAGAATCATAAAAATTGAATATTACAAATTAGAAGACATTTTTTGTACTTTTGAAGTACAGTTAGGACGAGTTAGAACTTAGTGCAGAGAGTACCAACACCAGTCCTGTATTGAAATCATATAGACAAAGAACACTAACGCTTGTACAAGAAACTCCCACCATTTATTCTTGGTTGAAAAAAAAAATTTCCAGAATTGTTAGAGAACTCGGCTAATGACATAACTTCATAATCACATGCTTATTTATTTTTCTCACACCACTGTCTCTTCCATTATCTTTGGTGAAAAGGCCAATAATTTCTTCCATTAATGATTACCGTAAGGTGTTTAAATATGAGATATTATATAAAAAACAGTGAACCAGAACACCAGATATTTTATTAGAGTAAAACCTATAATTTATCTGGTCCTTCATAAGTAGGTCCAAGTTAGTCAACATATTCCGGTAACATACAAGGAAATAAAAGTAACTTCATATACATTCAGAAAATCAATCAAAACTTATCAGCAAATGCTTCTAGATAACAGTTACTATGTATGTGCTTAATTTATTGTTGTTATTTAAGAAGGGAAGGATAATACCTGAGTATCAAGTTTCCTTGCAAGACAAATGGTTCTTCGCAACACCTCTTCTTGTATACGTGGGTCTGTGTCATCATATGCTCTGACAAGCATAGGTAGGATGTGCTTTACTAAGTCATCAAGTGCCGCCTGGACAAACGAAACGTAAATTATATGTACTGATTGGAGATGATCAGAGATGAGAATTCATGTCATAAGAGATGGTTGACTTTCAATATTAGTTGTACCAACTTGGGACATTTTTGGTCAGATCCTGCAAGGTCATATAACATTCCAAAATGTTTTACTACAAGTTGCCCAAAGTCCCTTTTGTATACTCATTGGCTTCTATTGGATTGTATCAGGTCCAATTGAATAATTAAGGAAAACTAAGTAAAAGTAGCAAAATTGCAGGAGAGTTGAAGCTTTAGTTACAGAAATTAGGCCTACAGGCTTATCTTGGAGGTTTAATTGACAAAATAATTCAAAATGCTAATACCCCTAAAGAGAAAAAAAAATTTGTCAAATGACAACCCTGCCGTTAAATTTGCAAACTACCAAAAGACTCGCAAAGCATCTCCAAATATTAGTAAAACAAACCACCTTATAAGGCTTATAACCATGTGCATATGTTGGTGTATAACTTAAACTAAAAGAAAACCTTGTTTATAATCAATTCGGCATGCTTTACAAGCAGAAGAAGAGTTTCACCAGCAGCTGAATTAAAAACTGGTACAAGGGCTGGCAAAGTTGATATCTCGAAATCACCTTTGTCCTGAGACTCAGCAATTGTCAAAACCATTGGCAGAATCATAGGTTGCAAAACCATGTTTCTCAGCTCTGCACAGAGTGGAGGAAGAACCTGTCTCACAAACAGCAACGTTGAAGTTGTTATCCTAACTATACTTCTAGACTGGTTTTTGAGCAAGTAAACACTTTGCTGCATTTTGCAAAGACAACCTAACAATTTCTCAAATTTTCACCACTCTCTAGCATTGTTTTGGTTCATTTGAAAATATAACCTGACAGAAACCAAGGCAAAATTAAGAAAATTGACTAAAATTGCCCTGAATTCCATCACACTGATGTGACAGTTGCAAACAACATAAACAACAAATGCCATTTGGAACGGAACAACACCAATCTTAATAACATAACAAACATCCAGCTGTTCAGGGAATCCACAGAGCAGAGAACCTGTGCCATGATTCTTATCTTAATTTCTGGCCGTATATGTTTATCAGGGAAATCTCAAACATTAAAATTCACAACAGATGAGAAGACCAATATCAACAATTGTGCCAACCTTATATCGAAGAACACGACCGTCAAAATCTTTCCACATGTTGGAAAGAGCTTTCAGAAACTCAGTCTTTTGCATGTTGTCTCTTTCCTGAGAAGTGTCAAAATATAAGACATGCAGTTGTAAGTACTTTTACATTCCATGACTACACAAGTTTAAGAATAAAAGTTAATCAGAACTAGGAGCATCATACATACAAGCATATGATCAAGAAAACGAAGAGCGCGTAACCTAGTATCATCACGGAAAAATGAAGAACCTACAAAATTGAACAACACATATCTCACATTAGAAGGACAACAACAACAACTAAGCCTTTTGTCTCAAACATCTTGGGGTAGGCTAGAAAAGAAACCCAACAAGAAAAAACATCCAAGAACAAAATAATACATAAAAATAGATACTACTAATAATAATAGCAATAATAGCAATACTAATAATAATATATATAATAAAAATAGTAATAGTAGAAACCTACACCTCAACCGTAATCTAATACTACAAACCTATGACATCCCTCCTACCCCTAGGTTCCTACGTCATATCTCACATTAGAGATATGACATTAGAAGGATAAAACAGAAAATATGGCCATGCATAAGAACAAAAGCACCCAGACAAGACTACAAACATATAGATAACATGACATGCAGCTTGTTTAAAATAATTGGTTTAGGAAATTCCAGCTGGCACCAGACAGGTCGTTCAAGTTAGGATGGTCAGAGAAATTTTTAATAGTACTGATTAAAATTCCACAATGTTATAGATCACAAACCAATGGCATAAAAAAAAAAAAATCCAGAAATGACAAGCTCAGTGTCCCAAGCAAAGTGTTAAAGAACAGAAGAAATGTGGACGAGCTTGGTACCCATGAAGTCAGAAGCACTAGGTCTCGAAGTCTCTTCCATGGAAAGCATACTTTGCAAATCAAGTATCAAGTCGTTTGGAACATTCGAAAAGGTGTCACTTGACAGGTATGTCAGTGTATTTGTATACTGGATGATGATAATACAGAAAAAAGAAAACAGCAATCAGACAAGATAAAAATATCAATAAGAAAATATTGATTAAGGTTCTAGAATTAGAGATACATTCACATGCCAGGGCAAAAAGTGACCTTTAAACATACCAATGTCTTCTTCAATGGTCATCATATTGTTGTGCAGATCATATATCACACATCTGTTTCTTTTGTTTTGTTGCAAATATTCTTTATTGTTGGGCCTCATTATATAAATAAAACTCCAAACACAAACCATAGTCCTCCTAGATCTGATGAGGACATTAATTGTTAAAAGCTATACCAGCCTACCAGGCATGACTGGTACTAGGAAAGAGAACAATGTTGCATATTTTTTTCTAAGACAAACCCTGAGATGACAGCACTAAAGCTCTAACTTTGGACAAGTACAGACTCATATCATCGTGACATGCTATACAATTTATAAAGCTGAGATGTTGTACCATTTTGACGTTGTTATGACAGTCAAAAAGAGGCTTCTTAGCTACGAGGTAGTATGCAAGGCATCCAAAACTGAACATGTCAGAAGAAGAGGTGATGATTGAGCCCCTGTTGCGTACCATCTCTGGAGCTGTATAATTTAGTGATGGCTGGAGAGGTAGCACTGCATCCTCGACATCATACTCCTACATGAGATGAATAAATATATAACTAATTATAGTTGTCCTTGAAAATCTGCATCATTAAGTGTACTTTTTTTTTAATCTTTATAGGTATTCTCATATTGGTGTATGTTTGGCTTTGTACCAATTCTGATAATGGTTTGTACTTCTTATGATGATACCTCAATGATTTTTTGTACTTCAGCAGTTTAACACCAATCATCCCCTAATCCCTACTCCAACCTTGATAAATTTGAATAATATAAATAAGGTAGCCAAATACCACGGAGATTACCAGCCATGTAATAGGACTAACTGACATATGTTTAGACAGATCTAATGCACATGGGTATAGAATACTTAGATAAACACCATCCTACTTGGTCAACTATTTGTAAATGCACACACACACACACACAAAAGCAAATTAAAAACAACAGCAAGGTTTAATTTGGGGTACTTGATTTGCTACTACATTACAGTCTGTACAGCAGGACCTACTAGAGAAAGAAAAAGAGAAGGTACAATGAACTAACTGAAAAATGAAATTGCTGAGCCGATGTAAGACCAGCTGATGCTTGGTCTTGGTTTATTGAAAACCCAAATCCACCAAATTTCCACGCCCCACTTGACGTGATAAACACTGTCTGAAATTAAAAACATGGAATAAAATAAATTGAAACATATCAATAAATACATTATCCCGCTCTGAAATAGATTGAGCAAAAGAAGAATGAGAAACAAACCTCAGGAGAAATAGCCCGATGGATAAGCCGGGCATTGTTGTGAAGAAAATCCAAAGTTTCTGACAGCTGAAGCAAGCCATGCTTCACCTCGAGTATTCCCATTTCCTAGGTCAGAGAAATGGTAAGTCTAATTCAGAACAGTTGTAGAATCATAAGTTAATTCATATTCATATGATATGGTTTTGAGGCGACATTCCCAGATCTACCAATCTGATCACCCCAAATTCCCAGATCCAATACAAACAACAATTGGAACAGAAAATGAAAATTGGAGAGAATCCATACCATTCCCTTGAGCTCCTTGGGGACCTTTTCGAAGTTGTCGCAGTTGCCCATGGCATTTGCGACGGAGGCAAACAAAGGCTCAGTGGCCATGGCCATAGCGTTCTTGGTCTCATCGAGGGCCTGAACGACGTGCACGACGCCAGGATGTCGGATCCGCACCAATCGGGCAGCATCGGCGCGAATGAGATCGAGAAAGGCGTCTTCGACAGCCTTGGTCAAGCCGGCCTTGACGCGGACCTCGGACAAGGCGCGCTTGTCGAGAACCCAGACGGAGACGAGCGGGTATTGAGTGGAAGGAGCGGAGGCGCGGGGCCGGGCCGGGATGATCTTCCAAATAAGGCCCGGGCCCGCAGAGCCGGACTGGTCCAGTAAGTCGTAGTCCTGGAGAGGGCGAGGTCCGGTGACCTCTTGCACCGTCGTTTGCACCTTCTTTTCGATTACCGCCGCGGTTTTGGCCAGAGCTTGGGTCAGGGTCTGCAGATTGAGCGACATGCTGCGAGAGAGGGATGGGGCACCGACAAGGTGTCAACGGAGGGTAGAGGGTCTCTCTCTCTCTCTCTCTCTCTCTCTGTCGCTCGCGATAGAAGGGAAACCAGTTGGTTGCTTCGTGATTAAGAGAGAGGAGCGAGCGAAGGAAGGGAGAGTTACTACTAGCATATACGCCCACCCAATGTGTGGGCAAATCAATATTTGAAAAAATATGTTGGTTATAGTATTGTATGTTTCTTTGTTATGACATGAAATACATAGTAATTAATATTTTGTTATGACATGCAATACATAGTAATTAATAATATATTATTGTGCATGAGTTTGTTCTTATTGAATTAATTAAAAATATTATTGAATTGATTGATTCTGGCGGTGCCTCTTTGTCAGCTAAAGTATCAGACGCTATCCCGAATTCATCTTTTGATTCTATTCCAGTGAATGTTCATACCCTCAATCTCTTTCTTAAACACCCATGTTCTCAACAAATTACAAAGGTTTTTATCTCTGCTGCAACAAACAAAGTAATAAAAAAAAATACATATCCCTCTTTTAGAAATTAGGAATGATAATCATCCACATTTTGACTCTCTAATGCCTCCACATGAATACCGATTCCACAAACTGGCATTTTAAATTAGGAATGATAATCATCCAAATTCTGTACGTTTATTTTTATTTATTTCTCTCATTTTAAATTTGTTTTTGCAGCTGGCATCAAAAGAACAAAATTATTGTGGTGCTTCTATTTTACTTCAAAGAAATGATGAAGCATGTCGAAGTTTTTATATAAGTAGTGTCATTTAAAACAAACAAACACAACTAACACAAATTAATTGTAAATATACCCCAGCCACAGCATCAAATTAAACATAACAAACTAATTAACCTATTGAATATTAAAATATAACAAACTAATTAACCTATTGAATATTAATGATGATTACAAGTCAGTCTCTGGTGTCTAAAATATTAACCGACCCTTGCAACCATAAATGTTTCACAACAAGTTCCTGGCATCTAAAATTTTTGACAAGAAGCCCCTGGATTTGCACTGACGTGTCTTCCAGGGAAAAAGGTAGTGATTTGTAGTAAAAGTAAGAAAGTACTATCAAATATTTAACGACCGAGGAGCCCCTAAAAACCGCAAATTGATTCATTCATCAGTAAACCTGAGCATTTTGCTCCATTTTAAAAAATTGGATTGAGGTTTGCAGAAAAACCAATCTCCGAAACAAGTCAAGAGTGGGATCTGAACATAAGCGACCAAAGAGGTTTCTCGCAGGCTATGGCTAGAGTTTTGAGGTGCCACTGCTTGATGTCAAAGCAATGGCGATTACTCCTTGTCTTTGTTGCGGTGCATGTAGGCTGTATTTTAATGTCTCATCTTTTAAATTCTGTCATGCCATGGATACTTATTTTAAGTACAACAGGGCTTAGTTGTTATTTATTTGCGCTTGTTTATACGTTGAAAAAATGAGAAATGCTTAATTAACCCTCAACACAATATTTTTACAAAAAAATTGTTCCTAACCCAACCTCTAATCAATTTCAAGTAATCAAATTATGGTATTTAACTTTCACTGCTTTGTATTCTTTTATGATACCTTAACTATTTTTCATTTCTTTAGGTGAGAAAAGGGAAAAAAATCCAGAAATGGAACCTAAAAAACAAAATTTTACCGGTACTATATAATGACCCCATCTCAGCATTGATCGTAACATGAGAATACAGTGTGATCCTAGCTATCTGGTATGGAATTAACTTCTCATGAAGCAAGGACACCCCTTAATCCTAGATCAATACATCAAGCATGAGGTGGTCATAGCTAACTCCACTTCCTGAGAGCAAGAGAATGTATATATCATATATATACCAGATAGTTAATTTCTCTAATAGATTATTTTATTAGCTCCAACAAATTGATTATCAATCAGTGTACCAATGTTGCAATTACATACCAGTTGTTCCTTCTATAACGGCATGACCGCAATGGCCTCCTTGTCTAATTATTGGATCCGCAGATGTGCAATGCCTGAAATAACTAAGCATAAGATACAACAATATAGATAACGACCATAGTAAAATTGTGATCCATACTTCCCTTTAATAGAAAATTTTCACCTTTGATCAATAAGCTCATGCAATTGGTTCACATCCTTGGAGGACCATGGATCTGAATAAGGCAACAACACCATGTCCTTATTCACGACACCACCAGCACCAGAAGCCACCTTATACACATGTTATGACAAAATAATTAATATGAAAGATCTCTCTATCTAAGTCTAAGTGACCTAGAGTCTAGAGATACATTTCCTTATAATATTATATTTTGAACCTTTTTCGGTTATCCAATCAATGGAACTCCTGTGCGATCATCAGAGCACCTAATACTGACACAGAATCTTACCCCTGCTGTCAACATCCAATTTTTTCTTTTTCAAAAAGTTATTATTAGATAATAATCAAATCCAACCAAGGTGAAGAAATATATTACCTCAAAGGCCTCTTTGAGACACTCAAGCTCCTTGTGAGGGTCATCTATTATATGATAAGGGCAACAACCATAGAAGTTGAATCGTAAAGTGTATCGTGTATCGTAGTATTTAGAATCGTATCGTGTATCGTGTATCGTATCGAATCGTTTAAGATACGCTATGCTACTCTTAAAAGCAAGTAAAATAAGTATCCAACATATATATTGAACTATTTTCATTAAAAGAAAGCCCTAATATCACACTCTATCATTATAATCACTCGGTAACTCTAGCATTGTTAGATGTAGTGTATGAATATTAGCTATCTTAAATATCATGATGTATAATCTGTAAAAATTATTAGTAATTGCATATTATAATATTATACTACATAATCTGCATAAATTATACTCATTTTTAATTATTATAATGTGTAATATATTTATTTATTTATGTATAAATTATTAATTATTATAATTTATAATTTTATAATGCATTTTTATAATATTATAATTTATAATTTGTATAAATTTTAGTTATTATATCGTATAACCTGTATTAATTATTATTATGATAATAATGAAATATATAATCTATGAAGAATTATTATCATTACATTGTGTAATGAAGAATTTGTACCAACTATTATTATTATTATACTAATAATATTTATACTTTATATGATGTATAATTAGTATAATTTATTATTGAATTTATTATTAAAAATTATTTTTTAATATTAACTAATTGTTTACTTAATTTTACAAAAAATATTAATGTGCAATATACGAAAATTTTTTTTAGCAGCGATCCTTAATAAAAATATAATACTGTATAAAAAATAGAATATAAAATTAGATGGGGTTATAAAAGACGAGGAAAAATCGAATTTGTCTTCTGTTTCCCATATCTTCTCTCTCTTCTTTAATCATGGACCCACGTGTCAGTTTTGTCTCCCCCACTTTCCGTCCCTTATGCCATCAAATAACATATCAATGGCCAATAAAATAAAATAAACTCTCAAATCGAATTGTCGAGGAAATAATTCGCATTCTGATTGGTCATTAGCGAATCGGAAGAATCGTTCCGATACGATACGATACGAGTATCGTGCGATCGTATCGTTCGATTCGCACGATACACTGGCGATGCGATATATGGTCACGATATGCATCGCTAGGCTGATATATCGTAACGACTCGTACGATTCGTATCGTGAATCGTACGATTCCAACTTCTATGGCAACAACAAATGACTATTTGTCTGAATCTAAAAACAATAAAATATATTTTCTTAAAAAAGCTAAAAAAAAAAGTTCCAAAATTTGATTATGTAAACATGGATGCTTTCTTGAATTTTTTTTCAATAATTAGTAAGGCCCACTAAAAGCAATGAGCAAATTCACCTCAGTAATGTCGGTCACGAGACTCGTAATTCGATTCTTCACAGGTCATCTCCAGTAAGGTTCCTACATGAACAATGATATTCAGTACTATGTGTATGGTGCACATCCATATGGTCATGTTACTGTGTTCAACAATCTGTGGAGGTAACAATACATGTTCTGCTACAATCAATGCATATACCAGTAACTTTTTTTTTATTTTTATTTATAGGCCGCTTCCATTAATTTTTTTTGCCATCTAATATTTACGATATTCTGTACCTGGCACAATGGATTCTGGTAGAATTTGCCAGACTGGAGACAAGGCCAGGCTGTATACCTCAGGTTGCAATTGTATGACATAATAATTTTATTTTTAGATTAAAATTCAGAAGGCATCATACTTTGACATTTGGGCTTCTGAAAAATCTGAGGATACGAGGACAGTTGGATTCATCATTATCAAATATAACCACCAAAAGCATGCTGGCTTCTTCAATAAACTTCTCCAATTCATCACCTCCAATTCCTACAATATAGGTAGGAAAAATAATTTTTAAGAAGAACACATGGAAAAGCAGAAGAATATATGTAGTCCCCAGTTCTAAAAAAAATTATATTCATAGGTGCCAATATTGATAGGCAATATACCTGGAAATCAGAAAAGAGTGCATCAAACTGTTTGAAAAGCCTGACAAATGGGCCATCCACTGACAAGTCTCCATGTGGCAAGATCTTTGCGTCCTTGGTGTGACAAAGGTGCAGTCTGACCTCAGCTTCTCGGCTAGGGCAACGAAGTTATCGAATTAAGTTCCACTAAATTCAGGGAAAACACCGACCTGCAATATCATGTAAAAAAAAGTATGGTTTAGCAGTATTATCAAGTGAAAAGAGAGGAATAAGTGTAATGATCAATTTTATGAAATGGAGCCCTTCTTTTGACTACTTTACTGATAACCCAACTTGCAACCTAATTCAGCTTTGATTTAACTATATTTTGCAATCCAATCATCCCAAATAACCCTTATTTGTCAATCAAAAATCTCAATTGAAGTTTTAGTTTTGCATCGTAGTGGTTTCCCACCAGAGTGGTTTCAGGATCTGCAGACAAACCAATAATAACTGAACTTACAATAGAGATTGACTTATCATCAACCAAGCTCATAGCAACTTCCTCAGATTTAAGCTCTTAGCACGATGAGGAGGAAAACAACAAAAAAAAGAGCCAACTTGTAGCGCTCGAACCAAATTTGAGCCGCGGCGTGGTTGAGAGGAGATCCGATTTCAAATGGAAGAGGCAGTGACTATCTATTCTTGCTTATTAGGGTACAGAGACGGGTTGATCGGCGTTGCAGTTTTACCCGATGAAGCAATCGCAAGATCGCGTAGGAGATCGTAGTAACCCTAGCGGAAATTGTTTCCATTTTCTGGCGACGATGAGGAGAGGGATGGAGGAGTAAAAGGAAGGGAGCGGCGCACCAAGAAGAAGGAAAGAGGCGTGTATCAGGGAAATTAGGATTTCATAGTTAAGGCAGCGAAATTTCCATCTATGAAAACCCTAGTTGCGGTAGGGAAGCGAGAGAAAAATAGAGGGAAAAACTGAAAAATTTTCGGAAAGGGAGAGAGTAGAGAATCGAACTCGCGAACAGCGTCCTTACATTTACCCACAAAAAACAATCCAAACCGTACATCATATTGATCAATGGTTTATAATGATGCTAACAAAATTGTTTGGACCCCTTTATGTGAAAAATGCTGACCTTACTAAGGGTGCTTTATAAGTAGTAGAGATTATTACTGATTAATAATGGTTGATTTTGAGATTAACTTTAATTCCGAGGGACTGACTGTGTGAATGTATGTGATTATGACTCTCTCTCCCTCTCCTTTGTAGCTGGTGAAGTCATGTTGATTACCCATCATTCATCATTGATCGAACGGTTCTGCAGAGGATATGAATTCCATGATCGAACGAATAAGTACATAAATGAACTTATTCAATAATAAAGTCATTCGAGTTGATTTCGACACAGTTTAATTTAATAAAAATTAATTAATGATGAAAATTTCTGATTATAATTTATTTTTAGTAAGTTTCATGTTGTACAAATTAAACTCAACTACTACACTAGTTTGGAATTGACATCGCCTTCAATTCCTTTTCAACGATCCTGGCCTGTAATTCATTTTAACTAATTTTCCTATCTTGCCATTGAGACCAAATTAGCCTATATATTACTTATGGGAATTACTTCAAACCATCATTCATAATACAATATGTATCATCCTAGCGGCATCTTGATCCTAAAAAGTTCAGTAGCCTTCCTCGCATCGTAGGCGTCCGATTGAATTTCAACGATAAAATTTTGTTTGGGACTATCAATCTGGTACTATTCACGGGACACCCATTATCGTGTGATCTAATTTCGACGGTTCAGATGCGAGAAAGACCACTGGACTTCGTTCCCATCCTAGCGCTCCTTGCGACATGACTCCCTCTCCCTCCCTCCTTCCCTCACGCGACTCCCTCTCCTTCTCCCTCTCTCTCCTTCCCTCCCTCCCTCTCTCTCTCTCCTTCTCCCTCTCCCTTCCTCGCTTCGGTGATTCTCTCTCCTCCCTTCTTCCTGTTTTGATCTCATACTTCACTCTTCTCCTCTATTTTATAGTTCTAAAGTTGTTATAATAAGTGATCAACTAATAAGTATAAATAATCAGTTTGTTCCAACAAAGAATTATCTTATAAGTGCATATATTAGATACAATAAGAGATCATCTTATAAATATAAAATAATCAGATTGTTATAATAAGGGATCATCTTATAAAGGAAAGTTATTATAATAAGTGATCAACTAATAAGTGTAAATGATCAGTTTGTAGCAATAAAGGATAATCTTATAAATGCATACATTAGATACGATAAGAAATCATCTTATAAATATAAATGATCAAATTGTTATAATAAGAGATCATCTTATAAAGGTTATTAGATATAATAAGTGATCATCTTACAAGCATAAACAGTCAATTAGATGTGACAAAGGATTACCTTATTAGTGCATTTATTAGATGTAATAAGGAATCAACTTACAACTTATAAGCATAAATACTCAATTAGTTATAAGAAGGGATCACCTTAATGTAAACGTATAAGAATGCATATGAGAAAGACGAGAGTAAAGCAACTGAGGAGATGAGAGGAAAGTGGAGTATGTGAGAGGAGAGGGAGGGGAACAAATTGGGAAGCACGCTGGAGTGGAGAAGGGAGCCAAAGTGGAACTCAAATCAAGTGCCGCGCGGCACCTTGCAGCGCGCAATTTGAGCCGTCCAGATTAAATCTAATGATCATGAGTGCTCCGTGCATGTAACCTGTGCCGTAAGGTCCGAAAAAAACTAACCGTCCAGATCAGATCGAACGACTTGGATCGCTGAGCGGCACGGTGCCGCGCGGCACGGGATAAGGATCCGCCAAAGTGAGCGTGGGGAGGGGAGCAAAAGTGAGAGGGAGGGAAGCGCTGGCGCAAAAACAGAAAGGCACTCTCTAGCGTACTTTTTGTTTTTAGACGGGATGGTATGGATGGTAATTTCGGAGATTGCACCTATCATACCCGATTAATTATATATATACTGGGGAGGGAAGAATTGCTCTTTATCATCTAAAATTGCCGTTTGCATCATATTCTCGCCCTTTCAATGGCGAGTCCAAACAGGTTTCTGACATATGGAATTATTTTTATTGTCAAATTAAATTAAATTCGCAAAGCTTAATCCAGCACATGAAAGTGAAATATAGCAATAGAGCATCATTATTTCAACAGTCTGAAATCACACATTTTCACTGACATGATATGTATCAAGCGCAAGGAAATGCTATTGTATCATTTAATTGAATGCATTGTAATCTGCATAAAATTATTTTTTTATGCTAGATTAACTAAATTCCCACCATCAACACAGATTACTTGGCCAGTGACAAAAGAAGCAGCAGGCATACAAAGAAATGCTACGACAGCAGCAACTTCCTCTGGTTCCCCGAACCTTTTCATTGGGATTTTCTCTGCTACTTTGGCTGACAGTTCCTTATTATCAACAAGCTACAAGTTTATCACGTCAAAAAATTAATTAGGCCGTCTGAAGCATCAAAATGAAGGCTCACATTAAAGGTTATATTGTTACTTTTTTTATATCATTTCTCATGATTGTGCATAAGTGAATAACTTGTAAATTAATTAATACAGTTATTATTAGCATGGCCTCACCCATTGTGCCAAAGGAGTCTTTATTAACCCAGGCGCAATGCAGTTCACTCGAATCATATCTTTCGCCCACTCGCAAGCCAGAGTTCTCGTCAGCTGATTAAGAGCTCCTAGTAAGAATTAGGATAAAGAAGTACTTGAGCTGCAGTGTTTTGCATAAATCCATATGTTGTCCTCTAATTAATTTCTAAAATATTCCAAAACAAAACTTGTTTATTGTAGAAATGTACCTTTTGCAGAACCGTAGTGAGCACAACCAGGTATGCCTCCCATACCAGCGATACCAGAGATGGAAACAACATTGCCTCTTCCTGATGCCTTCATAAGAGGATATGCAAGCTGGCTCAAATGGAAGCAGGAATCAAAATTTGTTGCCATGCAAGAGTAGTATTCTTCAGCTGTGATTTCTGCTGCTGGTTTCATGATGTCTCCTCCTGCGTTATTAACCTAGTAATTGAAGACCATTGACACTTTCTGATTATAATTATCATTACATCTCAGGAGCTAACGTTTGGGAAAAATAAATTAACAATAATGGTTGATAAATTTTTGGTGAAAATTCTGAATTGAGCTCTAATTGACAAATTGGGCTGAATTCGATTATTCATAGTTTATTAGTCTGACATACCAAGATGTTTAACTTCCCATCAAAAATTGAGCTGACTTCTTCCATGAGTTTCTCTCTGTCTGCGCGGCTTGAGACATCCCAAACTGAACCTGTTACTGGTAAATTAATTTTTCTCCATTGATCTAACAAGTTGTTCAGATCTTGTTCATTTCTTGCACACGTGTGAACTCTTAACTCCAAATCCAGCCAACTCTTCTACTATTCCTCGGCTACAGTTAAAAAATATTCAAACAATTAAATAAAGTCTTTAATTTAGAAACAAACCTAATACAAATACGAAGTATTTTCTCTATTTTAAATCTGTCCTTGTAAAATCTGTTGTTGTTATCAGGTACATTGTCACCCTGCTACAAAAATACTAAATACATATCATCTAAATATAAAATAACAAACATCTATAAATGAGGGAAGGAATATATTGATGAGTAATGCTAGAATCAAACATGATTTGAGATTTATTCTTTATAGTTTACATAATTTTGATTTGAGATTTATTTGACCACAAATCAAATGCCACCAAGAATGGAACCGTTAAATTTCCAAAAACTTGATGGATGATCAATTGGTTCTCAATTTACACCAAATTTAATACACAATTTATCTAAACTACACAAATCCTACTTTTTTATTTGAAAATCATTTGATCGAATATTGTAGATGCTAAATAAATTTGTTTATATTTTCTTTGGAAGATGATTCTTTTTTTTTTCGATACATTGGAAGATGATTCTGTAGGCTAATTAAACGAGAGATGCGCAGTACGGAAAAAATATATTGTTTTCAAGGTAGTTGTTGATTATGTCCATCTATTGAAAAGTTGAAATTGATACCTTCCTATAATTTTCGACAAAATGCCTTAATTGGGGGGCCCATAAACTCACTTTTCTTTTTTCTCTTTCCCCTCTTTATTCATTACTAGAGGGGTTAATCGAGCTTCGCTCGATACATGAGTTTTTATTATATTGATTTTGATTTCGTTGTTATATTATAGTTATGTATAATTCATTCATTTATATCTTTTAATTGTATAAATCAGTTTATTTAATTAAAAAAACTCTTAACTTTTTTTTTAAAATTTTGCGGGTGGTTGTAAAATGATGGCCAAAGACATTATATATGTTTTAACAATATTAATATGGTTTTGGTTAAATTAGAAGTAAAAGTGATTAACTCACCAAATGATCATACTTCATAATCATTTGAACTTGAAAAGATTAACCATTTAGCATCCAAATTAATGGTTATGATTGGTATATATTGAATCTAACTATGCACCAAAGCAGAATAAATGGAAGTAATCTCCTCACATAATTAATACTTTTTTATCTTTCTGCTGATACTGGTCCTTATCGGTACGAATATGTTCCATAGCAAGGTTGTAAATCCGTATCAGTATATAGATTGTATATGAGCTAATACCACCTCCTCCTGTATTGTTAGATCTACAATAGTACTACATAAAAAATTATATTTGTCAGATTATTAGAGAATATCGTGGTTACAAAGCGTGTCACATTTAAATGGAGCTTGCTAGCATATATTTTGAAATATGCCGCTGGTATAAAATTGGTAAGGGGCAAAACATGAATGTAAAATTATATATTTTTGAAATATATACAGGGAAAAAAGGATAAAAACTATTACATTGGCATACATTTGTGCAGAATTACCAGGATGGGATCGATCATGGGACCTTGAAAGCTCTAAATCAACAATATTTGAAAATTCTTCTTAATTTGAAAACCTCAAACTGTCCAGCTAAAATACTATAAATTATTTATAATTAAACTAATATGCAATACACCATCTAATTGAATTTTTCAATTAATTTGTCCATGTATAGAGAATTTGAACAGAATCTAAAAAAAAAGATTTGTATTTTTGGAACAATGGAGAATCCTGATGAAAGAGAAGTACATTACGTCATTACCAGATAAAAGTAATCAGATATAATAAAAGTCATGCACCTAAAAGTAATTAGATTTAACAAAAGTCATCCAGAAAGTAAAAATTGTAGAATAATAGTTGCAAGTTGCAACAATTTTCTTTCGTCATTTCATCATTGGGTTGAGATAGCAGAAGAGAGTCTTCCATTTCAGTAGGTGCAATTTGAGAAAAAAAAATACCTGATAAGATGGGATGTATATAATTGAGAAATAGGGTAAGGGCGAAGAAAATGCAAGGTTGGAGACAACATCAACAACTTCAGGATTGTTACTGAAGGGAACCTCATACACATCCCTTACAGCCAAAAAAAAAAGTATAAAAAAGAAAATTTTGAGTTTCACTGTTGACATGAAAACCACCAAAATTGAAAACTGGGCTGCTCTCAGTCTCCCTGCTCCAAGTTCATTTGATATCCTTGTACTACTATGTGTTCAGTTTTGCGTTAGAAGTAAGGTTTGTGAAAAAATTGAGAAAGTATATCATAATAACTGAATCTCAACAGAAAAAAAATTCGATACCTGATGAAAGCTTTGAAGCCCATGAAAAACGTCTTCTGCCAACCACCCAGATAAATTCATACTTCCAATAATAGATCGCCAAAATATACACAATTGCTCTTTTGTCAAAAATATGTAGTCACGATTTGAGACAATTTAAAATCTGGTAACAATGGTTCTTGATGTTCAAGTTGCACTAAAGAAATTAAATAAGAGATGAGTACAAAAGAATATCAAACAAAAGGCATGAGAGTTGGTAAAAAAATAATTCAGCTTCTGGTAATCGGTACCAGACTGGAGGAAAAAGGAATCATAAACATGATACATATATACTCTGTTGTATTCTATGTGGAACAAAGTCACTATCTAATTGAATATTGTGATTGATCTTTACAGCAAGAAAACTGGTAAAAAAGAAAGATACCTCCATCGCTATGAGTCTGAGCTAAGACATCGATCGTCACACCTACTAATGCAACACATAAATCTCTTCCTCTTCTCCTCTTGTTAATCTTCTAATCTTGCCTATTATTGCCCATGTGCGCAACTAAGGAATTGTTAAAATATAAATTTTTCAAGTTCGGATAGGTAGCATCAATAATAGCTTGTACTGCATCATCTCTTGGGTCTATCAACAAACTTTCTGGTACCGTGCTGATAAAAGTATGTAGTATGCCCATAGATTTAATTCAACACCTATATATAGACATAACAAAAGCAAAAGAAGAAAATTGGCAAACTTTCTGTATTAATTAGCAATATTAATGTACATAATAAAATTTTATTGAAGGCATTACACAACCTGTAAATGATATCTCAACTCGAATCTAGCGAGACCAGTGCTTATAGCCACCCCGAGGTCCCCGACACCTCGAGACCAGCACTTATAGCCACCCCGAGGTCCCCGACACCTCGAGACCAGCACTTATAGCCACCCCGAGGTCCCCGACACCTCAAGACCAGCACTTATAGCCACCCCGAGGTCCCCGACACCTCGATCAGCAAGTACTCATTGGTGGCCATCTATAGAATTGACAGCCTGAGATATAATAGTGAAGCTACCTGCCTCATTGATTCTTTGACCTTTTTCAATTGTACATAATTAGTGACGAAGAATAAAATAGGTTGGGATATATAATGTTAGGCTAAATAGCTTTTGATGGGAGCAGTACATTGTTAATAGCTCCCAGAGATTTTGGAGGCTAAAATGTACACGAGCATTCTTAACGAGTTAGTGTTCTAATTGAAGTTTTATGCATGTTTTTGACATCTCATCCCTGCTAGTATATATGCTTTTTTATATTTTGAAAGAAATAAGATCACCAAAAAAAAAAAACGGACATCTAATGATGAAAGTGCAGAATGGCTGGTTAGCTAAATAAGACCGTGTTTAATTTGTATTTTTAAAATGCTGTTAAATTGCGATAAATAAAAAGGGAAAGGTGCTAAAAAAAAGGCTATATGTATGTACCTGACAATTTAGTGCCTAACTCAAGTCTTCTATTTTAAATTCAGAATGAAAGAAATAAGATTGCAAAGAAAAAATAAATAAAATAAATGACGGCTGATGATGCAAGTGAATAAATGAAAGGGAACCATTTAGGAATTGTACAAAATTAAATCGATAGTGGTTCAGCAATTTTCATAATTTAATAAAACAAACAAATTAAAAATTATTAAAAAATCATTTAAAGATATGAGTTTGAATGATGCTGTCATTTAAAAATAGCCATCGATTAAATCATTAAATCGTTGAAACAATTTAAAAACTTTTATTTAGGACAAATATTAGGTTTACAAATTTAATATTTCATTTTGTACAATATTACCAAATTTAAAATTGGATAATAAAATTTTATGATATTTTCATGCACAATGATATTCGGCGATTAAATCACCATAATTGTTTGGACTGTTTATTTAAACTTTTGAATTGAAGATCCATTTGGGTTTGACGGATCGATTAGTCAAATTGTTTTTTCCTGTTGCATTCCTCCTTAGTTTAGTACAACGGAAGCATGAAATCTATAAATTTGCTAAAACAAATTACTTGTTGATTAAATCATTGAAACGATTTTAAAATTTTTATTTATGTTAAATATTAGATTTACAAATTTAATATTTTATTTTGGACAATATTTCCAATTTAAAAAATTGGATAATGAAATTTTATGATATTTTCCATGGACAATAATATTCGGCGATAAATCACCATAAGTTTTGTATTGTTTATTTGATCTTTTGAATTGAAGATCTATTCGGGTTTGACGGAGTGATTAGTCAAATTACTTTTATTGTAGCATTCCTCCTTAATTTAGTACAATAGAAGCATAAAATTTATAAATTTTCTAAAAATAAATTACTTGTTCATTAAATAACTGAAACAGTTTTAAAAAAAATTATTTAGGATAAATATTAGGTTTGCAATTTAATATTTCATTTTGGACAATATTTCCATTTTTAAAAATTGGATAATGAAATTTTATGATATTTTCCATGCACAATAATATTCGGCGAATAAATCACCTTAAGTGTTTGGATTGTTTAATTGAACTTTTGAAGTGAAGATCTATTCGGGTTTGACGGAGCGAGAAGTCAAATTGCTTTTGATGTAGTGTTCCTCCTTAATTCAGTACAATAGAAGCATAAGTTCTATAAATTTGCTAAAACAAATTACTTGTTCATTAAATCATTGAAACGATTTAAAAATTTTACTTAGGACAAATATTAGGTTTACAAATTTAATATTTCATTTTGAACAATATTTCCAATTTTAAAAATTGGATAATGAAATTTTATGATATTTTCCATGCACAATAATATTCGGCGAATAAATCACCTTAAGTTTTTGGATTGTTTAATTGAACTTTTGAAGTGAAGATCTATTCGAGTTTGACGGAGCGAGAAGTCAAATTGCTTTTGATGTATCATTCCTCCTTAATTCAGTACAATAGAAGCATAAATTCTATAAATTTGCTAAAACAAATTACTTGTTCATTAAATCATTGAAACGATTTAAAAATTTTACTTAGGACAAATATTAGGTTTACAAATTTAATATTTCATTTTGAACAATATTTCCAATTTTAAAAATTGGATAATGAAATTTTATGATATTTTCCATACAGAATGATATTCGGTGATTAAATAACCTTAGGTGTTTGGATTGTTTATTTGAACTTTTAAATTGAAGATCTATTCGAGTTTGACGGAGTGATTAGTCAAATTACTTTTGTTGTAGCATTCCTTTATGCACACCTTGTGAATCATGACTCAATAAACCCAATAAGTTACCTTATTAAGAATCTCTACATTTGTGCCATCACTAGCTCTATCGATTGCCCTCTTTGAGGTGCTACTCTATTGGTTGTCGTCTTCGAGGTGCTACCTCTATTGATTGCCGTCTTTGAAGGTGGTGCGCTACCTTTCTTTTCTGTGCAATTCAATTGCACTAAAATTTCGCCAATGATTCGACCTTTCGGTACGGTTATTCATCTTTGGGTGTTCTTTTTTCGATATCAACAGTTATTCCTTCGTCACGTAGACACAGGATACATGACACATCTTGTGTTGTTGTCGACACATGTTTATATCTAACAATTTCATGCCTAACTTTGAGTCTTGTATTTTACTTGCAGAATGAAAGAAATAAGATTGTCAAAAAAAAAAAAGATGGCTGAATTAAATGAAAAAATGTATAAATGGACAGGAATCATTTAGGAATTGTGCAAAACTAAATATATACTGGTTCAGCAATTCCATGATTTAATCATAAAAAATAAATTAGAAATTTAAAAAAAAATTATACATTTAATGATATTTGTTTGAATTATTGGTTCATTTTTTTTTTGGAAATATGAAGTTTGTAATAACGGGATGCAGACACGTTAAGATATTTCCTCAAATATTTGGGAAATTTTTTCCCAAAGCTCGACAGGAAATAATTTTTTATTTTTTGCAGAAATATTTCCTTGTATTTTTTTGTTTTGATGATTTGCAATGGAATTTTTAATTGACTTCCAAAAATAAGAAATTTTTTTTAAAAGAATATGACATGGTTGAAGAAGTTTGAACGGAGAAATAGTAGATTAATGAGCTACTTGGATAATTCAAGTATATTTCATTTTGGAGAATATTTCCAATTTTAAAAATTGATAAATGAAATTTTATGATATTTTAATATGCACAATGATATTTGGCAAGCAAATCACCTTTAAGTGTTTGGATTGTTTATTTTAACTTTTGAATTGAAGATCTATATATGCGGGTTTGATTGAGCAATTGGTCAAATTGCTTTTGTTGTAGCATTCCTCCTTGGTTTAATACAATATGAGCATAAAAGCTATTAAATTTCTAAAACAAATTACTTGTTTATTAAATCATTGAAACGATTTTAAAAGAGAAATTTAGGAAAAATTTTAGTTTTGCAAATTTAATATTTCATTTTGGACAATATTTCCAATTTTTAAATTGATAAATGATATTTTCCATGCACAATGATATTTGGCGAATAAATCACCTTAATTGTTTCGATTGTTTATTTGAACTTTTGAATTGAAGATCTATTCGGGTTTGACGGAACGATTGGACAAATTGCTTTTGCTGTAGTTAGTGTTTTCCAAAATGACACGACACGAGTATGTTGGTACAACACGCACGCGTGTTGACACGACACGACATGGCACGTCTATGGAATTAGCACGACACGTGCGTGTCAGCGTGTCGTGTCGTGTTGGAGATTTTCAGACATTGACACGTCTTAACATGACACGAGTTGACATATGACACGGCATGACACGACACATGACACGAGTTGACACGATAAAAATTATTATTATCTAGAATTTATTAAATTATATTGAATTTATGTTATAAATTTAATAATTTTTTATTCATAATCTTTTGATTCAATCATTAATTTTTATTTTAATATATGAAATTTCAATAATTTATTATATTTTTCTATTTAAAATTATTTAAATATTTTTAATGACATTTTTTATTGACTAAATTATAATATGACTTGACACGTTTAACACATCGTGTTAGACGTGTCGTGTCATTACGCGTGTCGTGTTAACCAATTTCTTCATTTGACACGACATGTTTGCAATACACTAGCTATAGCATTCCTCCTTATTTTAATACAATACAAGCATAAAAGCTATTAAATTGCTAAAACAAATTACTTGTTCATTAAATAATTGAAACGATTTAAAAAATTTATTTAGGACAAATTTTAGGTTTACATATTTAATATTTCATGCATAATAATTAGGCGATTAAACCAAAATATTCCAACTAAAAATTATTAAAAATATGCAGTACAAAGTTGTCCACGTCATCTATATATGCGTGTGATCCGTGACTCATAAAACCAACCAATCAATAAATGCCATGTGTGCTCTGAAAAATTTCAAAAAACAGTTATCTAAACCAAGTACACGGAAATCACCACCAAATTTAATTTTTTCGGTGGGAAAATTACTCAGATGCCATTGATATACAAAATTAGCGGTGCCAGCAGTTATCATGTCAAATTCCTGACTTTTGTCACATGAGAGCGTGATTATCTCTTCGACTTTCTCTGACGAAGGCCATGCTCTTGTTTCGATCTCCCCTGGAGCCGTGGAGCGAAGGGTACAAGTTTGTGTGTCTCCTTTCACTCGATTTGAGTTCAAATCGTTTTAAGTTTGTAATAGAGGTAGGGCTTTGGATCTGCTCAGAACTTACCTAATGAATAAATAATTGGGGGAATGTGGTGCCACTAGAGTGTAATTAATGTTATGGAAGTAGATGAATACCCTATTCTTTGTTAATACTGCTAAAGTGCAAGCTGTAATTTCAATTTTTTTTCTTTAATTAGAACTTCCTTTTAGAAAATAAAATTAAAAAAATTGTAATAGCTGTTTGGTGACATTTGTCCAGCTTCAGCATGCCTTTTAGTACTTGATGATATTATGGACAACTCCACTACCAGGCGGGGTCAGCTTTTCTGGTACAAACTTCCTAAGGTTTTCAATTTTTACCTCATAATTTAATTCAGTGCTAATTATTGATGGTATGATTTCACCAAAAAGTTAATTCATTTTTTAATTGCTCATCTTAGGTTGGTTCACGTGCAATAAATGATGGGGTTTTCATTAAAGGTTCAATTCATAAGATGGTCAAGAGGTACATTAGAGAGAGACCATATTATGTGGATCTCCTTGAATTAAGTGATGAGGTAATGATTTCTTTTCTAATTATAATTTGTATTTTACTTGAGAAAAAACTCAAATAGTAATGATCTGATGGGTTATTTTCCTTCTTTTCAAATAGCTCTTCAAACCTCTTTTGGTCAGATGCTTGGTTTAGCATATTCTCATGAAAGTGAAAGGGATTTTTCAAAGTACAATATGTAGAGATTATAGCGGTGACATTTTTATGTTCTTTAAGAAGCAAACAATTATGAACATCTTAATAATTTTGAATGCAGCACACATCATATATGCAAAAACCTACTCTTCTTTAATTATGTAAATTCTTTCTCCTAAAAAAATATTGCAAGGTTCAGGAGAGAATCCAAGTTTGGTAGAAGTGGCAATGTCAGATGTCCTGCTTGGAAATGCCTATATTGTGTCTCTTCTTTATTCAAGTTTGTATTGTAGTTTATTTATTTATTTATTTTGGTATGCAAATCTTCTCTGGTTCCAAAAAAAAAAAATCCTTCTTTTTTCTTGTTTATTTGAAGTATTTTATTTTGAGGGTAACTAAAAGTCATGTGTTTTGATTCAGGTTGAGTTGAATCAAGCATGGCAGCAACAGAAATAAGGAGAATATTGCGCAAAGAAAGGAATAACTATCACTACATACTCTCCTTTAGGCTGCCAACTCAATTTCATTCCTAATGCAGTTTTAACGTCTGATGTGCTCAAAGAAATAACTGATGCCAAAGGAAAAAGTGTTGCACAGGTGCTCCTTTTCACTCACTGTACCAGTTTTTGATACCATATCAGTCTTGCATTGTGCTGGTATTGCTGATGATGGTACCATCCAAAGTCAGGCCAGTATATCTCTAAAGCAGATCAAATGTTTAATAACCGAACATTAGAATTTTAACAACATGTCAGTCAAGTATCATGGAAATGCCTATATTGTGTTTCTTCTCTTTCTCGATCTTGGAGGTACTTATCAGGAAGCTTTTTGGACCGTCTATATTGTGTTTCTTCTCTTTTGCACAGTGAAAAATTTAAATTGCTGAGCCTTTCTCGACAGTTGCCTGGTTTTAAAGTTTTTGTTTGTATTTTCAGGTTCTGGTACACCATGGTATGATATATGTACCAATTGGGTACACATTTGAAGATGGCATGCACCAGTTGGATAGGATTAGTGGTGGTTCACCATTAGGTGCTGGAGTTGTTAATTTTGTTTTCTATTGTTTCTTAATGCCATTTTATCTTTTTGGAGGGAACTTGTAAAATTTTTGTACATGTCGTTAGTAATCAAAGCTTGATTTGTGCAGCAATTTTTTTTTTTTTTTGGCTATGTACCTCTCAGCTTAATATGGTTGTACATTTTATTGTAATGCCTTGTGTGATAATTTGTTTGTGTGGCTGTACATTTTGCTCCAATATGCTGAGCTTCATGAAGTACTGGTGTGATGGTACCCACAGATTCTGTGATTTGGTTTACATGAAGCTCCTTCATAGGAGTATGTTTCTTGCACAATGATTAATTTGTTATTGATGACCGAGGAGTTGACATGATAGCTCAAAAAATATGTAGGTACCAGCCTAATAGGAGAAATAATATGTATGTACCAACTTACATGAAGCTCCTTCATAGGAGAATATGTTTCTTGCACAACGATTAATTTGTTATTGGGAGACCAATAATTTGTTAATAATTTAACCTTTCTGTTAAATTTAAACCCTCAATTTAATTTACATCTCAGCTCACAATTTATTTCAACCCATACTTAATTCGATTATGTTCAAATCCAACACTTAAAAGTTTAATTTTACCAAAGTCCAAGCTTTAATTCATTATTACACAAAGCTCTTAGACAATAACCTATTACCTATGTTTTCTTTAGTCCGACCCAGTAATCTATATATCTTACTTGATACATCAACATACTCGACCCACAATCAGCATTTTTTTTTCCATTAGCCCTCATATCCTTCTTATTTGTACATGCTTCACAATTCAAACCTTATTATCAGTGAGGATTTTATGTGAGCCCTTCTATAATTCAAGATAGTTTACAATAAGGTCCCTGAAATTAAATATTTTCAATAAAGTCCCTGCAAGCTATAATTTGATACCAGTAAGCAAACCAAGCTTGGTACCAACAACAACAAGTAATTGGGTTTCATTTCCATAGAGATGACTGGGATTTTTACGTTGGCTCGCCTAGCCTATCACAACCCTCCTCCTTTTACCCGGGCTTGGGACCGGGCTATACTAAACAATGCAACCAAAGCTTAGTATAGGCGGAGTTTCTGTATAATCACAAGACCCTAACAACCCTCAATTGATGCTAAGTAACCACCATCCATAGCAGATAACCTTTCTACCGTACCAAAGACCAACACAATGCGTGTACTATCTTGATTAAATATACTACCTCTAGTTCCCAACACCATTATTCAACGATATAATATTAAAGCTAATACAAGTATGTATCATGCCAAAGTGAAGTTGTGTAGTTAACGCATAACTTAAGAGAGTACCATATGAGTAAAACTATAACATTATTATGCAAATAGCTAGGTTGGTTTCAAGCTACCCCTTTAAATTAAGCACAGATTCACACTTCCCTTCTATGATTCTTACGGACAAGGTTATTTAAACCGATATTAATAAGGGCGATTCTGCTTCAAACAAAACACAACACAACTGACAGCATCTAAATTGATTAGTGAGGAGTTCATGAGGCGCGAGGGATCTGAACTCCGGAGTTTGTGATGGGGAGACTGGAGGCGATATTGATTGGTGAGCCGAAGAGAAGGAAACACGGCTAGTAAAATTGCTCTGATTTGTCGAAGAGGCGTCAATCGATTTTTCGTCGGAGAAAAAAAGTTGAGACTAAACGGAGAAGAGAACGGAGAATTAAAAAAAATAACGAAACTGTGCAATTCCAATAATACCCCTCAATTTTTGAACGGCTGTGATTACGGATTGCAAAATTCGGGTTTGAGTTGGCCTTAATCAGCCCTCATGGCAGAATCTCCCAACTATTATTTCTTACAGAGACGAAGGCCAGGGGTCGCAAAAATGAAAGCAAAAAAGTTGCGCTGCCTAATATTTATCAATCGCTGAATCGGGTCAATAACATACCGATATTATTCATTACACGAACATTCACACAGTTTAACGTTGCAAAATAAAAAATAATTTAATCCCACACCCCAGCGAAATGAAAACTAATTGCCGTGTCGGAACAGATTTAACAACATAATAATCGCGGACTCCCACGCTTCTTTATTTATAATACTGATTCTGCAATTCTAGAATCGCATTTAAAATTTTCATCATCTTTGCTTCAATTTAAAATTTGAATATTTACATAGTTTAAACTTTATTTAAATTTCCGAAGACAGTTTTTAGAATTCAATAGCAAAAAATTTGCATTGATCGAAATATCAAATCTAAAATCATTTTTCAAAAATAAAAAATTTCTCATTTGAAGCTATTATTTCGTAGTTCAATTTTTTAAACAGATTTTATTGTTTTAGGAAGGTAACGCTATAAAACTGTAAGCTTATAAACCTTATATGATTTTGTTTTTCCAGTTTAGGAGGTAGTATTAGGCCCTGATCGGAAGCGACATAACTACGCGAGAATCGGAATTCCAATTCTATCGATTCTTTTGATCGGAAACTTCAATGACGTAAGAATTGATTTGATTCGGCGAGAGTTCGCCAGAAAATTTACCCCCCTTCGAAATCCCACGACAATCGACGAAATTTCGTGGGATTTGACTTAGCTTGAGCGCCATGGACTAAACTGCCCTTCTATTTTCCATCGCTGAATCTCATTCAACTTCATCTCCTATCGGAAGGCAGCCATGGCCACTTCTCTTCGTTCCTCTATTCCTATCTCAAACCCACAAAGTTCTCTCTCCTCACCCTCTCTTGAAAACTTGCGACTTGGGGTCTAAACAGTCCTTTCTCTGTTTAAATCTCCATTAGAGAAGGCTTGTTCACACTTGAAAAAGAGGGAGATACTGACAGGGACAAAATGGTCAAAGTTCAACAGCCAAATCCATTTCCTTTGTATCTATTCCGATCACCGAAATTCAATTCAAAATAAATTCTAATCAATTCTATTCTATTGATATGAAATCAAATCTCATTGGTAGTCCTTTTCGATCAGAGCCATAGTTTAAGAAATCCAGAAATTCAAATATTGTAAATATACTAGTTTTGGGCTGTAGGATAATGAAAATTTGATAAACGATAGAGTGGAAAGAAGAGGGGATAGAGCATTTTTGTTCAATTTAAGAGAAAGACATTTTTTTTTTTTTTTTTGAAACAAGTGGGCTAAACACCCACCGCTTCCATTTAAGAGAAAGACATTGTAAATTTTTCCGTTATATATCCACCATTTATCCATGAATTTCTTTATTCAATGATACTAAAGTTTCGATAATTCAAAGTTCTTCGATTTGGACAAAGATTAATTCGTAAATTAAAAAAATCGAAAATTTTTTAAACAAATAGGATCCAATAGAATTTCTGCTTAACAGCACCAAGAGAAAATAAACACACAAAAATAATATAACAATACCCAATTCCTTTGGTGCCGCCAGTGACCAAGGCTGTGTTTCCTTTCAAACTCCATCTCTCCTCCTTTCTTCTGTTCTCCATCTCTCAATCACACTTCTCTCTCTCTCTCTCTCTCTATTTGTTTTGCATTATTTAGGGGGCCGCGGCTGCCAAGTGCCAACCAATCTCTCTCTCTCTCTCTCTACGTGTGCTATCTAGTCTCTATTTAATACTTGTGAGTGGGGCTGCGAGCGAGAGTGGCAGGAGAAGAGTTATATAATAATCTGGAATGGGAACCTTCAATATACAATGCCATCCCATACATACGACCGACCAAAGTGGGCATCTCGTCATCCCCGACGGGATTGATTCTCCTAATTTTTAGTTTTCAATTGGTGTAAAACCTATTATCGCTTTTTATATAGCGTACTAAGCATAAGTTGTCCTTATACAATATCTTTATTTTGCTCAATCTATCATCGATACATATATAGAGGATAGCTTTAGCGTGCTAACATTTTTTTTATTGTATAAGGACAACTTTTGCTTATCGATACATATATAGAGGATTAGTTGTCATTATTTTGTATCGATGATGCAGACGATGAAGGGTCCAGAATTTATTATATTGTATCCTCTATATATTTCGTTTATACAGATATATAAGGACAACTTTTGCTTATAGAGGATACAATAAAGTTGTCATTATTTTGTTCATCGATACATATATAGGGCTCGTTTGGTAGTGTTTGGTAGTGTCAAGTTTAGCTTGACTTTTGGGTCAACGAGCTAACTTACATGGCTTGCATCGCTAAACAACTTTGGAGTCAACGGGATTAGCACTATCTTTCTAACTTGACTATATATTTAAACTTTTCTCAAACACCAAAAAAAAATTTTATATCGTATCTAAAGAGAAAAACCTTGAGAAGAAACTTTAAAATTTGAAATTTGAAATTTAAAATTTGAAATTTAAAATTTAAAATTTCAAAATTTTCAAATTTTAAATTTCAATTTTCAATTTTCAAATTTTCAAAGTTGCAAATTTTAAAATTTAAAATTTAAATTTTCATCTTTTAAATTTTTTTAAAATTTCAAATTTTGAAAATATCAAGATTTAAAATTTTCGAATTCTAAAATGTCTAGATTAAAATGAATGTTATAACTAAATGCATTCACTTTGATCACTAACTTTAACTTATCATGCCAAACAACAATTACTAACTTTAAGTTAGTACTAACTTTTATTAACTTTAACCTCAAACACTAATCCCAAAATGCTAACTTTAACCCTTGATCCCACTAAACTTTGATGTTGCCAAACGACCCCATAGAGGATTTGGCATATTGAAATCTCATTACAAATGAAATTTTATATTTTTTTGAATTTTTTTACTAATTTTCTCAGATTTTTTAAAATACTTAATCTAATAAATTCTGGACCCTTCAATAACAGTGATTTTCAAAAATCTGATAAAAATAGTAAAAAAAAAAAAAATGTATTTCTAATGAGATTTCAATATGTAGAAGATAATGAACAGTTTGGATCGGTTGTTTGAAGCATGAAATGCAAGAACGAATCTGTAGCACGAAGGTCATCCGTGCTATGCATAGCATTTTAGCAATCCTCTACATATATATATCGAAAAACAAATATAGCGTGTTACATATGCCAAATCTAGCGTGCTAACATTTTTTTTATCCATCTATTATAATTTTTTTGAAGAAAAATGAAAATCTGGCCCCCACCTTTTGTATTAAAATAAAGTTTAAATAAAGATTACAAAAGATTTAGCAAGGAGCTAAATGAAAATGAAAAGAAGAAACCTGAAAAGTTAAAAATAAAACCAAAAGCTTATCAAGGATAACTAATTAAAAGCACGAAAGAAAGAAAAGAAAAGAGAAATCAGAGCTTTTTGAGAGCCCTCCATTCTAAGAAGATGTCACGAAACAGTTCTAAATGTTATTTTTCAACCCTGTGAAAACTCTCTTGCATCTTTCCCTCCAAAGAACAAAGAAATTAATGGCAAAAATGTCTTTAACAGGAGCCTTAATCTGATTGGCAGTGAGTATTGAACAGTGGACAGTAGGAATTGCAGAAATATAATTGTATAAGTTGTAGGAATTATTGTTACATCAGTCTCGGTATACAACCATTATCGTTAATTGATTGATGAATGCGTGTGTATAGATTGAAATGTGCAGGAAAGGATATGAATGATGTGCAATCAAACGAAATATAAATAAATTTGGAAGTTACCAGGGAAATTAATCGATTGCTAAATGAAAAGGAGGAATTTATTTGAGGAAAGACGAAAGGAAATGAATGATTAAAATCCTTAATTAATTTAATAATATATTCAATTTTTTATATATAAAAAAATATATATATATTCAATTTTTTTTTGGAATTTCTATGGTCGAGTTGCCCCGAGTGTTGGATTCGGCACAAGAAAATTTTAACAATAAATGACTTTACACAATATCAGAGAGGGAGAAATAATGCCATGAGGATTAAGAGATCATTACTATTTTCAAACATTCAAACTGAAATACCATGAAATCATCACTATTTCCGTTATCAAACGGTCAAACTGAAATAACAATTATATTTAGCGGTTCGCTACCAACATTTTTAACCCAAATGTCAAGAAATGTCAAGAACAAGTTAAGGTAAATGTTCGGTTTTATTAAATAAAATATTTAACAATAACTTTTAATGAAATAAAAAGTGAGTTTATAATTATATCGAGAAAAGCAATCTAACTTGCGTAACCAGGGTTGTATTGAGAACATTTTGCCGAAATTAATGTTTCAAATGTTTTTTCTTAATAGATGAAAAAATTGACGAAAATATTGGAATTATTCTCAATCCAAAAAAACATATCGCAGCGAAACTGCGACTTTCATAGCTAGTAACAATTATATTCAGCAGGCACATCAAATCATCAATAATATAAAATCGTTTATTGTAATCTGAACGAGTTCTTATTTATCCTAGATTGACTGCTCTGCCACCGTCAACGCAGATGACTTGGCCGGTGACAAAGGAAGCAGCAGGCATGCACAGAAACGCTACGACGGCTGCCACTTCATCTGGTTCCCCATACCGTTTCAGGGGAACAGGCTCTAGCACTTTGGCCGACAATTCTTTATCATTAACCATCTATAAGGACATCACATCGCAAATTAATGGGGTTTATTTAAACATCATATAGTGAAGCCCACATTTTTTATTAATTATTTAATTATTTGAACTTTTATAGTTGTACAAAGTGAAATGTTGCACGTAATATTTTGACAAGTTAGAAACTAGTATGCTATATGGCTATATGCATCAATAATTATTAAGAAGTAGCTCACAGATTGTGTCAAAGGAGTATTAATTATTCCAGGTGCAATGCAGTTGACCCGAATCATATATTTTGCCCACTCGCAAGCCAGAGTTCTTGAAAGTTGGATCACAGCCCCTAATAAGAATGAGCATATAATAGTAGTTAAGCTACATTATTCGTTACATTTTGTGAAAAAAAGTCGCAAAATTTATAGATTGCTTATCTAGTGAACCCTCCCCCCCCCCCCCAAAAAAAAAAAAGGCTGAAAATTTTTTTCTTAAGAAAATAGCATTTTAGATATCATATTATAATGTTGAATGAAAAAAAGAAACTGATGGAAGAGAACTAATCACAATGTATTGTGACGGCCAAATTTGTAGAGAATACCTTTGGCAGAGCCATAGTGAGCACAACCAAGTAAGCTTCCTATACCAGCAATGGAAGAAATGGAAACAACATTGCCTCTTCCCGATGCCTTTAAAAGAGGATAAGCGAGCTGGCTCAAATGGAAGCAGGCTTCAAAATTTAATGCCATGCAAGAGGAGTAATCTTCAGCTGTAATTTCAATTGCTGGTTTAACACCGCTGCCACCTACATTGTTAACCTACAATTGGAAGAAGATCATAATATTTTCACAAAGTGACATATCACGAGCAACAGTGGAATGAAAGTTAATAATAGATTGATGAAACATGGAGATGAGTTCAAATTAATTAGGTCTGCTTCAATTGCATTGTTTATCTTACCAGAATATCTAATTTTCCTTCAAAAATTGAGCTGACTTCTTCCATGAGTTTTTCTCTATCAGCGCGGCTTGTGACATCACAAACTGTACCTGTCACTAGTTAATTCTGGCTTCTCCATTCATCTATTAAAATTTTCAAATTATGTTCGTTTGTGCATGTATGAACTCTAACTCCAAATCCAGTCAACCCTTCTACTATTCCTCGACTACAAGTAAGCATGTAAAATGATTAGATTAAACAAGGCCTTGGAAACAAAAAGTTGAACAAATAAACAAGTAATTATGTGCCTCAACTAACGTGTCCTTGCATTATCTGTTACAATGAATTTTGGTAAAAGTAAATTCAGAAAAATACTAACTTCCACACAGAATTATTGTTTGGAAATTAAAAAAAAGAAAATATTTATGCTTTTTCAGGGATTGTTCATGATAATATATAGTTATCACGTATCAATTTTGACTTCCAATCGAAGTCCAGATTTTGACCACTTTAACGGACTGCATAATTTGAAGTCCTCCAAAGTCCAGATCAATTTACAGTTCAATTGTTGTTCGTCAATTATGGTAGAATCAAACAGTAAAAAGCTACAAATTGAAGATGCCCTGATCTGAGAGTATTGTTGCCATGAAGAGATTATTCTTTAATTATCCAAGAACTTGCAATTATATGTATTTTGATAATTCAAATTAAGTTCTTTAATTCGGAAAACAGATTGTAAAGATGTTGAAGAATAATACTCTTTTTGTTCACAAAATTAAGGCTCTGTACAATTCTTTCGTTACTCAAATGTGTTAATTTGTCGGTCACAATCCTAAATTATTTCAGTAAGTTATAACATTGACACGTTCGAGGTGTATTGTTGTTCTGTGGAACAATTTACAAATTGATTTTATAAAAATTATGAACTTATTAACATATTTGCTGAAACGAGCACAAAAGAACAAAATAAGAGATACCCAATTCCTTTGGTGCCACCGGTGACCAAGGCCGTTTTTCCCTCCAAACTCCATCTCTCCTCCTTTTTTCTGCTCTCCATTCTCTTATATATATGTACCGTTCTGAGGGAGCTAATTAAATTAATATTTGTAATTCAAAGTGGTTTTAGAGAAAGCAAACCAGAGTGAAGAGAGGGACTGAGGGAGGGAGAGAGTTTAATTAGGTTCGGAGGCAAGCACTGCACAACTGCACAAGTCAAGAGAGGACTATTGAGTATGCATAGACAACGAGGCAGAGACCAGAGAGTAGGAGTTCAGATCTGGTGCCTCGCGGCACACCGTGTAGCGCGGCGTAGCCGTCTGATCAAGATTCAATAGACAAGGGAGCTCCGTGTATGTAACCTAGATTGATAGGCCCGTAAAAAATGAACCGTCCGATCAAGATCAGACGGCTCGTACGTGCGCTACACGGTGTCCCGCGCTACACGGGATTCGGGTCCAGAGAGTAGTGGCATGCCGCATGTGCTGTACAGCTGTAAGTCTGTAACGATTGATTAAACCTAGAGAGAGTGCAAGGAACACGTCACACGTGCCATTTCTTTTAATAATAAAAACAAAAAAATGACAAAAAGTAATCCGATGATGGCATTGACGTGAGGACTGAGGAATGAGATATGATATCCATGGACAATTTTACTAAGGAATGAGATATGAGATATGAAATCGGAACTAAGGCTCGGTTTGGATGAGATGTAGAATAAGAGAATAAAAAAAAATAAAAGAATAAGAGAATAAAAAAATAATTACAGTCCATACCCTCACGCTCCTGATTTTCTAGTTCTATTGTGGAAAGAACCTATTTACCAGACAAATTGGTCACAAATAGCAAATCCCTCATCACTCATCAGCACAAAGAAGAATGTTTGGAAAACAAATTAAGGCAAGATGAATCTCAACATTTGTGGGATTATAGCAAAGGAAATCAAATATTCGTATTGTATGATCTGGTGTCACTCTTAAAGGAATAGTAATATTTATATCCTAACTGTAGTTGAAATTGAACTGACGAATAAGAGAAAGGCGAATATGAAAAAGAAGCAGCAGAAAGATATATATACAACAAACATCTCTGTAAAACATCTATTCAGATACACAACCAAAATGAGCTAGTCTATGCTGAAAAAATTGTAAGAATAATCTTTAGAGGTTTTAAAGCATGAATAAACTAGACATTGCTGTAGCTTTTTTCTTTAAAAAAAAAGTTTCTATTGCACTGTTTCTTGCATCAAAAATTGACAAAGCCAGGCCCACAAATGACAAAGAGATTAAAATATATATATTTTTGTTTGAAAATAGTGCTAAAGTCTCTGTTTGGATGGTGTGGAAATAAGAGGAATAAGTAAAGAAGTAGGGAAAAAATATTTGGAAGTGTGTAACTTTGTGAAGAGTTTAGATTGTTTAATAATAAATTTATTTTCTTATTCTCACTCCCATCCAAACACACCAAAAAAAAAAATATGCAATAAAATCTGAAATTGATGGCAGATGCTTGAAATAAATGATGTAGGATCACTATAAGTTGCATTTTAATTGGAAAAGAAAGGTGTAGAGCGTTCAATTAACAAGAAAAGGGTATATTGGTCACTAAAATTTTTTTTGGTGGTGTTGTATCACTTTGAGGGGGTGTCCTGGGGGTGTCAAACGTACACAGAAATACCATGTTACGTTTTCGTTCCGTAAAATACCACGTAACAAAATTAATTTCCGTTGACGTTTTCGTTATTACAACGTAATTAATATTTGTATTGTTTTCGTTCCGTCAGATCTAAACAGAACAAATGTTCATAACGTTAAATTTAATTTTGTAATCTTACGCTGCTTCATTCACACAAACACAAACATTCTCTCCGGTACCATTGTACCAGTCCGTACCACACAAAAAAAAACATTCTCAGATTTAACCATATCAAAAAAAAAAATTGACACAAAAATAAGGATGAATTTTTTTCCTTATTTAAAACCAACAGCACAATTGTGATGCATTTTTTTTTCCTTGATGAAAAGGCCTCTTGGAATTTGGATTAAAAGAAACAAAAAGAGTTTAATTACATACATCAACTAAATAAGAAAAGAAACCCTAAATGAAAACTATATACTGATAAAAACAGATATACTGGTAAACATAATTGCATCCAGAGGAAAATAAGAAACTGTAACTCAAAATTTCATTCTATTCATTCATTATTATTACAATTGAATACAGTAGTGATATATACAGAAAGCACGAATGTAAATCTCTAATCTTAGCCAACTACTGATCTCCAAGTGTCACACATTGAAAGGTAAACCCACCATTCTCCAACCGTTTGTTCCTTATCCCTCTCTGCTAAAAAGAAAAAAAAATGCTAAATCTAAAAGAGAAAGAACAGAAAAAAAAACAAACCAAGAAGAAAAAAAAATGGCTCAAAACCAACAGCAATTACAGTGGGATGCATTTAGAAACTAATAATGATTGTGAGAATCAGTAATTTACAAACTGATGCATTTACAAACAGCACCACAATTGCAAGACTGCTCAAAACCAAAACAAATTGAGAAATTGCTCAAAACAAAAACAAATTGCTCTAAATCAAATGCGACGCAGTCAGAGAGGCGAGACAAACCAGGGCTGGAGACAGATGTTGTGCTAGGGAAGATAGCAAATAAGTCAGGCGACGCAGTTTTGGAGGACGGCAGTCAAGAGATCGACTAGTTCAACCTTAGAGAAGACGGAGGTGCAACATCTATGGCTCATCAAGCTGCTAGAAGGGAGAGGAGGTACAAGGAGGTGGGGTATGTTGCTTTGGGGCCACCACTTGAGCTCCGTCGTGGCTGAGCTTTGTTGCTCGAGGTAGAGGTACAAGGAGGAAGAAGAGGAGGTCTGGTGATCTGGTAAGAGCGGAGAGAAGGAGTTATTGTGCTTTGGTGCGAGAGGAGAGGACGACCCCCAAACGCCATGGCCAGAGAGAGATACGGCTGTCGGCGGAGGGAAGGAGGGAGAGAGAGAGAGTTATGGGGTTGTGGTGACAGAGGCCATCGGAGAGGAGAGGGAAAAGGGTTTCTCTCGGTGGGGTTCAACGGGGCTTGAGTGAGGAGGAGGCAGGCGCGAGAAAGATCACCTCTCTAGGGTTTGCAGCGGCGCTGAGAGGCGAGAGAGAGAGAGATGAGATCGCCGCTTGAACCGAATCCTCTACGGAACTACTTTCTTCCGCATCGTGGAGAACTTCTGATTTACACCGTCCGATCAAATCTAAAGGTTAGGATTTGCAATAAAAAAAATTCATGCGAATAACTAGTGCGTCTCTCTGTCAATCCGTCTCTCCGTCATTTCTTCCTACTTTTTATTTATTTCTCAAGTACAGAGCTACTTTTCCCTTTCGAATTAATGAAATTCACTGGTGGGTGCACATATCTCTCCGTCTCTCCGTATTTGATGGTGGTTCGTTAAAATTAACTTCTATGTACTTCTAGAATTAAACTATTCTTTAAATTAGTGTCGATAACGTGTAAGTCCAATACTGATGTTCTTGAATTAATGAACAAAATGTCTTTTTCTAGCATATTTAATAGCTTTGTGGTGAAAGTAAAAAAATGAAGGGTCTGATATGTAAAAGATGTATCTAAAGCCTGTCAGAAACATGAAGATTTATGTAGCAACAAATATTGAGTAGATTTATAAAAGAAGTATAGAAACATGATGATTATGTAGGGTAATTTCGTTAGTACCTGCAAGTATACAGTACCACTTTTCTATTACTCTCTATCAACTCTGGTTGTCCTTGACCTAATTAACTTCTGGGTGGTATTAATACATTGGTTCCCTGCAAAACTCAATCAAATTGCTGGTACCAGCTGCCCTTCTTCTAGAGCTGTACCGGTACAGATAGTGAATTACAAAGTTCACTAATACAGGTACTGATTTAGTAAGACCGCAAGACACTTCTTTGAACACTATACCAGCTATTTCTTTATTGTCATTTACTGCATTATACAAGTTGATCGGAAATCTGATTGAGCCAAACTAGCATAACAAAAGTAAAATAAAGTTTAATGTCAAAAGAAAAAAATGCATGTCGTGAAACCACTTCAAATAAAAAATAAATAAAAAGGCAAAAAGGAAAAAAAAATGAAGGTTTAATGTCATCATATACAAACAACATTATAAATTTACTCCATGCCAATATCCTTCAGTGCACAACTTCTCTCCCATGTCGGAGGAGATAGTCACAACCAGATCCTTTCCGGTGTCAAATCCATCCTTGAGCTATAATCAAATCAAATTTAGTTAGCACTTAGCAAATACAAAAGCAGGAACAGTGTAGTACAATAGAAACATATACATAAAGGAAGACAATAACATAAACAGTAACCAAACCTGAAATTAATGCTACAATTGTTCTATAAAATCAAAACAGAAAAAGAAAACCAGAGAAAATTTGACAAAACACACTTGCAAAATGCAAATAAAATCAAACTAAGTACATCATGAATACTTGCAAAGTCGACCCTGTCAACAACTGACTGGCTAGGCAAAAGAACTTTTTTTTAAATAAAAACGCAGTAAAAGAGAAGAAGGATAAAAGATCCAAGTCAAATAATATCTTGCAAGGTCTTTAATTCTTCATATGACGACGATAGGTCATAGACCCACCAGCATCATCCTTCGACTCGAAATGATGCTCCTCTCCTCGTCCGGCATGATCCAAATCGAAGCTCAAAAACTCTAATGTAAAGATAAGATTTCAAGCTCAAAACAAAGATCGAATCGAATACGATTTTGAAACATGGAGGAAGAACTGACGACAATATATATACCTTGAAAAGAATGGAGAAAGGGCTAGACCCGCAACATTGATATGAACATAGGAATTCGGGTTTTGGATTGCGTACCTCACACCGGTTTATGAAGCCAAGTGCAACACATGCGTGAAGGATACAAGATCAAAGATCCTCTTCAACAATTTAGCATCATTAATGTATCCTTCAATCACAAAAATTCCTTGAGAAGATAGGAGATATCTCCTGGCCTTTTTCAGACATGGGTCGTAGTTGGACTTGAAATTATCCAACCCAGCAATGCCGTCGCCACGCTTGGCGAGAGCGACCTATGCGTGGGACCCAACAAAGCTCGCGGCCCCGGTAACCAAGACGACGTGGCCATCGGGCCGGGTGGGCTCGGCGGAGGTCCGGACGCGATTGTCAAAAGTCAGAGTGGCGAAGGAGGAGGAGAGGTAGCGGGAGGAGGTGTGGAGGAAGCTGCGGAGGCTGAGGTAGGAGGCGAGGAAGGCGAGGAAGAGAAGAGAGGCTTAAGTTGGATCTAACGGGGGTTTTTCTGCCCCTTGACGGAGAGACGGAGAAAGACGAGTTCTTTTATTTTTTTGTTTTTTTAATAGCGTCTGTAAATCCTGACCTTAGATTTGATCGACCGGTGCATATAAAAAGTTCTCCACCCTACGGAACAAAGAAGTTCCGTAGAGGATTCGGTTTCGCCGCTACTGCTATGCTTTTTTCTGCGAATTTTGGGCGGCAGAATTTTTGATGGGCCAACGGAATAACGTGGGCCGACGGAACGAAATGAACCAATTTCGTTTACGTTCCGTTCTTACCAACGAAACCTCTTTTGCTTCTGTTTATGTTCCGCAGAGAAAAACGTAAGACAAATTTCGCTCCGTTTCGGATGGAACGGAACGATATTGACAGTCCTAGGTGTCCAAATTACTTCCCGTTTTCTTTCTAACAATAATGTGCTTTCAAGTTTTTTACCTTTTTCTTCTAAAAAGCACCGTAGAAAATCAAAATCTTCCTTTGACTTTATCTATGGATCAACTCTTGTTTCAGAGTTGGCCCTCCTCCTTATTTTGTTCTAGTTGTAACTAGTGAACGCCTTCCAGGGCCGGACCGAGTTCTCGGGAGGCCGGATTTAAAAGGGCCTACTCAAGGGCTGGGTCGGGCTGGACATAGGGAGGATTTTGGAAGGGTTGGATTTAGAAAGACTTAAATATGAAGATTGAGCCTGATCCTTCTCAAGCCTGGCCCTTTTAGGCCCTCCGGATTTCGAGAGGCTGGACTTAAAAGGCCAGAAGGGCTCGAAGGGCCGACGGGACAGACAATATATTTCTTTAAATATTTATTAAAATTATATTTAAAATAAATAATTTTTATTTGTAAAAAAATAATAAAAATGCTATAAATTATTTAAATATAATTTTACACATTTATTTTTCATTATATATAATATTTTTTATTTTTTCATCTTTAATTTGGGTTTAAGACCGGTTATATTAAAATAACATAGAAAAAGTAAAAAAAAATTTTGTTAGTATTAATGAATTAAAATAAACTAAAATTACAAATGTATGAAACAATGTAACGTAAAAGACGAAAAATAGGTATATATTTTTAACTTGTCTTAACATCGTATTCAAAAATTAAAATATTATTTGAAATGATCTGTTCAAATTTACATTGTATCAGATAGGATCTTACCTTTGACTTGGGATTGTACCTGATTATTCATAACTTCGGTCTCTCTAGGCCTTAGGCTCTTCCTAAGTCTGGCCTCTCTAGGCCCTGGCCCTTCTAGAGTCGGACCATTTTAGGCCTTGGCCTCTCTTCAGTTGAGATTGTGGCCTGGTCCTTTCAAAGTCTGATCTCTCTAGACCCTAGCCTTTCGTGTCAGAGGGATTTGGCCAGGACCGAGTCCAGAACGAGAGACTTTTGGATGTTCACTAGTTGTACCTGGTCAAATTGAATCGGCTGCACGCCTATTCCTCCATTGTCAATTCACACATGGTGTTTGTCCTAGGTTGATTCAGTCTCCCATTGCTCAACTTTAATTCAGAATTCTCTGATTTTTCGCTGTCTCATAAATCTCGGTATTAAAAATTAGCATATTATTTGGACAACTACTTCATGAACATATTCGAAAAAGCTCGGCTCTGAACATTCGAAAAAGCTCGGAGCCGGAGTATCTTATCGAATTTTGACACAATTTCGAGTCTAGTACTCAAAGATATTTGTGCTTGTGTAATTTCTAGTTTAAGCATATTGAGGATTCTCTCATTTATATAGTCTTTATGTTTTTGTATTTTTTTTGTAATTTTTTTTCTTTTTCTCTGTTCTTTTTTAACTTTTATAAATACTTTTCTTATTGATAAAAGTCTGTAGGCGTGGTGAATTAGCACAGAAAGAAAATTAAACTAATTACTTTAAAGTAGAAATCAAATGAGGGATAAAAAATTAATTACAATAAAATTACTATAATGCTATTTTTGAAATTATTGGCCTGTTGAAAAAAAAATCCGACACGCACTGGATTTAATTTATAATACTATCAAAGTTTTAAAATGCAACTTGCCCATCTTTCTAGTTATTCCATCAATTAGGGAGATATAGTGTTTTGCTTTAGGCATAAGCTTCAAAGACGTGTCTTGATCCTTTAAAAGGCTTCATCCCAACTTTCGTGGTACTTTTGCGACAATAATGACTTCAGCAACCAACAAGCGTGCTCAAAATCAAGATTCATGTCATAGCAATAAAATTTGGTATCCTTCTGCTCAAATATATAGCTTTTGGTGTTTTGGAACGGTCTGGTCCAAGTCGAGAATGGCCCGTTCTACTACAGGTTGAGCGAGTTAATGTATTATGTGGTTTGCTTTTGATTTGTTAGAACTGTTAATTTCTTTGGTTTTAAAACAAACCCAACAACAACCTTTCATTTCTGACATCATCTCATATAGCCAGACAACATTCATAAAATGTCGCAATATAATAGATAGTTTTCATCTGGTAAGGGAAGCAATGCATTCTTTCAACTCCCTACTTTACCAAGATGAAATTATATGTTAAAAGTTGACATAAAAAAGGCTTTTAGCACGGTTCTTTGGTCCTATTTAGGGAAAATGCTTCAATATTTACAGTACCCTGACAACCTGTGGGATCTAATTTTAAACTGCCTAAATAACTAATAGCACAATTAATTTCAGAAGAAATCAACAGGACAAGTGACAAAGGGAGCTTCATCCGTCCAACTCATGGCCTTAGACAAGGATGCCCACTATCTTCCTTACTATTTGTGTTGGCAATAAAAGGCTTCTCAAGACTCCGTTTGGATGGTTAAAGAATAAGAAAGGAATAAGAAATTAGGGAAGAAAATATTGAAAAGTGTGTAATTTTTGCTGTGTTTGGATGAGGTGTGGGAATAAGAGAATAAATTTATTATAAAAAATCCAAATTCTTCACAAAGTTACATACTTTCCAATACTTCTTCCCACTTCTTCCCTTATTCCTCTTATTCCGGGAATAAGAAATATTGTTTGGATGGTTTGTTAGGAATAAGCAAATTGATATTAATTTAAATAAATTATTAAAAATTATTATTTTAATATTAAATAAAGTACTAATTAAAGAGCACATAAAATTTCATTTAGTTATTACTTATTAGTATTTAGCTAATTTTGTTGAAATTATGTATATATAATTGTAGGAAGATATTATTTCTAGAAAAAAATTATTTCTAGGAAGAAAATATTTTTTTCCTTATTCCTAACTTATTTGGATGTCTAGAAAAAAACTATTCTTCCTATTCCTTTCACACCCAAACGGAGCCATATGTCATAACTACAACTCTCCCTAACCGGTATTAACAACTCGTTTCCCCACTCACTCACGTAATTTACGCAGATGGTGTTTCATTATTTGGTCACAAATATGTCCGTTAGCAAACATTCAAACTGAAATATTAATTATATTCATCAGGCACATCAATAATATAAAAGCGTTTATTGTAATCTGCACGAGTGTTCTTGTTTATCCTAGATTGACTGCTCTGCCACCATCAACGCAGATGACTTGGCCGGTGACAAAGGAAGCAGCAGGCATGCACAAAAACGCTACGACGGCTGCCACTTCATCTGGTTCCCCATACCGTTTCAGGGGAACATGATTTAGCTCTTTGGCCAACAATTCTTTATCATTAACAATCTACAAGGACATCAGATCAAAAATTAATGGGGGTTTATTTAAAAACATCATATAGTGAAGCCCACATTATAGATTATTTAATTAATTGAATTTTTATAGTTGTCCATAGGTGAATGTTGCACATAATATTTTGAAAGGTTAGAAACTAGTATGCTATATGCATCAATAATTATTAAGAAGTAGCTCACAGATTGTGTCAGAGGAGTATTAATTATCCCGGGTGCAATGCAGTTGACCCGAATCATATCTTTTGCCCACTCGCAAGCCAGAGTTTTTGAAAGTTGGATCACAGCCCCTAACAAGAATGATCATATAATAGTAGTTAAGCTATATTGTTCATTACATTTTGTAGGAAATAAGTCCCCCCATGTTGAAGGGAACTAATCACAATGTATTGTCACAGCAAAATTTGTTGAGAAGTACCTTTGGCAGAACCATAGTGACAAAAACCAGGTAAACCTCCTATACCAGCAATGGAAGAAATGGAAACAACATTGCCTGTTTCCGATGCCTTTAAAAGAGGATAAGCGAGCTGGCTCAAATGGAAGCATGCTTCAAAATTTAATGCCATGCAAGAGGAGTAATCTTCAGCTGTAATTTCTGCTGCTGGTTTATTGCTGCCGCCACCAACATTGTTAACCTACAATTTGAAGAACATAATATCTTATGACTGCCACAAAGTGACATATCACGAAGCTACGGTTGAATGAAGTTAACAATAGATTGATAAAATTTGGAGATGGGTTTCAAATTAATTAGGTCTGCTTCAATTTCATCGTTATCTTACCAGAATATTTAATTTTCCTTCAAAAATTGAGCTGACTTCTTCCATGAGTTTCTCTCTATCGGTGCGGCTTGTGACATCACAAATTGTACCTGTCACTAGCAAATTCTGGCTTCTCCATTCTTCTATTAAATTGTTCAAATTATGTTCGTTTGTGCATGTATGAACTCTAACTCCAAATCCAGCCAGCTCTTCTACTATTCCTCGACTAGAAGAAACATGTGCATAAAATGATTTGAATAAACAACGCCTTTGAAACAAAAATTTGAACAAATAAACAAGTAATGTGTCTCAACTAACATGCCCTTTTAATATGTGTTACAATATATTTTGGTAAAAGAATTATTGCTTGGAAATTAAAAAGATAGAAAATAATTAGGCATTTTTTTTGCTCATGAGCATATACCGTTCTCACGTATCAATCTGTGGCTTCCATTACATTTTTTATCAAGTCCAGATTTTGACCACTTTAATGAACTGCATAATTTGAAGTCCTCACAAATTTTACAGATCTTTTAATTGTTCGTCAATAAATGGTAGAATCAAACAGTAAAAAGCTACAAATTGAAGATGCCCTGATCTGAGAATATTATTGTGCTATATATGCAGAGATCATTTTTTGATTATATATCCAAGAACTTCTTTATCCGAAGCAAGTATATATATTTCCATAATTCAAATGGAGTTCATTGATTTGGAAAACATATTGATCTATAGAGTCGTTGAAAAATTTTATATTTTATACACGGAATATTATTTCTGCAAGAAGAACGATACTCTTTTTGTTCACAAAAGGCTCTGTACAATTCTTTCATTACTAAATTGTGTTTTTTTGTTGGTTACAATTCTAAATTGTTTTAGTGGTGTATTGTTGTTCAGTGGAACAATTTATAAATTTATTTAGGAAATATTATGAACTTATTAACACATTTTTCTGAAAATAGCACAAAAGAATAAAATAAGATATACCCAATTCCTTTGGTGCCACCGGTGACCAATGCCGTTTTCCCTTCAAACTCCATCTCTCCTCCTTTCTTTTGCTCTCCATTCTCTTATACTTATTCTTCTCTCTCTCTCTCCCTTCGTGTATATATGTACCGTTCTGAGGGAGCTAAATTAATATTTGTGATTCTAAGTGGTTTTTAGAGAAAGCAAACCAGAGTGAAGAGAGAGAGAGAGCATAATTAGGCTTGAGGGCAGGCAGATGCAGAAGTCAAGAGGACTATTGACTATGCATAGAAGAATAGACCATAGTTGATTAGTAGTCTACAGGCCTGTTTAACGTTGTGGGCCATTTCGTTTGCCGTTCCATTTCGACAACGGTATGTACTGGAAAGATTCGTTATCCGTTCCATTTGCAACGGAATGGACGGAACGTAGCGGAACGACTTATTTTACACTGTATTTCACACAACGGTATGTCGAAATTCATTCCGTTTATCGTTTCGTTTCGGAAACGTATGCTGAAAACTGATTCGTCACTCGTGTCGTTTAGACGGAACGTGTACGGTAAACGGTATACGGTATGTCGTAAGCAGGCCCAGTAGTCTAGAGATATTTTTTTTTGATCGAAAGTCTAGTAGTAGTACTAGTAGAGATACGATTTAACTAAAAAACAAGGATGCAGAGATCAGTAGTGGCATGTGCTGTACAGCTGTAACGATCGATTAAAGCCTTGGAGGGAGAGTAAACAAATGAATCTCAGAGGCAAGGAACGGACCCGAATCCGCTGTAGCGCGGGACACCGTGTAGCACGCGTACGAGCCGTCTGATCTTGATCGGACGGTTCATTTTTTATGGACTTATCAATCTAGGTTACATGCACGGAACTCTCTTGTCCATTAAATCTTGATCAGACGGCTAGAATGCCGCGCTACACGGTGTGCCGCACGACACCAGATCTGAATTCGGCAAGGAACACGTGCCATTTCTGCTGACGTGAGGAATGAGATATGAGATCCATGGACAATTTTACTAAAATGTTACCTAAACATGGGCCATTCGTTAGAAATAGATCCAGGGATAGAGGTTGGGACCCGAATCCCGTGTAGCGCGGGACACCGTTGTTTGACCCTAAAATATGGTGCCAAATTCATGAATTAAATTGGATAATTTCATTAAGGAGATTGAGAAATTCATGAAAAATATCAAATGGATCCCAAAAATTATGGAAAAATACCCAAAAATCCAGGAGAGGGTGAAGAAAATTATGGTGATTTTAGATTTGGTCAAAGGAGCTACAGAACAACTATTTTATGCAAAGAAGTCCATGATTTTGGAGAAATTAAATAAAATAGGTGGAGGGGACTTTTGAGAAAATTCTTGGCACTACTAGATTCTACATATTTTTGTGAATCTACACACCAAATTTCATATGAAAACTCAATTGGAAAAGACCCCAGAAAATTTATTTAGTTTCAGCAACAAATGGGAATTGATTTTCATGAAGAAATGGAGATGATCGATCCCACGAAATGGAGAAGAGGAAAGGCAGAAAAATCAAATTTCCCTCTTATGCAGAATATTCTGGCTGTGCCTGTTCTTCGTACACCGTGTACAAGAGGGTCATCAACGTTCAATTGGCGCACAGTGGGCCGCGTCTACGACGAGAAGAGGCGTTGGTTTCTGTCTCATTTAATCTGACGCGTAGGGCCCAATTGAAGAGGTCTTCTTTCCCAATAGAAAGAAAGAAACTCGAAGAAGGGAAGAGAGAGGCGCTGCCATAACCTCCTCTAACTGATTCCGTTCGAGTCTCTCCTGAAGCGGGCCCCAGTGCGACGCGACAACAACCGTTGGATCAAGCCTCAAAGGATTGACGATTGGGATCGATGGGAGCAGTAACAGACTCATAACCACCATGGTCAAACCTGACCCTCCTTCTGTTGACTGACCCAGAAGAAACACAGCGCGACGCTACCACAGCCGTTGGATCAGGGGTTGATCCGTGTGCCTCTGGATTGATGGCTGAGATTAAGAGAAGAATGAAGCTTCTTGAAGAAACCAACTCAGCATCCATGCCTATATATACCACCTTGACAGATGAAGAAAAGACGGCTCTCTAATTTTCCCCACACACAGCCCCCTTCTTCTCCAATTCCTTTCGACACCAGGAGACACACCATCGACTTTCATTCACTTCCAGACCTTCTCCCTCAACACACTTTACACACACTAGATTAGAATAAAGAGAGAGAGATTAGGCATTTTATCGAATAGTTGATAGGCATAGCCAGAAATAGAGAATTAGGAGCAATTGAAGCTTGTTGAAGCCATTGTAATCAAGGTAGGTAAGAAAGGTAAGTGTATGAGGCGAATTGTACCTCGAATTTGAGGATTCTTCAATTGAAATGGCTGTATTTGAGTTGAAATCGTGGCTTTCTTGATTCTTTTACTGTGTGCATTTTAAAATTCTAATTTTGCATCTTGGATTTGATCTCTGCCTCCTTCTTTCTTAATTTCTTGATAAGATTCGATTGCGCACAGCGCATGAGAATCTGAATCAAGCGTTGTATATCTTTAGTCGATCTTTAGTATATGAGCTTGTATCTTGGATTTGATTTCTGCCTCATTCTTTCTTAATTTCTTGATAAGATTCGATTGCGCACAGCGCATGAGAATCTGAATCAAGCGTTGTATATCTTTAGTCAATCTTTAGTAACACAGGTGCAGTGAAGAATAAATAGCATGGTTGTAAATTGCTCAATTGTTTCCTTGATTGCGCCCAGCGCATGGGGGGGAACAAGAGAGGTTTTGTAGCTACGAAGTTGTCTAGAAGTTCCTGGATTAGATAAATTATTAGGATCATGTTTTGTTGAATAAATTTAGATGTACATTTTCCTTTCTTCTTGATGAACAGATCTGAATCTTGAATTTGATGTCTAAAGTTTGTCTTTTCTACTTTCCCCTGATCTGGAATTGAAATTGAGTTTCAATTGCGCCCAGCGCATGAGAGATCTCAATTAAATCACCAGAATCAGTAATAATTAGGATTAACTGATGCCTCATTTGCAATCAGACTGCGCACAGCGCATGAAGAACGCATTTGGGATGAACTTGTCTAAGATCGTTCCTTAGCACTGGCTTTGGAGCACTTATTCAAGTAGTGTTGCTTTAATTGAGTATATGATAGACATTGTTAGTCATGTCTGTGATGTACTTGATTGAGTATACACTAAGTTACTTGATATCTTGTTTAAATCGAGATATACTGTGTATATGTAATAGAAGGAAATAGTGGATTTCCCTGCAATGGTAATATATGTACCTATTAAGTATAGTTTTCAGTGAGTTAGTTTGTAATTACAAAGACATTGCTTGTATAATCCAGAGTGGCATAGCACAATTGCTAGGAAGTTAGGGACTTAACTGAAGTTTTCTTGTTTCTATCCATTATTGACCGACAACGGACCTTACTGTTTCATTTGCCTTCTTATAACTTTGTAATTGTAATTGCTGTTCTCTTCATTCAATAAGAACCCCAAAGGTAAGGGATTTGTTTGTGAGTTAACCTGATATGAGATAAATACAGAGGCCTAATTTGTGAGAGTAGGAACTTTTGCCAATGCTTGCTTCAGAAGGTGGATAATAAAAGTGTTGTCAGTAGGCCATCTGAATCGAATAGTTTAGTTTAGAGTATCAACCTAATGTGTACCATTGGTATTGTTCCTATACCGCTGTACCAGCAAATGGCGCCACCACCAAATGGATCTGACGCACTCCAAATTAAGACCACCACTGTCTTCGTCTCAGTCTCACGATGCTGTATGACTGGCTACCTTACCTCGCAACGGATAGAAAGGATATCGGATCCAGATCCACTATCGGGCGAAACCGCTAAACAGAACGAGACCTGTCTTCTTCGTTTGAACCTCAGCGCCGAAGACTCTTGATCTTTTGTGGTGAAGCAGTAGTAAAACCCACGAGTTTGACTTCTGTCAACCGCAACAAAACCCAGAAAGAAAGGATTAAGGAGAGGCCCAATTGAATCTACTTTGTCAGCGTCCACATCAGCCCTTTTGATGACGTGGCCCAATAGGAAAAAGACAAATAAGCAGAAACTCATAAAGTCAATAAAGATAGAAGGAAACTCATAAAAATACAAACGACATATCCATAAAATTCTAAAAACCTAAATAAACCGATTTCACTGATACTTTGATATGAAAAGATGTCAAAGTAGCGGCCTTTTTGTATTTTTGAAGTATTTTCGCTTTAAAAATGAATTTTAGAAAATGCAATAAACCCCTTTTATAAAATGCTAGGTATTTTCAAAACTAAAATTTCAAATATACTATTTTCAAAAGTTAAATGTAATATACTCAAGTATAAAAAATATTTTCAAAAGTCTAAAAGCTTTCAAGTATCTAGTATACTCGATTATGGATATTTTCAAAAGACTAAATAATTTCGAAAATGATATTTTCCAAAGTCAAATATCTTCCAAGTTTAAGTATTTTGAAATAGAAAAGCATTTTCAAAAGTCAAAAGTGCAAAAGGCTAAAGTGAATAAAATCACCAATATCCCAAGTGAAATCTCAGGAATTAAAAGTCCAAACACGAAACCCAAAGTCCAAGCAGAAACCTCTCCGTTTGAGGAAAAGTCCCTCACTAAGGTTGAGATCGACCTTAGATGACTCAGAAATCGAATTCTTACGGGCCCCCTCGTCCAAAGAATTCTATTTTTGTTCTCATAAGAAGACCGACGAAGGAGGTCCCGAGAACCGACTCTTATTAAGAAGACCGATGAAGATGGTCCCTAGGGTCGTTAAAGAACCAACTCTTATTAAGAAGACCGATGAAGATGGTCCCTAGGGTTGTAAAAGAACCAACTTTAGCTCAAAGGCGCCACATGCCCCTAAGGTTGTAAAATTCCTCTTTTGTTCTCACAAGAAGACCGACTAAGATGGTCCCGAGAACCGACTCTTATTAAGAAGACCGATGAAGATGGTCCCTAGGGTCGTTAAAGAACCAACTCTTATTAAGAAGACCGATGAAGATGGTCCCTAGGGTTGTAAAAGAACCAACTTTAGCTCAAAGGCGCCACATGCCCCTAAGGTTGTAAAATTCCTCTTTCGTTCTCACAAGAAGACCGACTAAGATGGTCCCGAGAACCGACTCTTATTAAGAAGACCGATGAAGATGGTCCCTAGGGTCGTTAAAGAACCAACTCTTATTAAGAAGACCGATGAAGATGGTCCCTAGGGTTGTAAAAGAACCAACTTTTGTCGTGGCCGCCCAAGAGGCCCCAAAGGTTGCAAAACTCTTTTCACTCTCACAAGAAGGCCAGTCATAGCCCCGAGAGTTTACCAGAAATAACCTCAAGTGAAGCCTTCCCTTTTGTCAACTAAAAACCTCTTCTAAACCAAAAATCTATTTCTCCGTTAGTCCAGTTAGAAACCTTTTGTCGATCCTTAATTGGGTCTCGTCTAATAGATTTGGTACCATCAATTAAGTCCTCCTTAATAGCACTCCATAAGCCTCTTTTCTTAGCCCATTACGTCAACACCCTTTACGTCCCTTAATCAGAGGTTCTCGTAGGCAACTACGGGGTAATTAACAGTAGGGGCTTGCGCCTACTGGAAAGAAAGGACCCGCTAAATCAAGAAACTTCTTTAAGTAGCGACTCTGTACAGGGTTCTCTTGTGTTGAGAGATACCCGCCATAGAGATCGAAACCTTAAGGGAGGTGAATCTAAGGCTATGTTCCCATTGTTCTTCGAGAGATTCCTTCGAGGAGAATAATGACGAAAAAGCCGCGACAGATTCTCTGGCACGCCCGGTGGGACATCTTTTTCCTCTCATCTTTGGGGTTTAAAGAATATAATGTGAAGGCTAGGGAAAGTAAAAAAAAAGTGATAAAAAAATTAATTAATAATAAATAAATGAATAACTTCAAGTATATTTGTATCAAAAGCCCACCTCGTGCCACACAGATTCTCTGGCACGCCCGGTGGGACATCTTTTTCCTCTCATCTTTGGGATTTAAAGGATATAATGAAAAAGTTAGGGAAAATCATCAAATTTTTTTAAGTTCTAATAATTTTCTGTGGAGTTTTATTCTTTGCAGGAAAGATGATCAAAATCGAGTTGTCGCTGCACACTGGGGCAATTCTTTGGGAGCAACCACCACATGCCTAAAGCGTGGTGAAAACAAAAAATGATGAGTGATGACATCCTCTCAAATAATTGGTCACCGCATTCACTGGGGCAGTTATTGGGGCAAAGGCCATATCTTCAAAAGACGGATAAAAAATGATGAATAAAAGGAAAGAAATAAAGTGGAGAGGAAATAAAATGAAGAAGAAAGAAGAAGGAAGGAAAAGTAAAAAAGGGAGAAATAAAGCGAAATAAAAATGGAGAAGGATAGAATAAAGGAGTAAAAGTCTCGAAACCGAAATCGGAAAACTAAGTCAAAAAAAAATGGAAGGAGAAAACAAAGGAGGAAGAAAGTGAAATAAAAAAAAAGGATGAAGAAAGGAAGAAAGTCCCGAAACCGAAATCGGGAAATTAAGAAGTAAAAAAAAAAGAAGAAAGAAGAAAGAAGAAGGAAGGAAAAGAAAAAGAAGGAAGAAAGTGAAATAAAGAAGGAAGATGACGAAAGAAAGAAAGTTTTAAAATCGAAATCGGAAAACTAAGAAAAAAAAAGAAGAAGAAGAAAGAAAAGAAGATAGAAGGAAAGAAATAAAGTGGGGAGGAAAGTAAAATGAAGAAGAAAGAAGAAGGAAGGAAAAGAAAAGGAGAAAGAAAGTGAAATAAAAAAGGAGCAAAGATAGAATAAAGGAATAAAGTCCCGAAACCGAAATCGGGAAACTAAGCAAGAAAAAAAAAACGAGAAAAGAAGAAGAAGAAGATAGAAGGAAAGCAGAAGAAAATAAGAAGAAAGAAGGAGGAATAAAGGGGTAAGAAAGTAAATAAAAATGGAGAAAAAAAAAATAGAATAAAGGGATAAAATTCCGAAACCGAAATCGGAAAATCAAAAGAGAAAAGGGAGAAAGATGAAGAAAAAAAAAAAGAAGAAGAAAGAACAGAAAAAAAAAAGAAGAAGAAAAAAGAAAAACGAGGAAGAAAATGGAATAAAAATGGAGAAAGAAAAAGAAAGAAATTAAGTCTCGAAATCGAAATCGAGAGGCCAAATTGAAAAAAAAAAGGGAAAAGAAAAGGAGAAAGAAAATCAGAAATAAAAATGGAAAAAGAAGAAGAAAAGAAAAATGAAGAAGGAATAAAGTCCCGGAACCGAAGTCGGGAAACTAAATTGGAAATTTGCAAAGAAATAAAAAGACGGGGAAAGGAAAAGAAGAAAAAAAAAGGGGAAAAACGAAATGAAGAAGAAAGTGAAAATGAAATGAAGAAGAAAGTGAAAGACAAAAATATGAAATTACTAAAACCGTGCATTTTTGAAAGTATGCATCAAAACTCCAACTTGAAGGTGAAGGAAACATCCAACCCGAAGGTGAAGGAAACATCCAACTTGAAGGTGAAGGAAACATCCAACCCGAAGGTGAAGGAAACATCCAACTTGAAGGTGAAGGAAACATCCAACCCGAAAGTGAAGGAAACATCCAACCCGAAGGTGAAGGAAACATCCAACTTGAAGGTGAAGGAAACATCCAACCCGAAGGTGAAGGAAACATCCAACTTGAAGGTGAAGGAAACATCCAACCCGAAGGTGAAGGAAACATCCAACCCGAAGGTGAAGGAAACATCCAACTTGAAAGTGAAGGAAACTCCAACCCGAAAGTGAAGGAAACTCCAGCCTGAAGCTTGAAGACAAGTCGCGATTCCAACGTAACACGACAAATCAGACATTAGCATACATCATCACCGCAACTCCAACCACCCACATCCATCGTGTCCCTCATTTTGGTTAGAGTTTTGTGCTTTGTACTTTGAACAAGGTGCTAGGTGCCTGTTCATCTCACCTATCAAAAAGGATGAACAAGGTGGTGATCTGTCCATCACACCGACCCAAAAAAGATGGCCAAAGTTTTGTGCTTTGTACTTTGAACAAGGTGCTAGGTGCCTGTTCATCTCACCTATCAAAAAGGATGAACAAGGTGGTGATCTGTCCATCACACCGACCCAAAAAAGATGGCCAAAGTTTTGTGCTTTGTACTTTGAACAAAGTGCTAGGTGCCTGTTCATCTCACCTATCAAAAAGGATGAACAAGGTGGTGATCTGTCCATCACACCGACCCAAAAAAGATGGCCAGAGTATTGTGCTTTGTACTTTGAACAAGGTACTAGGTGCCTGTTCATCTCACCGATTCAAAAGGATGAACAAAAGTTCTATGTCTTGAACTCTAAATAAGACATCAGGAGGAGCGAATATTGGAACCAACGATCTGCCATACCGGAGCATAGACTGGTGGCCAATCATGCCGGGGCAGCTGTAAAGTGTATAAGCCATTACATAAGGGAGATTAGTACAAGAAGAACCTAAGCAACAACAAGCAGCAACAAGGCAAAGCCAAGCAAAATCTAATACAACCTAAAGGAATATAGAATAAAAGACAAAGGCGCCTTAAAGGATGACACTGGGGCAGAACAAGGCAAGAGGGCCACTTATTCTGGGGCAGCCGCCGCCTCATCACTGGCCGCAACTTCAGCCACAACCGCAGCTCCTCTACTGGCCAAGTTGTTAAGGGTGGCGGAGATAGCTTGAATCATTCCTTCCAAAGTATTCAAGCGGGCATTCAATTCCCCAAAGCGCCGGTCAATGAGAGCCCGAATTGAGACAGGGGCAGGATCATCAAGAACCATCATGGCCGAATTGTCATCTGAAGGAGAATCAACCTCTATGGGGCCATACTGATTGGGAGCCGCATTAGGAAGCAAGATGTAGTCATTCACAGGCTGATTGGGATCTGGAACCAACATACCCATCGAAGATTCAACCCATCCGATAAGAGGCAAAGAAAGAAGGAGGTTGGAAGGATGTGCCACATCAGCATCAGAAACACGATTGCCCCACAACATGTCAGGCACGCGGATACGAGCCCTAAGCATAAGAGCTTCAATCAGGTGGCCATAAGGAAGTGGCTCTCGATCAGAAATTGCCACCTGGTGCATGTGGAAGAGGATCATGTGGGCTAAGTTGATAGGCCATTGCTTTTGGATCAGATTACGGAGGTAGAAGAGGCTCCCAGGCTTGGCGAGATGAGTCATGACTCCTTGTGGAAAGATGATGTCATTAACCACCAAAAAGAGAAACCTAAAAGTCGTGGCAAAGGATGTGTAAGGAGAGAAGAAAAAGGAGTTGATGTGGAACACGATCAAAGGCGAGTGCGATTAAAGGACAAAGAGAATGAAGGTAGAAAGAAGGTACCTATGAAGAGCGGGTAGATGGAAGGTAGACACCCTCTCTACATCAGGAGTCGCCGCCCGAAACCATTGGCGACATTCCTGATAACTTCCAAAACCTTGAGGCCACCTCTGAAAGGCATAAATGGTGGAACCGTTGGCGGCGTTGGAAGTTTGCAAGTAATTAGCCAGATCCCCAGTCGTGATATGGAAGAAGCGGCCAAACAGATAGGAAGAGGCCGAAGGAGTGCCGAAATGGTTGAAAGAGATCCTAAGATTGGCGTAGAAAAGGCGGGTGATCCTAGGATGATATAGCTGGTCACAGTCGGCCAGGCCAGCCAAACTCCACGAGTCAAGCCAACCTCTGATGAGATTCACCTGCTCTACTGGAATTCGTCTCATAGGGCGAAAGTAGTAACAATCAGCCACTGGCCGCTCTTCGTTACCCATGTCGTTGTAGTAAGAAAGGAAGGCAGTTTCATCGCGAAAGAGATAGCGATTGTCGGGGGTAAGGGACCAGTCTGGAAAAGTGGAGTCCAGACGTAAGGCAGAAGAACTAGAATCTCCTCTGGCACGCTTGGATGAAGGAAGAGAAGACATGGTGATAAGAAATTGGAAAAGTATGGAGAAAGATGAAAGAGTACGGTGAACTTGGATGAAGAAGAGAAAAGAGCAAAGGTGTGCTTATATAGGCATGACAAGAGAAAGGTTGCAATTGGAGTTAATGGCGAACGTGTGAACATGTGAAGAAAGTTAAGGCCGTTGTGGCAAGAAGTGAAATAAACTGTTCAAACTGATTCTTTAAAGAAATGATATGAAGTCAAGAAGGCGTAGAAGAAGTAGAAGCGTTCAAGGCCGATGTCGGAAGAAAGTAACCAAAATCGGGTCAAGGTCCATGTAGGTTCAAGCCCAAGGAAAGACAGGAGCGGGCCAAATACCCTAACCTAAATTGTGGAGTGGATCTATGTGCGTTCGAGATTCCAAAAGAAGAAAGAAAGAAGAAAAGTGAGCATGGGCCAAATTCCCATGTTGTATGAAAGAAGAAACGGCGGTAAGAGTAAGATTATTCGAACCCCGCAAGTTAAGCAAGAAGAAAGCCTTGAGCGCTGAAGCCCAATCAGGCGCAAGAATGACGAAATACCCGTCATATCCTAAAAGAAGAAGAAGAAAGAAAGCCTTGAGCTCAAAAGCTCAATCAGGTTGCTATGAAGAGAAAAAGAGAAAAAGAGTAAGATAAGAGCAAGACTACTTGTTGCTTTGCAAGCAAGTATGTGGAGAAGCCCCGAGCGCAAGGACTCAGTCAGACACACGATCAATCAAACATCACAAGGCAAAGAAGCACAATACTTCAACAAAAGATCCAGGTTTACCAATAGCCAAGCATCCAAGCATCATATAGAGCAAGACAAGCCGTGCCTCAACATGCACAAGCCGCGATTCCAACACGACAAGTCGTGCCTCGACATGCATAACCGTGATTCCAACGCGACCGGCCGCGATTACAATGCGACAATCTGTATTACACCATGCATCATCATGGTTCCAACGTAGAAAGTAATCAAAGTGCACAAAAGAACTCTCAATGTTCTAGTCCTTAAACATTGACACTAAATGTCAAAAGGACACAAAAGAACTCTCAATGTTCTAGTCCTTAAATGTTGACTCTAAATGTCAAAAGAACTCTCAATGTTCTAGTCCTTAAATGTTGACTCTAAATGACAAAAGAACTCTCAATGTTCTAGTCCTTAAATATAGACTCCAAATGTCAAAAGGACACAAAAGAACTCTCAATGTCCTAGTCCTTAAATATAGACTCTAAATGTCAAAAGGACACGAAAGAACTCTCAATGTTCTAGTCCTTAAATATCGACCCCAAGTGTCAAAAGGACACAAAACAACTCTCTATGTTCTAGTTCTTAAATATCGACCCAAAATGTCGAAATCCTAGGACCCAAGATGGGGCTTCCTACCTTCACCATGTTAAGGTCGTCGAAGGTATCAAATACTGCCAACGCCCATCAATGAAGGAAGAAGTTGATTCAACCATGCCGAAGCAACCAAGTTCAACCATCCGAGCATCCATACCACACCAACAAGTATCAAAATCCATCAAGATCAAAAGGAGAAACAAGGAAAAAACAAACCTGCTAAGCTGCAGTAGCGCCATGAACCGCAGCCTGATCCTGTGTCACGATGCTCCTCTCACGAGTCCCTACCAAACCAAGAAATACAAAACCTTATAGTCCCACCGACAACTAAGAGATATAAGGCCCCAAAATGAAGGCAAGTGTAGCTCAACACAACCAAACCCAAGTTCAAGCGAAAACTCGACAAAACCACCATGCAACCAGTTTGACTGCATTCAAGGGGTCAAGAAGGGACCACCAGAGTACGCTGTTCTGCCCAGGATCCTCACAACCTACTCTGGTGGGGGGCATTTGTTTGACCCTAAAATATGGTGCCAAATTCATGAATTAAATTGGATAATTTCATTAAGGAGATTGAGAAATTCATGAAAAATATCAAATGGATCCCAAAAATTATGGAAAAATACCCAAAAATCCAGGAGAGGGTGAAGAAAATTATGGTGATTTTAGATTTGGTCAAAGGAGCTACAGAACAACTATTTTATGCAAAGAAGTCCATGATTTTGGAGAAATTAAATAAAATAGGTGGAGGGGACTTTTGAGAAAATTCTTGGCACTACTAGATTCTACATATTTTTGTGAATCTACACACCAAATTTCATATGAAAACTCAATTGGAAAAGACCCCAGAAAATTTATTTAGTTTCAGCAACAAATGGGAATTGATTTTCATGAAGAAATGGAGATGATCGATCCCACGAAATGGAGAAGAGGAAAGGCAGAAAAATCAAATTTCCCTCTTATGCAGAATATTCTGGCTGTGCCTGTTCTTCGTACACCGTGTACAAGAGGGTCATCAACGTTCAATTGGCGCACAGTGGGCCGCGTCTACGACGAGAAGAGGCGTTGGTTTCTGTTTCATTTAATCTGACGCGTAGGGCCCAATTGAAGAGGTCTTCTTTCCCAACAGAAAGAAAGAAACTCGAAGAAGGGAAGAGAGAGGCGCTGCCATAACCTCCTCTAACTGATTCCGTTCGAGTCTCTCCTGAAGCGGGCCCCAGTGCGACGCGACAACAACCGTTGGATCAAGCCTCAAAGGATTGACGATTGGGATCGATGGGAGCAGTAACAGACTCATAACCACCATGGTCAAACCTGACCCTCCTTCTGTTGACTGACCCAGAAGAAACACAGCGCGACGCTACCACAGCCGTTGGATCAGGGGTTGATCCGTGTGCCTCTGGATTGATGGCTGAGATTAAGAGAAGAATGAAGCTTCTTGAAGAAACCAACTCAGCATCCATGCCTATATATACCACCTTGACAGATGAAGAAAAGACGGCTCTCTAATTTTCCCCACACACAGCCCCCTTCTTCTCCAATTCCTTTCGACACCAGGAGACACACCATCGACTTTCATTCACTTCCAGACCTTCTCCCTCAACACACTTTACACACACTAGATTAGAATAAAGAGAGAGAGATTAGGCATTTTATCGAATAGTTGATAGGCATAGCCAGAAATAGAGAATTAGGAGCAATTGAAGCTTGTTGAAGCCATTGTAATCAAGGTAGGTAAGAAAGGTAAGTGTATGAGGCGAATTGTACCTCGAATTTGAGGATTCTTCAATTGAAATGGCTGTATTTGAGTTGAAATCGTGGCTTTCTTGATTCTTTTACTGTGTGCATTTTAAAATTCTAATTTTGCATCTTGGATTTGATCTCTGCCTCCTTCTTTCTTAATTTCTTGATAAGATTCGATTGCGCACAGCGCATGAGAATCTGAATCAAGCGTTGTATATCTTTAGTCGATCTTTAGTATATGAGCTTGTATCTTGGATTTGATTTCTGCCTCATTCTTTCTTAATTTCTTGATAAGATTCGATTGCGCACAGCGCATGAGAATCTGAATCAAGCGTTGTATATCTTTAGTCAATCTTTAGTAACACAGGTGCAGTGAAGAATAAATAGCATGGTTGTAAATTGCTCAATTGTTTCCTTGATTGCGCCCAGCGCATGGGGGGGAACAAGAGAGGTTTTGTAGCTACGAAGTTGTCTAGAAGTTCCTGGATTAGATAAATTATTAGGATCATGTTTTGTTGAATAAATTTAGATGTACATTTTCCTTTCTTCTTGATGAACAGATCTGAATCTTGAATTTGATGTCTAAAGTTTGTCTTTTCTACTTTCCCCTGATCTGGAATTGAAATTGAGTTTCAATTGCGCCCAGCGCATGAGAGATCTCAATTAAATCACCAGAATCAGTAATAATTAGGATTAACTGATGCCTCATTTGCAATCAGACTGCGCACAGCGCATGAAGAACGCATTTGGGATGAACTTGTCTAAGATCGTTCCTTAGCACTGGCTTTGGAGCACTTATTCAAGTAGTGTTGCTTTAATTGAGTATATGATAGACATTGTTAGTCATGTCTGTGATGTACTTGATTGAGTATACACTAAGTTACTTGATATCTTGTTTAAATCGAGATATACTGTGTATATGTAATAGAAGGAAATAGTGGATTTCCCTGCAATGGTAATATATGTACCTATTAAGTATAGTTTTCAGTGAGTTAGTTTGTAATTACAAAGACATTGCTTGTATAATCCAGAGTGGCATAGCACAATTGCTAGGAAGTTAGGGACTTAACTGAAGTTTTCTTGTTTCTATCCATTATTGACCGACAACGGACCTTACTGTTTCATTTGCCTTCTTATAACTTTGTAATTGTAATTGCTGTTCTCTTCATTCAATAAGAACCCCAAAGGTAAGGGATTTGTTTGTGAGTTAACCTGATATGAGATAAATACAGAGGCCTAATTTGTGAGAGTAGGAACTTTTGCCAATGCTTGCTTCAGAAGGTGGATAATAAAAGTGTTGTCAGTAGGCCATCTGAATCGAATAGTTTAGTTTAGAGTATCAACCTAATGTGTACCATTGGTATTGTTCCTATACCGCTGTACCAGCAAATGGCGCCACCACCAAATGGATCTGACGCACTCCAAATTAAGACCACCACTGTCTTCGTCTCAGTCTCACGATGCTGTATGACTGGCTACCTTACCTCGCAACGGATAGAAAGGATATCGGATCCAGATCCACTATCGGGCGAAACCGCTAAACAGAACGAGACCTGTCTTCTTCGTTTGAACCTCAGCGCCGAAGACTCTTGATCTTTTGTGGTGAAGCAGTAGTAAAACCCACGAGTTTGACTTCTGTCAACCGCAACAAAACCCAGAAAGAAAGGATTAAGGAGAGGCCCAATTGAATCTACTTTGTCAGCGTCCACATCAGCCCTTTTGATGACGTGGCCCAATAGGAAAAAGACAAATAAGCAGAAACTCATAAAGTCAATAAAGATAGAAGGAAACTCATAAAAATACAAACGACATATCCATAAAATTCTAAAAACCTAAATAAACCGATTTCACTGATACTTTGATATGAAAAGATGTCAAAGTAGCGGCCTTTTTGTATTTTTGAAGTATTTTCGCTTTAAAAATGAATTTTAGAAAATGCAATAAACCCCTTTTATAAAATGCTAGGTATTTTCAAAACTAAAATTTCAAATATACTATTTTCAAAAGTTAAATGTAATATACTCAAGTATAAAAAATATTTTCAAAAGTCTAAAAGCTTTCAAGTATCTAGTATACTCGATTATGGATATTTTCAAAAGACTAAATAATTTCGAAAATGATATTTTCCAAAGTCAAATATCTTCCAAGTTTAAGTATTTTGAAATAGAAAAGCATTTTCAAAAGTCAAAAGTGCAAAAGGCTAAAGTGAATAAAATCACCAATATCCCAAGTGAAATCTCAGGAATTAAAAGTCCAAACACGAAACCCAAAGTCCAAGCAGAAACCTCTCCGTTTGAGGAAAAGTCCCTCACTAAGGTTGAGATCGACCTTAGATGACTCAGAAATCGAATTCTTACGGGCCCCCTCGTCCAAAGAATTCTATTTTTGTTCTCATAAGAAGACCGACGAAGGAGGTCCCGAGAACCGACTCTTATTAAGAAGACCGATGAAGATGGTCCCTAGGGTCGTTAAAGAACCAACTCTTATTAAGAAGACCGATGAAGATGGTCCCTAGGGTTGTAAAAGAACCAACTTTAGCTCAAAGGCGCCACATGCCCCTAAGGTTGTAAAATTCCTCTTTTGTTCTCACAAGAAGACCGACTAAGATGGTCCCGAGAACCGACTCTTATTAAGAAGACCGATGAAGATGGTCCCTAGGGTCGTTAAAGAACCAACTCTTATTAAGAAGACCGATGAAGATGGTCCCTAGGGTTGTAAAAGAACCAACTTTAGCTCAAAGGCGCCACATGCCCCTAAGGTTGTAAAATTCCTCTTTCGTTCTCACAAGAAGACCGACTAAGATGGTCCCGAGAACCGACTCTTATTAAGAAGACCGATGAAGATGGTCCCTAGGGTCGTTAAAGAACCAACTCTTATTAAGAAGACCGATGAAGATGGTCCCTAGGGTTGTAAAAGAACCAACTTTTGTCGTGGCCGCCCAAGAGGCCCCAAAGGTTGCAAAACTCTTTTCACTCTCACAAGAAGGCCAGTCATAGCCCCGAGAGTTTACCAGAAATAACCTCAAGTGAAGCCTTCCCTTTTGTCAACTAAAAACCTCTTCTAAACCAAAAATCTATTTCTCCGTTAGTCCAGTTAGAAACCTTTTGTCGATCCTTAATTGGGTCCCGTCTAATAGATTTGGTACCATCAATTAAGTCCTCCTTAATAGCACTCCATAAGCCTCTTTTCTTAGCCCATTACGTCAACACCCTTTACGTCCCTTAATCAGAGGTTCTCGTAGGCAACTACGGGGTAATTAACAGTAGGGGCTTGCGCCTACTGGAAAGAAAGGACCCGCTAAATCAAGAAACTTCTTTAAGTAGCGACTCTGTACAGGGTTCTCTTGTGTTGAGAGATACCCGCCATAGAGATCGAAACCTTAAGGGAGGTGAATCTAAGGCTATGTTCCCATTGTTCTTCGAGAGATTCCTTCGAGGAGAATAATGACGAAAAAGCCGCGACAACCGTGTAGCGCGCGTACGAGCCGTCTGATCTTGATCGGACGGTTCATTTTTTACGGGCCTATCAATCTAGGTTACATGCACGGGGCTCCCTTATCCATTGGATCTTGATCAGACGGCTATGATGCCGCGCTACACGGTGTGCCGCACGGCACCAGATCTGAATTCATAGAGGTTGGCTCGTCTGCTTCAGCTGGCTGTGGCTACAGTCTACGTACCGGTACCATCGAAATCAAATGTACTCCGCTCCAATTAATGCTACGGCAGCGGCTGCGTTAGGAAACGAAATAGTGGATATCTCATCCTGACCGTCAGCTTTAAATCGGATGGCCTCTATTTTTCTACGGATTGTAAGATCCGAAAAAAATTAACCGTCGAGATTAAATTAGACAGTCGTGATGAGATGTTTAGAGTGGACAGCTCTCCAGAGGATACTGGTCCGCTAGGCTAGTACATCACTGATCACAGTTGAAGTACACGTCGACGTCAGTTCCCGAGTGTCTGTCGCCACTTTTATCGAGATGAGCCCCCAACAAAGATCTACCCACTTACTCTTTGAGTGAAAGATCGCAGGTTCGAAATCCGACTGGAGGATCTTTCATAAACATTTAATTTAAAAATAAATTGGGTGACTTAGACCTCCGATTTATCTTCAAAAAAAAACAAAGATCTACCCACTTCTGTTAATTCTCTTGGAAGTGAACTAGCGGTAAAACTTGAAAATGGACCTCAAATGAAATTTTTCTTCAGCTAATACAGTAATACCTAACCGGTTTCTTTCTAACACCGGTGTGGTTTCAAGATTTTTATAAAAAGTACCGTAAAAATTCAAAATCTTTCTTTGACTTTTATTTATATATGGATCAACTCTTGTTTCGGAGTTAGCTAGCCCTCCTCATCTTGCCCTAGTCGTAGCACTGGTCAAATTGAACCGGCTGCACGCCTAGGTTCAAATTCGATTCAGTCTCCCATTGCTCAACTTTAATTCAGAATTCTCTGATTTTTCGCTTTGTCTCATAAATCTCGATATTAAAAATTAGGATATTATTTGGACAACTACTTCATGAACATTTGGAAAAAGCTCGGTGCCGGAGTATCTTCTCGAATTTTGACACAATTTCGAGTCTACTGCTCAAAATGTTTGGAGAAATTTTAATATGCACTATAGTGTATATGGCATTCAGTGCACTGCGAATTTTTTTAGGAATTTTTTTGTAAATTGACAAGTCTAATTTAACCAATTTAATCTACATATTGAAATTTTATAGAAAACCAAATTTTACAAATTTTGAGATTTTATTACTATTTTTTTCGAATTTTTTTAAATATGCTATTTTTGGAATATTAAAAATAGTAAACATTCCAAAAATGATATGTTTTAAAAAATTCGAAAAAAAAGTAATAAAATCTAAAAAATTATAAAAATTGATTTTCTATGAGATTCCAATTCATAGATTAGATTGGTTAAATTAGATGTATCAATTTACAAAAATACTTCCGAAAAAGTCTGCGGTGTATGAAATGCCTATGCACTATTGTGCATATTAAACTTTCGATATTTGTGCTTGTGTAGATTCCTAGTTTAAGCATATTTAGGATTTTCTCATTTATATAGTCTTTATGTTTTTGTATTTTTTTTATAGTTTTCTTTAAACTTCTGTAAATCCTTTTTTTTTATTAATAAAAGTCTGTCGGCGTGGTGAATTAGCACAGACAGGAAATGAAACTAATCCCTATAAAGTAGAAATCAAATGAGGGATAAAAAAATTAATTACAATAAAATTACTATAATGCTATTTTGGAAATTAATGGCCCGTCGAACCAACACGCAGTGGACTTAATTTATAATACTATCAAGGTTTTAAAATATAATTTTTGCGGTATAATAATATAGAATTGATTTAGCAATCCGGTGTTATATCGGTGATATAACATAGAAAAAAAAATAGTGTGTATAAAGAGACCAATTATAAAACTGGGCTATTTTATCCGTTACTTAAAATTTAAAAATATAAAAAAAATAACAAGTAAAAAGCCTAAATAGATAAAATCAAAGTCTTAGACAAATATATATTATGAGATTGGCTAAAGTACACTCTAACATACAGATAGTCCGTATGCTGGAGTCGTTTCTCAAAATCTAAAATGCATACAGTCGATCCGAATCTTTTAAATTGTTCTCCATATTGAAATCTCCTAGGAAACCAAAATTTATATTTTTTTCAAATTTTTTTGCTATATATTATGCTATTTAAAAAATAACACTGTAAAGGAGTTGTAAAGGAATAGTTCTGACCCTTCAATTTGAAAATAACATAATATATAGCAAAAAAAATTCGAAAAAATATAAAATTTGATCTTGAAGGATATTTTTACATGGAGAACAACTTAAACAGTTTGGATCAACTGTTCGAATTTTAGATTTTGAGAAACGACTCTAGCATACGAGTTTGATCCGTATGCTGGAGTATTCAACCCCATTACAAAATATTCTGAGTCTGCCAACCAAGTATTTTATCAATTACAAGAAATTCAACACAAGATAACCTCACATAAGGATGAACAGATCATCATTTGTTTTAACAACGTCCGTTATCAAACATTCAAACCAAAATAATAATAATAATAATAATAATACGCATCAAGCATATTCAAATATCATTGCATCATGTATATTATTTGTAATTTGCATGAGATTTTGTTTACCCTAGATTGATTGCTCTGCCACCGTCAACACATATGATTTGGCCAGTGACAAATGCAGCAGCAGGCATGCAAAGAAACGCTACGACCGCAGCCACTTCATGTGGTTCCCCAAATCGTTTCAAGGGAATTCTCTCTGCCACTTTGGCTGACAATGCTTTATCATCAGTCAACTACATCACATCACAAATTAATTAGCAATTTAAAGCTCCTTACTAAAAAGTATATATACATGTAGTTGTCCTCCTTGTAATTATTGCTGCTGCTATTATTTATGTAGTTATTTTGACATTTCTTGTAGTACATACAGTGGCGTATCGAGGATATATTTAAACCTGGCCACCAAAAAAATAAAATTAAATTTAATATAAAATATAAACTAATATAAATAATATTTTTATATAACAAATATAAATTTGAAACCTAATGGCCAAAACTAACACAAGAATTGCAAAAACAAATTTGAATCTTTAAGCCTCCATTTATTAATAATATTAAGTAATAACAACTAACAAGTAATGATTTTAACCTTTTTAGTTGTAGATATTTAATTGGAACTCAATTATGCTAAATTCGAATTTTTTTATCTACATTTGAATCTAGTTAATACTCACAAAAATAATAAAACATCATACTCTTCCAAATTAATTTGTTTTGTCAAATCGATGCATATAGAATAGACACTTGAATACTTAACCTTTGGAAAAAATCAATATCCAATGCTGGTTGAACCGTAAACAGAAGTCAAAAGAATTAAGGCACCCTTTGGATGCGTTGAGAAGAAGGTAGGAAGAAGGAAGAAAGAAATAAATAAATTATAAACAATTCAAACTCTTCACAAAGTTACACACTTCCCAATACTTCTTCCCACTTCTTCTCTTCTTCCCACACCTATTCAAACGGAGCCTAAAAGGAAAAGGAACACAATTTTTTTTTTGGAAACAAAAAGCCAGGCCAAAATTTCAAAGAAGGAAACATGTGAGCTAAAACAAACCTTTTCTTTTGGGAGAGATGTCAGTGACTCAAGTGGCTAATGATTCAAACTCAATACAGGTGAAAATATAAAAAAAAGTAAGGCACAATATGCATGACATTTATATTTCAAGACTGGGCACTTTAACATGTCAAGCTTGGGCACCTTCAGCACAACCCACGGAAAAATAACACTCAAGTACTCAACTCAAGTCATATTTTCAGAAAATTATAATATAAGTGATTTTGAAAAATCAAAAGCTGCGCTATGCTATATTGAAAGCTAAATTTAAGAAATTCCGTCTCACCCACTGTGCAAGAGGAGTTTTTATGATCCCCGGTGCAATGCAGTTGACACGAATCATATCTTCTGCCCATTCACAAGCCAGAGTTTTTGTAAGTTGAATCACAGCTCCTAAAGAAGAATGATCATATAATTACAGTAAGGTACACTTTTTTTTTTGGAGAGTCCACACAGTGGCTGTCTAGTGATGCAGTAATTAAGCTACATTATTGAATGCTATTTTAGATAATATTTTATAATTAGAAAAAAAATTATATAAGAGAACTAAAAAAATTATTTTGTCCTCAGTTTTGTTGGAATGTCCCTTTGGCAGAACAATAGTGAGCACAATGAGAAAGTTTAATATGCATTATAGTGCATAGGATTTTTTATGCACCGCGGACTTTTTCGAAAGTATTTTTATAAATTCACAAATATAATTTACATATTGAAATCTCATAACAAATCAAATTTTATTATTATTTTTTTAGATTTTAAATCATGTCATTTTTAGATATTCGTATGCCAATAGTGTGGATAACATACCCTTGGCGGAGGCATAGTGAGCTAGAAGCGGTGTGCCTCCTACACCGGCAACGGAAGAGATGGAAATGACATTCCCCCTTCCCGATGCCTTCAATAGAGGATATGCGAGCTGACACAAATGGAAGCATGCTTCAAAATTTAATGCCATGCAAGAGGAATATTCTTCAGCTGTAATTTCTATTGCAGGTTTAAAGTCGCCGCCACCTGCATTATTAACCTAGAATTTGAAAAAGATCATTAAATTTTATCACTATCATAAAATGATCGTATATCACGAGGCTATGTCGGAAAGGAATTAATAGTAGATTGATGAATTTGGAGACAAGTCCAAATTAGTTAGGTTTGATTTAAATACATCGTTTGACTTACTAATATATCTAATTTTCCTTCAAAAATTGAGCTGACTTCTTTCATGAGTTTCTCTCTTTCAGTGCGACTTGAAACATCACAAACTGTACCTGTCACTTGCAGATTCTCCCTTCTCCATTCATCTATTGAATTGCTCAAATCTTGTTCATTTCTTGCACATATGTGAACTCTAACTCCAAATCCAGCCAACTCTTCTGCTATTCCTCGACTACAAGTAAGATATACGCATAATGGTTAGAATAAAGAAGGCCCTTGGGGAACAAAATTGAACAAATAAACAAGTCTTGTGTCTCAAATAGCATGTCATTATAATATTTCTTAAGAAATTTTACCGTGATAATCAATTTCTGAATTGGACTTTAATCTCAACTGCACATTTTCAAGAAAGATTACTTCATCTAACTCATGAACGGTTGCGATTAAAGCTCGGTTCAAAATTAGTTCTCACGGCAGAATTTTCCTATTTCTTTGTAACGTCCCTGAACTTGGATTGAGCTCAGAAACGAACTGATTTTAGAGAAACCAGCAAATCTCAGTTCATAGCAGTTATTCTTCGTCAGACCAGCCTTCAGTGAAGTACCAAATAGAAGAAAAATACAAACAATTGAACTAAATTGATAACTGAAAACTGAAATTGAATGAGAAACGATGGAAATGATATAATAAACGGATATTAATCCTTGCTGAAATTCAAAGATACATTGGATTGAAATAAAACTGAAAATAAGATGAAAATAAGAGATAAAATGATAAGTGTTGTTTCATATCAGAATTCGCATAAAATCCTAATTCCCCGAGTCTTAAAGCTTATATAAGCAACAAAATTAAAGCTGGTAAAAGTAAGAATTCAACAGCAGCTTCCTTCTTCAATTATCATCACTTAGTCTTTCACCTCCGTGGTCCCAACAGTGACTCAGTCAACTAACGAGCATCCATCTCTATGTTGTTAACAAATTTGGGCTTCTGAATGAGTTTGCCTTCTATTGAAAAGACCTGTTGGGCTGGGTTATACGGAGTCATCTTTATTTTCCCTTTACTACCAACTGGGTCCCACGGTAAAGCAATAATGCTCCTTGTCTGACTGCCTCTTTTTGTTTTGTTGACTGAGTCAAATTCTTTGAGGCCAGTATTCAACCCTTGGTTAATTAAGGATCGTGACATTCTTATTCTAAATTTTGGTTAAAAGTAAATTGAGAAAAATATTAAGTTGTCCTTATATAAAATATAGTGTGAACAAGACATGACGTAGTTATTCTACACCGAGAATTGCTTATTCTTGCCTAGCCCGCGCTAGTTTACATATCTAATAATTCGTGTTTGGAAGTTGCAACAATTAGTTCTAGTTTAGTTCCTGACCTGTTGGGAACCAAACACACAGAATTCAATCAGCATGTCACTATCAATTTGTCACAGAATTATTGCTTGGAAATTTAACAAAAGGAAAAATGATTATTTTGTGGATTCTGCTCTATTTGGATAATATGAGATTAAGGGTATAATTAGTTATTCAAAATTAAAATTTTAATCCTAAATGATCAAGAATAAGTTTTTTGTGATCTATAGTGTTATTTTTAAGTGATCCAACATCCGGATTAAATTTTTATTCCTGGAGTGTTTGGATCATCTTTTTAATTTGGATTAAAAAGTGATCCCAACTATTTCTTAATTCACGTTATAATATGTTTATAGTTTGATCAACAAATGAAAAAATCTGGTCAACCATGACAAATTTATTATAATATGTTTATGGTTTGATCACATAAACAAATATCAAATCAACTCCAAATTTTATAAAACTTATATGAAAATCTTTGCTCGTCAAATGAAACAAGTTCAATGATTTGAATTTAGAGTTTGAATTTTACAATAACAACAACAATAACCAAGTTTTTGTCCCAAACAAGTTGGGATATGCTAGAAATGAAACCTAGCTTGGGGCTGTTTGGATACATGGAGGAATTTGGGGAATTTCATCTTCCTAGCATAAATTTATTATAAACTATCCAAACTCTTCACAAAGTTACACACTTCCCAATAAATTTATGTCTAGAAATTGGAAATTCCCCAAATTCATAAGCGATCCAAACGGCCCCAAGAAGTAGATCACAAAAAAAAAATATATATATATAATAATAATAATAATAATAATAATAATAATAATAATAATAATAATAATAATAATAAGGGTGATCTAGATTTATGCCACTGTAAATATTTGAAATTAGGGATATGCCATCACAAAACGACAAATTATTTTTTTGCCACTATAAAATTATAGAAATTAGTTTTTTGCCATCGGACAATTATTTGACAACTTTATCATTTTAAATATGCCATTATAAAAATTAAAAATTAATAATATGCCATCACAAAAGATATAATTAGTTTATACCATTATAAATCATTAACAATTAGTTTTATCAACTTTATACAAATTATTACAAATTCTAATTAGTAATATATTATTAGCTTTTATGTGAAAGAAACAAATAACCATTATTATAGTGATATTTTTTTTTTAAATAAAGTAACACTCTATCAAGTCAAGTATATACGTACAAATATAAGAATTAAAGTAACACTCTCTGTCCAATATAAGAATTCATTAGAATTCGTATAAATTTGAAATGAGCAAGAAACTTATTATCAAATTAAATATGGCAAATATGAACGTTATTTGTCTTTAATAAGGGGTGATTTGGTCATTGAAAAAAACTAATGATAAATTTAGTAATGGGATTTTTAGAATTTAGTATGTTTTTTTGAGAAATAGTGGCATAAAACTTATTTTAGTAATTCTATAATGGCATAAATTAAATTAGCATTTTAAGAATAGCATTTCCCTAATTAACAAAAATCACATTGGCATAAAATTTATTATCTCTAAAATAATAATAATAATAATACACATAAACTACATCCTCATCGAAAGCTAAAGTATAATCTAAAAACCTATGACGTTACTCCCACTCCAATTTGAATTTTAAATTTTGAAATATTAAAAAAAAAATACGAACTTGTAGCATTTTGTGACACCAAAAAATCATGACACTAAAACTTGCTCATATTATATTTAACACTTTGGATTATTTGCTAAATTGTAAATGGAATCCTCGTCATACCATACGGTAGACCATTGTATCTATTTTTTTCAACCAAAACATACTATTAATTGGATGTATGCATGCATGCTTCTGTTCAAGCATTATGTGATATTACATAATTATATTATATAAATTTTTTACTTAACTTTATACTTCCAATCTTAATTTATTATATCTCCTTTATTTAGACAATATCTTGTTTCCCTAATTTTTTCTGACTTTTAAAGACATCTTGTGAAAATTTGAGTTTCCCATTCAATTCATCCAATTTTTCCCGATTTGTCCAATTTGATTCCATGGAGAGCAACCGTCCAATTTTGAGTATTATGGTCCAACGCATGTCCAATTTGATCAGTTCCACAATGGTTCTTTTTTCCCTCTAAAAAGAAAAAAATAGGAATTCAGGATTCAATTCATTTCGTATTAGTTCGGCGAAAAAGGAAAAATTTTATGAATTCTTATTTGCTTAGGTTCAAATCTGACGAGAATAGTAATCTACGACTAAAAACCCATTTATTCGCAAACCGACTTCTTTCCTATCTATTATTTTATGTACTCGTCCTTTATTGTTTTTTTGAAATAGTCAAATGTTTTGGTAATTTATTTTTGTCAGATGATTCAATAAGTAGCAAAATTGGACACATACTCTTCAAATCTTTCTTATTTTAATATTTACACCTCTAATCTTTTAAATTGGTCTCATACCTCTTCATTCTTGATGTAACTAGATGTATACCCTTTTTAGCAATGCTAATTAATTTCTAAATACAAAAAGTCAGCCCCGAGTTAGCCCTGAGAGCCCTCTATACACAAATCTGTCTCGAAACACCATTCGGTACCGGCACCGGTGAACTGAAAAGGGTAACTCGGGGCTGACTTTTTGTATTTAGAAATTAATTAACATTGCTGAAAAGGGTATACATCTAGTTACATCAAGAATGGAGGGGTATGAGACCAATTTAAAAAATTAGAGGGGTAAATATCAAAATAAGAAAGATTTGAAGGGTATGGACCCAATTTTGCCTTCTATTTTTAGAATAATGTTTAAGTTATCACTCATCCAAAGGTTTAAATAGCAGATAGGGGGTTCATAGTGGACAACCTCAAGTCATTACGGATAGTGAATAGCGGTCATTTAGCGTATGCTATGAGATCGTATACATCAGATATATTTTTTAGTTAAAAATTAAATATCTTATTATATTATGTACATATTTTAATAGTTTAATTTAATATATGTAGACATTTTATACAGTTCGTATATGCCGAAATTATATGCAGTTCATATATGCAAATATCATATACAGTTCATATATGCAAACATTATATGCCAAAGGTATGTTCGTAATACTAATTATATATCGGCAAATAAAAAATTGCGTAGTTATATTTCACTAAAATATTACTAAATGCATTTATATGTTATTAATTTTTACTAATTTGGATACTATAACAAATAAAACATTAAAAATAGATATTTTTTTAAGTAGTATTATGGTATACTAACAAATACCGCTATAGAGATTTTTTATTTAGCAGCATAGTGATCTATCAAATCGCGCTACCATAGCGGCGCAATTGCGATTATTGCGGCCGCTTTTTAAATCACGACACTCATCAATATGTGACTCCATTGCATTCTTTCCCGAAGTGTTCGTCAAAAATGGTAGAATCAAACAGCGCAAGCTACAAATTGAAGATGCCCTGATCTGATTAATGTTGTTGGACATGAAGGAATTGTTCTTTCATAATCCAAAGCTCTCAGAAAACTAGATTGATTTGTAAAGTTGTTGAAAATTTTTTATTTTAGGAAAAAATATATGAAATTATTAATTTAGGACATTCGTTGAAAGAAGCACAAAAGAATAAAAATAAAATAGATACCCAATTCCTTTGCTGCCACCGGTGACCAAGGCTGTTTTTCCCTCCAGACTCCATCTCTCTCTTCTCTTGCTCTCCATTCTCTCACTCCGCGTGAATGTTCTGTTGTGTGGTAGGAATATACAAATAAACACAGAGTGAGTGGGGGTTTGGTGATTAAAGATAGTAGATGGAGAGGCCCTACATGTGATGCGACGGTTGATCAAACAAAATAAATGGCGATAAAGTAGACACGTGGTGGTGGGGTGGGAATCCGTATCCTCTAGTCATGTTTGGCAAATTCAGCGACGCATGGTGTAGCGCGGCATGCTGGTCGTCTGATCAAGATCCAATGAATAAGGGAGCTCCGTGCATGTAACCTAGATTGATAGGCCCGTAAAAAAATAATCGTCCGATCAAGATCAGACGGCTCGTACGTGCGCTACACCATTTGTCGCGCAACAGCGAATTCGGATTGATGTTTGGCAACTCACGTGAATAGTGAGTTCGCGAATAAGGAGAGTTCGCGAAAACCAAACGCGGCACGAACACCAAAAACTGCGAACTCGAGACGTATTTGTAATTCTCTGATTTTTAGGTCGTTTGGATCGCTTAGAAATAGGAGGAATAGCATATTCCTAGGCGGAAAATATTGGAAAGTGTGTAGCTTTGTGAAGAGTTTAGATAGTTAAAAATAAATTTCCGTCTAAGAAGAGTCTATTCTTCTTATTCCTAAGCGATCCAAACGGTCCCTTTGAGAATTGGCGAATAAGGGAGGCGAACTGGGGAAAACCTTTTTTAATTATTGTGAGATCGCCAACTCACTGTTTGCGTGAGTTTGCCAAAACATACCCTAACAGCATCCATAGGATACGGATCCGATATTAATCACGGAGCATCAGTTATTGATCGGACGACAACAATATGAATTACTCTATGCATTACTTCAAAGAATTATTATTTCGAGTGGGGGTGTAAAAATAATGGAGTGCGTTGGGGTGAGATTTTACCTAAGAATTATTATTTCGGATTTTTTTAAACGGATATGGATACGGATATGGGAAGCAATATTAGTACGGATACGGATATTTATCTGTATCCGTATTTCTATACAAAACGGATATCCGTTTTGTATATGGTAATTGATACGTCTAGTTTTGGTAGAGGAATCAACAAGTGTCTAGAGGGAACGACCACTTCTCTTCCGCCAACCAACCGCCCCATGCGGAAGGAAAGGAGCCATTCGAGAGAGATGAAGTTCGAGAGAGAGAAGAGTCTCCGGAGGCGGCCCCCTTCTCCTAGAAGAAGAGGAAGCCCTTTTATATTGATTAATTAGGACAACCCCTTATTGGGCTGGATCCTTATTGGGCCTTACTAAGCCTTATCGGGCCAGATTTTTATTGGACCATGTTAGACCTTATCATAAGCCCTCGAGCTTCTAGTAGATGTAGCTCTAGTAGAAGTTAAAATACAATTATGTCGTTGATGAAGCCTCAAATTATATGGTGAAGTAAGCGGCACTTTTAGGCTTTCCAGCGAGATAAATCAGTCCACGAGATAGTCTGTTGACGAGCCCTCAAGCCTCCAGACAAGGTGAGCATTTCCTTGACCCTATCAGAGAGATAAATGAGCTCTCAAAATAGTCGAGGTCGATAAATCTTCGAGCGAAGTGTGCGAGCCCTCGAGTCCCAAGCGAGGTGTGCAAGCTTATCGAGAGAGGGCGGCGAGGTGTGTGAACCTATCGAGCGAGGTTGCGAGGTGTGTGAACCTATCGAGCGAGGTGCCAAGGCGTGCGAGGTGTGTGAACCTTTCGAGCGAGGTGGCGGGGTGTGCGAGCCCTCGAGTCCCAAGCGAAGGTAGTTTTAAACTTCTAGTTCTGTGTCTTCATTGGGTCTTCAGGCAATTATGTCAACGAGACGCGTAGTGGGCACTTTATATCTGAGGTCTTATTTCATTCTTCAGTTATTCTCCATCTTTCGCTGGTTATCATGCCTAGCGATAGAGTGTTTGTTTATAAATCATTTTTATAAATGGACGAATGAAACTTCCCTTCCACCAACCAACCACCCCGTATGGAAGGAGAACTTCGACTGCGCTATGGCGACTTACGTTTGGCAAGGCATCTTCGACTGCGCGCAGGCAGCTTACGTCTAGCATGAGAACTTCGACTGCGCTATCACGACTTACGTCTATCTTTAGGCAGACTGCGCCAGATGGGTGCTAACGCCTGTGGGACATGAGACTGTGCCGGATGGCGGCTAACGTCTGTGGGACATGAGACTGCGCCAGATGGCGGCTAACGTCTATGTTTAGGCAGACTGCGCTGGATAGTGGCTAACGTCTGTGGAACATGGTAGACTGCATGAAAACTTCGACTGCGCGCAAGCGGCTTAGTCTGGCAAGGCATTTTCGACTGCACTCTGATTGCGGCTTACGTCTGGCAAAGAAACTATTCATGAGCGCCTCATGTTGAGGGCTTACCTCGTTCTTCACTTATCCATCAAGTTAACTTGCTCCAAGCTCCTATAACTCAATCAACTATAGCATGTATAAAATATGTGTACTTATAACAAAAGGTCGGGGAAACATAGGCGAGAGGCGAAAGCCTAATTTGATAGTCCTCATTGCAATTGGTAAGAGCCCGTTGATGTAAACATAAACCCAATGTCACTGCACATCGACCAGCTTACTTCCTCCTGCTCAGGCAAAAACTGCAGTCGGTTTGTTGCGAATGCCCCCGGTCATGAAGGAAGGTAGTACTTTGCTTCATACACATGACTCAGTGCAAACTTGTCAGTTTACAATAATTGTACTTATCATTTTAGTAATGTCAAACATTACTTTGCACACATAATCACATAGCCTGTATTCACTCAATAATCAAAGAAAATTTGCATATGATGTTGGTCCCTGCATAAACGTGTATAGATATGCCATCTAAATGGCTTAGCGGCCTTTGAGCAAAGATTTCGAGATAACCAAAGCGGCGATGTATTTACCGGTTACCTTAGCATGGCAGCTACTTCAAACGAAAAATGCCAACGTGCTACTGCTGATCAGTCTTCTCAGCAGAACGCCTGACTTGCTTTCCACTTACTTTTCCTTTTTTTGTTTTGTTTTTTTTTTTTTTTTATTTATTTTTTTTAAAAAAAAAGAAAAACTCTTCATACTAACAAGAAGAAAGAAGGTTAATAGCAGCAGATCTCAGGAATCTAAGTATCAGACAGGCATGGCACTTATGTTACTTCAAGGTTATCTTGTTGTGCCTCCACTACTGCTTCACACACTTTTATTTATTTATTTTTTGAAGGAAAGAAGAAACTTGAAGTATTCCTGAGATTTCAAGTTACAGTTGTTCAAAACAATCGACATAACTGGAAATTCAATCTGAAGACTCCAGATTGCATATGGTAAAAGAAACATCAATGACAAATCATCAAAGAAGAAATAAGTTTTGTTTTTTATCAAATGCAATTCACATTGATCACTCAAAATTGAAGTTCCATGGCACAAAATGTGCAAGTACTGCTCTTGTAGAAGTTTGACAGAATACATTGATTTAAGAGAAAACAGATGAACTAGTTTTCAAATTAAACTGACTTATAATCTGGATTGTTAAGGTCAGACAGGCCTTAACCTGGTTTGTGCAGAATGAAATATTTTAACAGCAAAGAGACCGGTCCACATTTCTATTGGTACATCAGTTTCGGTTGATTAATAGTTGCAATATGAATGAAGCTGTATGTTTGTGAACGGCCTCCTTTTTCTTTTGACGAAGAAAATGAGTATTCATCTATGCTAACTCATTCTACTTAATTTACCGGCAATTTGAGGTTACTCGAACCTGAGATGTAGTCAGGAAGCAACGGAAGAGATCGGGCAGCGAAAACGGTGGAATAGGAGGCGCAAGAGAGGAGGGGGTGCCTCCATACGACGGCGGAGGATGATTGGAGCATCATGCACACTGATCCTTGAGTCGATCGAGCAGTCGAGGACTCATTTTACTTAATTTACCGACAATTTGAGGTTACTCGAACCTGAGATGTAGTCAGAAAGCAACGGAAGAGATCGGGCAGCGAAAACGGTGGAATAGGAGGCGCGAGAGAGGAGGGGGTGCCTCCATGCGACGACGGAGGATGATTGGAGCATCATGCACACTGATCCTTGAGTCGATCGAGCGGTCGAGGTCATGGAGAGACGGGAAAGAAGAGGTAAGAGCCATCTAGGTCGCCGTGGTTTGCTTGAAACATACCCACGGTGTTGATGGGACGAAGGAGGACAGAAACCTCCGTTTGGATATGAGATTTGCATTAGATATGATGTTTCGCTGGTGCATGGGATTAGATACCATCTCGATCTCGACATCTCCAGTCGCTACTATTGATCGAATGATCCATCGTTTAAGTCACATCTCCGCTCAAACATTGAACTATGAACTAAAAGGAGGAGAAGGCATAAAAAGAGATCGGACGAGGTTCTCCGACAATCTTTTTATGCATGAAAACTTTGACTGCGCTCTGATGCGGCTTACGTTTGGCATGATAGCTTCGACTGCACTATCGCGACTTACGTCTGGAATGAAAATTTCGACTGCGCTATCGCGACTTACGTCTGGCATGAAAACTTCGACTGCGCTATCGCGACTTACGTCTGGCATGAAAACTTCGACTGCGCTCTGATGAGGCTTACGTCTGGCATGAAAACTTCGACTGCGCTCTGATACGGCTTACGTCTGGCATGAAAACTTCGACTGCGCTCTGATGCGGCTTACGTCTGGCATGAAAGCTTCAATAGGGAAGAACTTGATGGAGGTATGAGACAGGTTAATCAACCATCAATATGCCCTCTATTCTGATTGTTTATGTGGGAGTGTCTGATGATCTTTGCAGACGTCTTTAATCACGAGTGGGGGCCATTTCTCCTGTTCCCACGAAAGAGTTTTGCCCTTCAATTCCCTGCAATACTCCCTGGTGTGATTGACTCGTTGATAGAGAAGGATGGGCTCGGTGTCAGGGTCAACGTGGTTGAAGCGGCAGGTGGCGACGGTGTCGACGACTTGAGAGAGGGCGGGGCGGAGGTCAAGGGGCCAGGGGAGAATGAAGATAGCGAAGATAACGAAGACAGCGACGACGGTGACGGGGACGGTTGTCTGGTCGGAGCGGATGGTGTCGAGGAAGGATAGGGAGGACTGATGGTTATTGTCGTCTTCTTCTTGTTCTTGCGTCTTTTGTTCTTGGATGAGATCGATGGAACAAGCAGAGGAAGCATTTCGTGCAATCGGGGTCGGACATGGAGGCCAACCCATCTTCTCCTCTGCGACTTGAGACTTATTTGCTTGGACTGAATGAGATGCGCCCCGTCGAGAGGAAATGAGCCTAGAGACCGTGAGAGTGAGGTGATGACTAGTTTGTTTCTGTACCAAGAGAAATCCCAAGGTCAGGGATGTCGTATGGCTTCAAGAGGTTACTGCATGACGATCAACAGAGATGTGCAAGTGTGGAGAAAAGAAAAAACTCATCATAGAAGGTCTTCGTTTTTGATATGGATAGCATCTCAAAGAGATGATATTAGAAAGAAAATTGGGGCAATTTTTTAGTCAACGGCATAAAAAGATGTCGGAGAAGCGATTATCACCGACGATCTTTTTATGCCATTGCATGATATTTATGGTGGGCGCCAGTTGATACGTCTAGTTTTGGTAGAGGAATCAACAAGTGTCTAGAGGGAACAACCACTTCTCTTCCGCCAACCAACCGCCCCATGCGGAAGGAAAGGAGTCATTCGAGAGAGATGAAGTTCGAGAGAGAGAAGAGTCTCCGTAGGCGGCCCCCTTCTCCTAGAAGAAGAGGAAGCCCTTTTATATTGATTAATTAGGACAACCCCTTATTGGGCTGGATCCTTATTGGGCCTTACTAAGCCTTATCGGGCCAGATTCTTATTGGACCAAGTTAGACCTTATCAGTAATGAACACTTTTTTAAAATAACATCATAATTGACATATTGGTATAACTATTTCAATTATATATATAGCATCATAATTGCCGATTATTTTTTTTTACTATAAGATGATGCTAACTTTTCTATAAACTTGATTAAAGTTTGCTTTTTTGTGATGTCTCAATATGTGCAAATAAGATGTTTTTTTGGTTGTCTTTCTATATTTTTTTGATTTAATTCTATAATAGTCATAAAAAAGATAAACATTACACTCTTCAGTTTGAATATTGTCTTTTGTTTAATAAAATAAATTGAGCAAAATATTATCCGTATCCGACAAAATATATCCGTATTCGTATCCATATCCGACAATATCCGAACCGTATTCGTATCCGTTTAGCATCCGCGCCGTATCCGTATCCGAACATATCCGTATCCGTATCCGAATCTGAAAAAAAATATGGATACGGATTTGGTATGACCACTATCCGCTCCGTATTCGCCCCGTTTTCATCCCTACATATAATACCAGAATAATAGTTTACCCTATATTTTAAAATAATTTTTCTCTTTTTTATTAAAAAAATTTCTAATAATTTTTAAAAATTGTCCTAATATTTTTATTAATTTATTCTTAAATTTTAAATATAAAATATTAATGTGTTATTACAAATAATCCTATTTATTCTATATTTTTTTATATTGTTTCTTAATTTTACAATAATTTAATTAATTTTCCTAAAATTTTCTAATTTTCAATTAATTTTTTATTAATTTTAAAATTTTAAAACAATTAAAAATAATATAATGTTTGTTATTATAGTTAATCCTATTTATTATATTTTTTTTACTATTTTCTAATTTAACAATAATTTCCTAATTTTTTTTATTATTTACCTAACTAAACTTAATAAATTAAATAATTAAAAAAAAAACTAACATGGAAAGAAGCTCGGCTGGTCTCTCTTGCACTAGAATGGAGGGAGGTAGTATCGTGCTTTTATAAGCACGAAATGCTAGTATCGGACTTTCAAAATCCGAAATTAGCTAGTATCATTGTTTTAAAGAATGACCTTAGCTTAGCGTAGGACTTTGAAGCCCCAATATTAAAATAACATTGTTAAAATTTTGATTAATTAAGAAAGTTTTAAAATGCAATTTATGCGGTTTAGCGGTTGGATGGTGATTTGGCGTAAAACGGCGATAAAACAGATAAAACGACGATATAGCGAATAAAATGGTTGTGCGGTGTGAATAGAAATCTAGATAAAACGGCGATAAAACGGAAAAAACGGAGTTTTTTAAAGCTTGTTATTGAATAATAAAATCGAAATTTAATAATATTTAAATTTTATTTTTAATTTTTTCGGCTTCAACACAATATCTGTATTTTAGTATGGAAATTGATTACCGCCATCTGCAGTTTTGTCATCCCTATCATCGCTAAATATAAAGTGAACATATACAGCAAACAAAGTGAACATATAGACAATCTAATTGAACACATACAAACAAATAAGTTCAATGAAAATAAGTTGAATATGCATGTAAACTTCTGAACAAGTGATGACAACACTTATTTGTTTGTAAGTGTTCACTTAGATCATTTATATGTTCACCTTATTTGTTGTATATGTTCACTTTGTATTTAGCGATGGCTGGGATGGTATATTTGCCGATGGCACTTATAATTCCTGCTTTAGTATTTACACGCAATTTACTCCACTATAAGACAATTAATTAGGCCAGAAAAGAATATAGTGCCAAAGCCCAAGAAAACTTAAGGTCTGATACTCTGATGGCTTGGGCCAACAACTTGGACTTTGTACTTTGACCGTAAAAATTAAAACTAACGTTACTGTTCACTCGAATTTCGAAAATAACAATTAAAAATTCGAAATATTAAAAATAACGTCGTTAGATCGTCATTCGAATTTGAAATCACAAAACTCTTGACTCGTCATTCCAGATGACGATCCAATCTTGGATCGTCAAATAGAATGACAATCCAAAGTGCAAACCCAAAATATTCGCCGTCCTTTTAACATTTTGTCGTTTACATTAAAAAAATGACCAATTACAGCTTTCACTTACAATTAAGGCTAGTCATATTACACCAAAATACTAATATCTAGGTAAAAAAATATCAATTACAGAAATATGGGAAGAAATGTCCCTGCTTTGCCCCTATTTAATTTGTCCTAAAGTTGGAACTCTTTTTTATTTCGTAAAATTGAAAAAAATATATAAAAATATCGCCATTATATTGGTTTTCATGTAGACATTTGTGCTTCAATGTAAAACGTTGTAAAATTATTGTCAGGTATTACAAAGATTTTAAGTTATGTTAACAGTAATTTCAATTAGTAACCGTGACGACCTTTATATTTGTAAAATTATCGATTGATCATCTTGAAATATATAAAATTTATTTTATTGATATTTATTAGTGAAAAAAATTTAAAATAATTCAAATTTATTACTTATTATTTTCTATTAGTATGTCTAAACTATAAGAATATGCATGTTGAATTTTTATTTCAGTCCACATATTAAAACCACGTTACCAGGACTCCTAAAGCAGTTTGCTATGTATAAACAGGTCACCAAAAACTTTGACGGTGTACTAATTCATGTTACGATTTTACTTTTAAAACACATTGCTACATTATTATGTTTATTATCACACTAGCATAAGATGTCCTCATAATTGGACAACTAAAGAAACAAAACAATATTAGACAATAAAAATATGTTTCTTAATTTACCAGCGATATAAATAGATGTGCTATTCAATTTATTTCTATATTAGATGGAAAACCAATCAATAGTGTTGTTTCGTGTAGTGATTAATATTCAGCCACCAATCAAACTAATCGAAAGGCAGAAACATCTGTTTACGTCCTAGACCTAGCGTGTTACACCTCTTCGTATGCGTGCTTTAATATGTAGTATAGATAAGGCCAGACTTGCAAAATTATCTCTCAGTCTGAAATTTATTAGAATGCTCTCCAATTATAAAGATTTATTGGATTCTGTAGAGATTTCTTCCATCTATATGGAATTCATACTTTTTCCAATCAAATATATTTTTATATATTTCATAGTAGTACAGACAATTTTTTTAAGAAATTTGCATTTCATCCCTATGATGACAATTCCGTTTGTTCACCCTCATAGTGTTTTTTGATGTAATAATTATATTGATATTGATATAAAAGTCATTTAGTTAATTTTTATTTATTTTAGTGACTCTATTGGAATATTTTCTAACTCCGTCATAATTTCAGGTAATGGTATCGATAAACTTCCATGAGTACGTCCGTTTCTGCCTATTTGATTGTTAAATTTTAGTATAATAAACCATCTACTTTATAATGGACAATTCTGATTTTTTTTTAAATATTCCAAAGAATGCCCTATAATGGAATATTTTCTATTGGAATAAATTTTATATATTTCAATAAAATAAATTTTATATGTTTCAATAAAATAAATTTTATATATTTCGATTAAATAAATTTTATATATTTCAAGATAATCAATCGATAATTTTACAATATAAAGATCGTCACGGTTACTAATTGAAATTACTGTTAACATAACTTAAAATCTTTGTAATACCTGACAATAATTTTACAACGTTTTACATTGAAGCACAAATGTCTACATGAAAATCAATATAATGGCGATATTATTAAATACTTTTTCAATTTTTCGAAATAAAAAAGAGTTCCAACTCCAGGACAAATTAAATAGGGACAAAGCAGGGACATTTCTTCCCATATTTCTGTAATTGATATTTTTTTACGTAGATATTGGTCTTTTGGCGTAATATGACCGGCCTTAATTGTAAGTGAAAGCTGCGCCACAAGTTAGCTTGGGTCTGGTCTAGTATAATAAAAGCATAATTCATTTTTTTAATGTAAACGACAAAATGTTAAAAAGACGGCGCAATTTTTTGGGTTTGGACTTTGGATCGTCATTCCATTTGACGGTCTAAGGTTGACAATCCAAGCGTTTTGTGATTTCATCAATCTAAATGACTATCTAACGATATTATTTTTAAAATTTAAAATTTTTTATTATTATTATCGAAATTCGAGTGAACAGTAACGTTAATTTTTACGGATACTTTGATGTCGAAGAATATCCGAGGTACTCTTCAAAGAGCGCAATATTCCATCGTCCAATTGCTCCTCAAGTCCCAAAGTATTGGAATCGACAAAAAAAATACTTCAACGCAAAATGACTTTACACAATATTAGATATTGAGAGGAGAAATAATGCCACGAGGATTAAGAGATCATCACTATTTTTTTTAATTTTAAGATAAATTGGAGTCAAACCTTCTAATTTATTTTTAAATTAAATTAAATGTCTATAAAGACCCTTTCAGTCGGGTTTCGAACATACAACCTCTTACTTAAGATGCATTAGTCTTTGCCACTAGACCAAGAGCTGATTCTTTCATCACTATTTCAGTCATCAAACATTCAAACTGAAAAAAAAACATAATGCCATGAGAATGAAGAGATCAACACTATTTCAGTTATCAAACATTCAAACTGAAATAAAAATAAATATTCATCAAACACACCGACGGTATTAAATCGTTTACAATATTTATTTAAAGCAATATGCACGAGAAAGATCTTATTAGTTATTTATCCTAGATTGATTGATCTGCCACCATCAACGCAGATGACTTGGCCGGTAACAAAAGAAGCAGTAGGCATGCACAGAAACGCTACGACGGCAGCCACTTCATCTGGCTCCCCAAAACGTTTCAGGGGAACATGCTCTAGCACTTTGGCTGACAATTCTTTATCATTAACCATCTATAAGAAAAATTAATGGGGTTATTTAAAACATCATATATATGTGAAGCCCACACAAAAGATTATTTATTGAACTTTCAAAACTGTGCATATGTGAAGTTCTATACGCCATATCTTAATAATTTAAAAACTAGTATTCTATGAAATCACTAGTCATTAATAAGTTGCTCACCCATTGTGCCAAAGGAGTATTAATTGCCCCGGGTGCAATGCAGTTGACACGAATCATATCTTTCGCCCACTCGCAAGCCAGAGTTTTTGAAAGTTGAATCACAGCCGCTAAAAAGAAAGGGCATATAATAGTAGTTAAGCTACATTATTCATTTTTATTTTTCTTAAGAAAGTATCATTTTATAATATTGAAAGAAAAAAAAACTGATGTGACCGAATCACAATGTATTGTGAACGCCAACTTTTGCAAGTACCTTTCGCAGAACCATAATGAGCACACGAAGGAATGGCCCCTATGCCAGCGATGGACGAGATAGAAACAATATTGCCTCTTCCCGATGCCTTTAAAAGAGGATAAGCGAGCTGGCTCAAATGGAAGCATGCATCAAAATTTAATGCCATGGAAGAGGAGTAATTTTCAGCTGTAATTTCTATTGCTGGTTTAATGTTGCCGCCACCAACATTGTTTACCTACAATTTGAAGAAGATCATAACATTTTATGTCTGCCACAAAATAAGATATCCCGAGGCTACGGTTGAATGAAGTTAACAATAGATTGATAAAATTGGATATGGGTTTCAACTTTCAAATTAATTAGGTCTGCTTCAATTTCATCGTATCTTACCAGAATATCTAATTTTCCTTCAAAAATTGAGCTGACTTCTTCCATGAGTTTTTCTCTATCGGTGCAGCTTGTGACATCACAAACTGTACCTGTCACTAGCAAATTCTGGCTTCTCCATTCTTCTATTAAATTGTTCAAATTATGTTCGTTTGTGCATGTATGAACTCTAACTCCAAATCCCGCCAGCTCTTCTACTATTCCTCGACTACAGGTAACATGTGCATAAAATGATTTGAATAAACAAGGCCTTTGAAACAAAAATTTGAACAAATAAACAAGTAATGTGTCTCAACTAACATGCCCTTTTAATATGTGTTACAATGAATTTTGGTAAAAGCAAATCAAGAAAACTACCAAGTTCATTGTCCATGTCTGCCACAGAATTATTGCTTGGATATAAAAAATATAGAAAATAAATAAATAAATATGCATTTTTCAGGGATTGTTCATGAGCATATATAGGAGCTGTTGTGTTTGGTATGAGGTTTGAATAAGTCTTATTCCAAATAGGAGCTTATTCAACCTCTCATTCTAATTCCACCATATAGATGATATTAGAATAAGAAGTTGAATAAACTCTTATTCGGAATAAGGCTTATTCAAAACGTGTTTGGTTTCATCCCGAATAAACCTTATTCGGAATAAAGTTTATTCAACATTTTGCCAAACACATACTTTTCACGTATCAATCTGTGGCTTCCATTACATTCTTTATCAAGTCCAGATTTTGACCACTTGAATGAACTGCATAATGTGAAGTGCTCATAAATTTACAGATCATTTAATTGTTCGTCAAAAACTGTTAAATTAAACAGTAAAAAGCTACAAATTGAAGATGCCCTGATCTGAGAATATTATTTTTGCTATGAATAGATCATTCTTTGATTATCCAAGTACTTCTTTATCCAAAATGTATTTATATTTCGATAATTCAAATGAGTTCATTGATTTGGAAAACAGATTGATTTGTAAAGAAGAATGATTATTTCTACAAGAAAATGATACTCTTTTTGTTCATATTTCGATAATTCAAATTTCATATTTTATACACGGATTATTTCTACAAGAAGAATGATAATCTTTTTGTTCACAAAATACTCTGTAGTCTGTGCAATTCTTTCATTACTAAATTGTGTTTTTTTGTTGGCTACAATTCTAAATTATTCCAGTAAGTTAAAAAAACGTTCGAGGTGTGTATTGTTGATTTGTTGTTCAGTGGAACAAATTACAAATTAATTTAGGAAACATTATGAACTTGATTAACAAATTTTCTGAAAATAGCACAAAAGAATAAAATAAGAGATACCCAATTCCTTTGGTGCCACCGGTAACCAAGGCCGTTTTTCCCTCCAAACTCCATCTCTCCTCCTTTCTTCTGCTATCCATTCTCTAATACTTATTCTTCTCTCTCTCTCTCCCTTCGTGTATATATGTACCGTTCTGAGGGAGCTAAATTGCTATTTGTAATTCTAAGTGGTTTTATAGAAAGCAAACAAGGGTGAAGAGAACGACTGAAGGAGGGAGGGAGAGAGCGCTTAGGTTTTGGGGGCAACCAGAAGTCAAGACAGGACTATTGACTATTTTGTATACAAATACAATAATAGAGATTCGATTTATAACTTAAAAAAAAGGAGGCAGAGTGTAGCGGACTAGTGCTATGTGCTGTAAAGATTTATTAAACAAAACAAAATATAACACAGAACACATGGGAGAGAGAAAGTAATGTAAGATCTATATATTAGGCTCCGTTTGGATGCGTTGAGAATAAGGTAGGAATAAGGAAGAAGGGAAGAAATTTATTGGGAAGGGGTAAATTTATTGGGAAGTGTGTAACTTTAGTGAAGAGTTTGGATGGTTAGAAATAAATTTATTGGTAAAAAGTGATTATTCCTTATTCCTTATTCCGAGAAGAAGCCATCCAAACGGAACCTTAAGTAGGTATATGGAAGTCGCAGCTTCGCTGCGATATGTCAAATTGAGAATTTGCCACAATTTGAACAGACAATTATACATACTGATACATATTGTTTTTTATTTAACTAACAATTGGAACAAACATGTCACGTACCGCACCGACGTATCACGGGACGCGAGCCGAAACAGTATCTTCTGCATCCATCCGACGGTCCGTCAACCTACATCGCAATAGAAAAATAAACAGAGTCAGGTACAAACCTCGGTAACCGGTTATTTAACGAAGCAGCTTTTCTACATTTAATTAATATCACAAAATTCAATCAGATCGGATTAATCCACATAACAAATAATATATTTTATGGAGATAATCGGGTCCGGTCGGTCAGTCAGTCAGTCACAGTGGTCCCTCCCCGATCTCAAGAGGATCAGGACCGACCCCTCCTTGAACTCAGGAGGATCAGAGCTCAAAATTCATATCCAATTCCACATCCAATTCCAAACTCGATAACCCGTAAAATATACCAATCACAATTCAGATAAACATATTCAATCAAAACCAAACGATAAATCGAATCAATCAATCAAAACGAAATTAAGTCGGATTGAGTCTCGCAACCAAGAAATCTTCAACACTGCCAGTCTCATCAAACCAACCAAGTCGGATTGAGTCTCGCAAACCTTGCGTATAAATATCATCGCCATGTCATGCCTTTTCGACAACTTCAGTTTTGAAAATGCCTTATAAGTCACATATTGTTGTTCATCAGATATGGAAACTACATTGGGTTTGGTTTCATATCTACATTGGGTTTGGTTTCTGAGAATTTAGGGTCATCTTGAAGTTTTGTAGTTGGTGTTGCCGATTCAGCCTTTGTACTGGCAAGCTTGATGCCGGCTGTCAGATTACAACATATGTCTATATTAGTTCTATATACAAATAAATATATGATCCTAGAGACAGGATTCAACAGTAAGCACTGTTATGTACCAAGTGACCAACTGATATTAGCCAATTTTGGTACTTGAACTTGCTTTGAACCTGTCATTTCTTTGAATTTGAAAATAATCAACCTTTCTTCTGATTTTCAATTGGCTAAATACCATTGGAATACCAAAGAATTTGGTCGATGAATATTAGCCAATTTGATGCTGGTCAGAGTGTAAGATTTGAATTTGGTAACTATCAACCTATCTTGTAATTTTCATTTGGCCATATAACATTACAATTCTAAAGAATTTGGCATGATTAATCCCCAGTCCTGTTCCTTAGTACTGAGATAGATTGCAGAAAAAGAAAGGCAATTAAATTGAATCTTCCTCAATTTACTATTTTTCCCACACAAGAATCCATTTTTCTAGTATTATACATTTGACCTCATTTCTAATTCCAACATTAGAAAAAAAATATATAACTCCAAAAACCAGGCTGAGTTATCTCTTTGACACACACTCTCAATTTAAGCACCCAATACTACAATAATACTAGATAGCAATGAAATCATCGATATAGAGTAAAAAAAGAATAGAAACAAAAAAGAACTCCGCACCTGTAGCCCATGAAGGTTGAGCTATGCTGGTCTGTTTCAGGTCGAGAATCGAGCCAAGCCGCCCCTGAAGTAAGAACTGAGCCACAACCATGGCTTGATAAAGAAAAAACAAAATAAAGTTAGCATGAGAAGAAGAGGTGGAGCGTAGAGAGGGGGAAGGCCACGGTTGGAAGAAGAGGTGAGATGGCAGGAGTGGGTGCGATGAGGAGTTGGGGTGTGGCGGGGTTGGCGGAAGAGAAAAAGGCAGATAAAATTTTGAGTACGAGAGAGAGAATGATAGAATGATAGAGGCTATGGAGACAAGTAAAGGAGGGGTGAGGAGGAAGGGGTTGGCGGAGAAGGGGCTCGGGTGACGCAGGCTGTGGACGGCGGAGAAGGCGACAACGATGCGTCGGAGGAGAAAGGAAAGAGGTGCGGCATAGAGAATAGAGAGGCGAACGAAGGAAAGAGAAACAAATTGAATGGCTTTAACGGATCAGATTGATCGATCTTAGAAAAAAAAATTTTACGAATCAGATTAATGCGGCACCGTGTCGAAACTGAAAAGAAAAAATGGATTCCGACGCTCACGGATTTAACTAATACTATAGATTACTAAAATCATTATTTAATTCATACCTAAGATATTTTATATGTCATTTTTTTTAAATTATACCTTCGATATATCTCAAAGAATATTTCTTATTATAAAAAAATCTAGATATTTTTCTTACGCTACGTTAGAACTTTTAAAATTAAATTTATTCTTCCAACGAGAATGATTACAATTTACAAAGCTGCTGCATTAAAAATTTAAAATATGCTGATGAACGTTTTATTCATCGTATCATACTATCATATATATATATAGAATAATTATCGCTGACAAACAAAAGGGTGTGCATGAAACCGTGCCAATTTACAATGCAAATTCATATGCGGAGGGTTCAAGTCTTGGCACCGGACATGCCACCAATGGCAGGGCCCGGGGCAAACTGATCCCAAAAGCCTCCTCCATGTCCAACTTGTCATGCGTCTGCCCGTCCGGCAGGACCCAGTCAAACGCATGGATCAGAGTGGCCGTCATAATCTGAACCATCCTCAATCCCAATCTCATGCCGGCACATATTCTCCTTCCACCGCCGAATGGTATCAACTCAAAATTGTTCCCTTTCACATCTGCATGTGCGTGGGGCCCAGCCGGAAAAAACCGCCCAGGATCAAATCTCATCGGGTCCTTCCAGATAGTCGAGTCCCTACCAATAGCCCACAAGTTTACCAGCAGTGTTGCATTTCTGGGTATGCGGTACCCGTTGATCTCGCATTCATTCTCGCCCACTCGTGGAATAGATAGGGGTGTTGCAGGGTGCAGCCTAAAGACCTCTTTGATGATGGCTTGAAACAACGGCAGGTTTGGCAAGTCATGCTCTTTCACGAGATGATGCCGTCCGACGACTGAGTCAAGCTCCTCCTGCGCCTGCTTCAGAATATCCGGGTGGCGGATCAACTCAGATAGCGCCCACTCCACCGTGCTTGATGACGTGTCTGTTCCAGCAGTGAACAAGTTCTGCAGCATTTGACAGCAGCTAGCTGATTTTGTTAGTTCGTTTATAATAAATAGAACATGAGGATAGATGTGTGCGCAGGGGCGGATCCAGGATTTGAGGACAGGGTAGGTCGAATTGTCGAGGTCGACTTCAACTAGACATTAGTAACATGAAATTTTAATAATAGAGTAGGCCAGATACATTAGATAACTGAATTACCACTGTATTTTTTATATTTTAACACTAAAAACAGTTTTCGCAGCGTAGGCCAGGCCTATGCCTGCCCCTGCCTGTATCCGCCCCTGTGTGTGTGCGTGTGTGTGTGTGTGTATGAGCATGAATTCCAAGTCGTATGCTGAACTACTATAATATTTTTGTGAAACATTCTCAATCCCAATCTTTTCCAAGTTTTATCGATTTATATTTTGTTACTACTATTTATTTTTATTTTCTGCAATTAGCTAGTGTAGTGTTCAACTATTTTGCATTGTAGACTAGGACATTTCAAAATATGGACTTATAATATAAACATATATATTTTACTGTGATCCAATTATTTTGCTAAAAGCAATAAAAAACGAAAGAGGGACTAACCAGCATTAACGCCTTGATGTTTGTGTCGGTGAGCTTCCTTTCTTCAAAATCTGCCCCATCCTCTTGAAAATTGAGAAGGACGCTTAGCAGATCTCTTCCCTCTCCTTTGTTCTTCCCTGTCCTTCTCGCCTCCATCAGGGCGTCAAAAAATTGATCGAATCTGTTGCCCAAGGATTATAATAATATATATATCTTCATTTATCCAAAAAGTAGAGACAACATATATATCATTACTATATTCTAGGAAACAGGCCGAAAACATTCTTTTCACTATATGTATTACTAGAAAATTGATTACTATCATCACTGCCATCCTAAGTGAAGCGCTCCCCTCATCAAGCGCATCCTTCCCTCAATTGGATAAGTACAAATATTTTATTATTTGAGTATAAATGTTCAATAATTTACAATAAAAAATATAAATGTTATAAAAAAATGTTCATTTTATTAAGTATAAATATTTAGTTTACTAAGTACAAACGTTCAGTTGGGTAAGTATAAATATTCTGTTAATTGAGTATGAATGTTCAGTTAGTTGCAGTAAAAAATATATAAATATTATCAACAAAAATATTCATTGGATAAGTATAAGTGTTTAGTTTTGTAAGAACAAATGTTTTGATTCGTAAGTATAAATGTTCAGGTTATTACATATAAATGTTCAGTTTATTAAATATTATTTTCAATTTTTTTTAATAGGTGCAATGTCAAGCGAATAGGTCACGAACAGGAAAAAAACACATGGAGAAAATTAGAAGGGGTCATAAACTGGTCCGGTTCAAGTTAATTTTTTTCAACTATGTCCTTAGTGCGTCGTGCGCCTCTCTCCAAGACTAACGCGGTTGACGCGCGACTTTATATAATAAAATCATTAGTTAACTGAACTCTTTTAGTTATTAAACTGAACATTTGTAATAGACACCTTCTAGTCACGACGATGATGCGCGATGATTTTTTCAACGATGACATTTTTCATTCTTGATATTACTATATGCTTGTAAACTTTTATTGACAGTTTCAGGAAACATGCCAAAAGCCCAAAACATCCAATTTAGGAAAACCTGGTGTTGCAGGCACGGCTAGCTAGCTGCAAACGGTATACCGTTTATGTTTTTTGTGCACGTTTGTTGGAACGAAATTTATAACGGTACAAAAAATCATTTCGATCCTAAAAACGGCACGATAAATGAAATGAGAAGACATGCCGTCGTTGTCGAAACAGAACGAGTCATACCGTTGAAACGAAATGTCTAACAGAATGAAAGTACATTTAGTTTTCAAAATGACACGGAAAACAAAATGGAACAATCATATAAACAAAATATTTGTTTATATAGGCCTAGTTGCAGGAAGCCACAGTGGCGAGGCTAACTTAAGGCAAGTCTGGGCACTTGCCCAGGCTTGATTTTTAGAAATCAAATATCAAGTGTTATGGATTATTGAAGGTGCCTAGGTTTGATATTTTCGGATGCCCGGGCTTGTTTAAATTTTTATAGTGATTCAAATGATAATTATACATTGATTTAATTTATACAAAATGTATAAAATATGAACTCATTATCATCTATAAAAGATGTAATACTCACGTGATGGGGCCTACATGTATTTCTTGTTTTGCTTAGCAGCTGTGTTGGATTTAATTGTAAAAAAATATGCATGGTATTAGAATAATGGGGTTTGGATTGTCTACAATTTTTTCTATATTGTTAGCTTGTACTATGATAATTAATCAATAAATTAATCTATAAACTATAATGATCTCCATATTACATATTGTTTTCAAAGATATACAATGAGAAAACTATATAACGTTTGAACTATACATTTGTTGCAATGATCATTGCTTGTGTTGAATAACGTTTGGGAAAAATTTTATAATTATTATATTTTTGTTGGTTGGATAAAAAAAATTGTATTTTGTAATAGAACTTATTTAAATAGTTTTTAAAATAATTTTTAATTAAAATTACACTTTTCTATAAATTTATTTTTTAATTCTATATTTAATATTTTATTAGAAATATTAAAATACAAGCGATGTCGACATGGTTCTATCAATCTGACCTTATCTCAAATTCAGAAGTTGAAATGACTAACCATGAAAAAAAAATATGAAAAAATACTTAAAAATTTTTAAAAATATAAAATTTAGTCGGCAAGGAGATTTAGATATGAAGAACACAGTGAGTGGTTTAAATCGGTCACTTAAATACTTTGAAATTGATATCTAATTTGCTTAGTCTAATTGTTTTGAACGAAATCAAACTCATTTTCTTGTGTGCCCATGCTTAAAATAAGTCTGGACTCGCCACTGGAAAGCCAGAAACACCATATAAACAAAATATTTGTAAAATGGAACGCTCATTTTTTTTTTTATGAGAAACATAGTTCAAATTACCTCTTGTGAACTTTCTTCATCTTTCTGACAACTCCTTGAGGATCCATCCACGCCAAACCCTTGACAAAATCTCCTACATTAAAGACTCCAGCCAACTGCATAAGCTCAACAACCATGGCCTTCAACTCAATTGCCTCCTTCGCCTCTTGAAAAACCTTCCACCCAACCAAGGCTCTGGAAAGAGCATCCAAGGAACATACATTTATCACCTGGCTGACATCCACTACTGCACCCTTCTTACCATGCAAATACACCTCCTGTGTCATGGACATGACCTCGGTTTGCCTGATCGGCCTGAGATCGTCTAGCGCTTTTGCTGAGAACAAATGGATGTTGCACATTTTTCTCAGGGCACGCCACCTTGAACCGTACGGTGCAAACACCATGTCTTGGTAGTTGTATGCCATGTGTTCTGCACCGGAGTTTGGTGGTCTGTTGCTGAAATTTGCATCATGTGTCTTCAGAAACTGGGATGCCACATTGCTTGATGATGCCACCACCACATTGACTGACCCAAATTGGAGATAGATAAGGGGTCCATAAAATTTTGAGAGGTTATACAATGTCTGATGTGGTTTTGTGCCGAGTTGAGGTAGATTGCCGAGTATTGGCCATCCCCTTGGACCTGGGGGAGGTGGCCGTGTACTGATGGTCTCCTTCTTAAAGAGGAAGCAGTAAAGAATGGTGCAGAGAATGACGGTGCAAAGTAGAAGGAAGAAAGGTGTCATGATTTAATTAAGATGTGTGTTTTTGCATTTTAGGATTGATGATGAGGTGTGTGAAGGGTTACACATAAGCTAGGTATTTATATGTGTGATTTGCGCGCGTGTGAATATGCTGATTTATGGGCTGTATATATTGCTTCGTAGGCTTTTTGTTGTTTGATTGTGCCTCTCTTCTATATCTGCTGCCACAAAAGATTGTATGCTGAAGTACTACAAGACAAGTTGTCTATTTTTCCTCTTTTTTTTTAGCAAAAACCAGTTCTTGTTAAAATAAATAAACAGAAGTTGTCTATTAATTTTTTTCTAACAGTGAACAGCAGAATCATATCGTGTTGTACCGTATCATTTCATTATCAATTTATGTTTTCTAATAAATAATAATATAAAAAAAGTGTCGTGTCAAATAAGTACGTATTGGAGGTTGTGTAGTGTCGTCTTGACACGAGTTAATATTTTAAACTTATGGTGTCATGTTGAGATGACATGTTAAACGTGTCAAACCATTTAATAAAAATTCATTTTAATAATTTATTTTAATTTTTAGTTAAAAATTCATTAAAAATATTTAAACAATTTTTTAAAGAGAGAAATATAGTAAATTATTGGAATTTATTTTAATGTGTTATATTATAATAAAAAATAATTATTAAATAAAAATATTATAAAGCGGCATTATTAAATTCATTTTAATTTAATAATTTCTAAATAATACACTAAAAATATAAAGAGTATTAATTATTGTCATGTCAAGTTTTTATAATGTTATGTTACGTGTTAATTCATGTCATGTTAAAACGTGTCAATATTAAAACATGTCAATGTTAAAACGGAGCAAGGGAGCGACAATACTGTTTCATTGTTTTTTTGTGTAAATTTACATCGTCTCTAGGCATTATATACCAAATACAAGATTTCTGATCTATGTTCCTGTGTGGATCTGGTCTCTGTCTCAGTGGCCGAGCTTGATTGGGTACCGTACAATGCCACCTGCACTGATGCGTTGGCGCAGGAATGTGAGTCCGTTTTGTTGCTACAGCCGCTGTCCAGTAGCCTACGACTGGTTATATACCTCCATTGATTGTCTTACATTTTCTAACACGCGCTGTATCATATCGTACAAACACGCTTACGTGTCTTACCAACACAACTGTACGTATCTGACCAACGTACACAATTGGATCGCGCGTGTTATTTTGGATCTATTCAAGCTGCCAGAACCCATGAAGAGTAAAATATATATATGGCGGGGATTCCACTTCAAAAGAAATGGAGAAAGTTAAGAAGAAAAAATTGAAAATAAAATATTCAGCAAATTCTTTTCTTTTCTGCTGTCATATTATTTCATTTTCTAAAATAAAAAATAGAGCTCCAAATGCAGAATATTTTCTTGAAGATTGGTTTTTTAAACGCTGTTACTTTAGCAACTAGTTATGTTATGTATTACCATGACATGCTAAAATAGTTTGAAAAAAAATAGGTGCAAGAATAACTAATTGAGTATAGATCTCGTAAGTTTTCAAAAGTGGATTTTGTGTCTTTCTCTAAAATAGCTAAAATAGTTATGTTGTTAGAAAACAATTGGAGACTCTATTTGATAAACCAAATGGAGAGGAATGTGACGGTGCACAATTACAAGAACTAGGGGCCGTTTGGATGGGTTGGGAATTGGGGGAATAGCCAATTCTAGGCATAAATTTATTGGGAAGTGTGTAACTTTGTGAAGAGTTTGGATTGTTTATAATAAATTTGGCATAAGAAATTCCGGGAATTTGCAATTCCCACCTATTCCAACCTCATCCAAACGTGTTATGTTATACATGGAGGCATTGACATGCATCGACAAGGTTCGAACTTTTAGAGCCATGAAATGTTGCAGAAACTCCTCATTCCTCGTCATCCGTTACATCCATATTGTTTGACTCTATTGTATTACTATTAACTATATATTAATTATTAAGGATCTCTTTGGTTTTATTAAATGTGTCGACTTTGGAGGGAAATAGGGAATGTCGGCAGAGAATAATGGAGTATGGCTGGGGTCTTATGTAAGGGTCATTTACTAATTAATTTGGTTTGCTAACTTAGGTTTGTATTTTGAAGGGCCATTTATATCCATACTGCAGAAACTTTTTCCTTTAATAGATCGGCTATTTTACTGCTGGGATCTTTCGTATTTAAAGGGCCATTATATCTAGTTTGAATTTTTCATCCATACTGTTGAAAGGCAAGAAATCTCTGGCATCAACATTATTCATTAGGTACAAGTGGGTTACCCTGATATTTAATTTTCTAGGCTCGAATGGGTATTTTTTTTTTATTATATTTCTCTCATTATTAGGCACAGGTGGCATGTCACAATCCAATTGCGATTTTAGACAAGAAGAGAGTAAAGAGGATAAAGAATGGAGTAAAGGAGTCAAAGAATGGAGTTATGGAGACAACTAATTATAATGGAATTTGAGGAAAAAGACAACACAGAAAAGAATTGATGCAAAGAATTCCTTCAAATGATTTTCCGTATTCAACAACCTTTTACAGCCATCCAATCCCTTATTTATAGCTAAATAAAAACTAATTAACTACTCTAATAAATCTGAGCCCTAGATAGTTACACGTCAGTGATCCGTGGGAAATGTTTTTAATCCACATCGTTGATTGATTTTGGATTGAAGCGCTTCCCAGCGATATTCAGATCTGTCCGTTATTTAAAAGAGTGTCGCTGCCCGTGAAGTGAAGTCTCTCCTTTGATTGAGATAGTCGTTAGCTGACCATCTTTTGTATTTTCTGGTCTGTTCTGACCGTTCTGCTATGTTTCTCTTGACTGAGATAAAAGATGCTTCACTCATGTGTAATGTGTTGATCTCGATTTGTATTTATTTGGGTAAGCGATCACATTTTTTTTTTTTTTTTGAAAATGGCCCGTAGGCTGGTAAGTGATCACATGCCATATGGCATCAGTCCGAGGAAAGAAATTCCCAGCTACTAGTTTTCTTGTTGGGAAAACTTCATATTTCTATTCTGGTAGCAAGCGCTCTCTCTTCACCATCTGCTGCTCTATTCCAACTTGGCTGCCTTTAATTCAGATTTTTCCAGCTTAATTTATACCTTCCTCGTTGCGTTTTGATCTGTACGAGCTGAAACTCGAGTTTCCCACCATCCAGTAAAAAATTATAATATTTTTGTGAATGTATAAGAATATTTATATTTGTTTGTTATATTTAATAAAATATTTATTTTTTGTTAAAAATCTAAATGGTCCATGAAATATGGCATCGTTTATGTATATATTTTATCTTATTTTAATTTGTAATACATAATTCATAGAGAATGAATTCAATCAAGTGTGTTTGACCAGATTCTTAATTAAATTCTATCAGATCTCAATTTTAAAAGTTCAGTTGACCGATCCAAACTGTTAAATGTAATCTTCATATTAAATTTTTTTTGCGGCCAAATTTTTTTTATTCTTTTTTTTAGAATCTTTAAAAATTCTCAATCTAATTAGCTTTGGACCCTAAAAAATAACAGTACTAAAATACAAAAAAAATAGTTAAAATTTTTGGGAAAAATATATAATCCGGTCTACAAGGTCTACAAGAAGACTTCAATATGAATATCATATTGAACAGTTTGAATTGGTCATTTGAACTATAAAAAATTGACGGAATTTAATCAAGAATCCAGTCAAATACATTTAATATATTGGATCCATTCTCTTTTATTTTATTGTATTGTAACTACTGGATACTTGGATATGACAAACTACCGACTGATCTTCGTTGATAGATGTATTAAGCATTCAATAACAATTAATTAAGTTTTTCAACAATTAAAATTTTGAGATTGTAAAAAAAAAAAAAAAACTCACTGCGTACCCCATATTTATCATTCTGAAGACCTCGCCCTTACCCCAATTCTGACACAAAAATTTATAAAAATATATATTATGACACAAATATTCTTTATATTCTGAACAACAATATAGCAAGGTTATTGTCTTTTGTCGGGAATCGTATAGCATGGATCTCTAGATAAACCCTTGTTTGCACTTTATACTGGTTCTCTATTTCTTTACTGAAACGGGTCACATGGATCACATTATTCAAAAAAAGAAAAAGAAAAAAATAAATCCTTGTTTAAATTTTCTCCAATATTGGGTGAATAGATTTACGTACGCAACGAATTGGAATATTGTTCTGATGAAGATGAACATATATATCTGACTAGACCAACAGAAAAAGGTATATGTAATTGAAAGTATAATCTTATGTAATTATAAAGTTAAATTTGCATTTGTATTCTCCCCGGAATAAGGATTTCGTATACTAATAGAGCTCAAAAATCATCTCGTTAATAGAATATTAGATCAAATTCAGGCAACATTTTTTACCTGGGCGGAGGCAGTACGGGTGCTAAGATTTTAGATTTGTTTGAAGAGCACTTCAATTATATGTTAAATCTTTATAATATATATATAACATATTGCAGATCTAATAAAAGAGTTCAAATACAATAAATATGGTTCAAATACAATCTAGTTACGTTTATTTTTTGTTCAAACTAGTTTAATCACAATTTTTTAGAGCAAATTTAGAAGACGAAAAATCACAAATAAACATTGCTCAAATATGAAAAATCTTTACTTAATATTTTTTTAAGAATTTTTTTCTTTATTGTATTTGATATAATTCATGTTTAGAAAAATTACTATTATAAAATAATAATTATATTATTTTTTTGTCATTTTTTTAGATTTTTAAGTTTTCAAACTTTAGTATGTTTAAGTCGAAATCCCCCTGCCCCCAACTTGAAATCCTTGCTCCGCCCCTAATTTTTACTAAGGGCATATATATACGATGGACAATGTCATATGTTCCTCAGAAATAATCAAATAACACATTCTACCAAATTATATAAAGCAACAGGATATAAGTTGATTTAGAAAAGACATGATAGAGTGAATTGGGTATTCTTGTTTCAGATGCTACAAGTGAGGGTTTAGTAAAAAATGGATCAAATGACAAATGGATACAATCAATTAACGATGAAACGTGTGTGAATATCAAATGTCAACCTTATCTCTGGTTTTAAATTTTTTTTTTTTTTTTGGTAAAAGGCCCTTGGGCAAAAGATTAAACGAAGTAACCTTACAGAGAGAAATACATAAAGAACCAGAACTTAACTACGCCTAAGTACTATAAAAAGCAAATAGAAATCCTATCTAAGAACCCAAGCCACAAACTGCCTGGGTAAAAGAAAAAAGTTACATCCCACTAAACAAAGGAAAAGTATATCCAATCACATTCAAATCTTTAAGCCTAGCTAAATTAGCCAGGACATGCTCTTGCCGTAACAAATCTCTTGGTGCATGGTAGCAGCTGAAATTGCTGTGAAACTTCATAATAGAAATGATATCCAGAGCAAGTGTATAAACCCGCCAATCCACTGTCTCCGGTGGCAAGAGACCATTGAGAACCTTGATAATAACTTCACAATCAGTATAAAAGGTTACCTCCAACCAGTCATGCTGCATAGTTGCATGTAAAGCAGCCTTGAGAGCCAACATTTCAGCATGGAGGGGACATATGGCCTCTCCAGCAGTCAGACCATACTCAGTTAGCACATTGTTATCATAAAGCGTGTAAGCCCAACCTGCACCTTCTCCCTCTTTAAAAGAACCATCCATTTTGCAAACCTTACCTGTATCTGGTATCAATTGAGTTGATGGGGTTGCAGCATTGTTTAGGCTATTCTTCCTTCCAAATGGCACCTCTATGAAATTAGTCAAAACATTTAGAGAGGCAGCATCCCGCAGCACTTGATGCACCATAATTTTCTTCCCCTCATAGACCTCCTTACACCTCGCCTTCCAGAAGGACCATAGGGTATTCGCAAACAACACCAATTGCTGTCGATCTAGCTGTTGAAAGAAAAATACCATGGCCGGCACAATTTGTTGAGGTAACATATCCACTCGCAACCCTAGGCTAGATGCTAACCAGCACTAACTGACCTTAGGGCAAAGAAAGAGAGCATGCATCGCATCATCTGCATCCAAACCACATACATCACAGGGGGGTGCTGTAGTTCTCAGTCGCTTAGAGAAAGAGGCCTTCACGGGAATAGCATCATGAAGCAATTTCCAAATAAACATTTTGGTTCTAGGAAGGGTGCCTGGACAGTCCCAAACTGCCTTCCAGATACCCAAACCCACGGTACTTTGATTGACTGATCCCTCCAGTAAATTGCATGCTCCTTTATAAGAAAAATTACCAGAAACAGCCGGCTTGAAAATCAAGCGATCTTGCACATCAGGTTTGAGAGGAGGTATTTGAAAAACACATGCAAGGTACAAGGATGCATGAAAACCAATAGCGTTGACTAATTTACTGGAATCCCACTGGCCTGAAAGTACATCAACAAACTCTGAAACGCATGTTGTAAGGTCCCTACTAGATTGTGACTTAAATTGCAGCCAAAAGTCATGCCATGGTTCCCCAATAAGTGAGCATTTATTTCCGTTACCAAGAATCCATTTAACATGTGGTCTCAATAATTCTCTAGCTTCTAAAATTGCTGCCCACAGTTTTGAACACCTACTCGGTTTTGTTGCCTGCCATAAAGAGGATCTTGAAAGGTATTTGGCAGTAAGAACCTGGACCCAGAGAGTTTGAGTAAAATCCCTGGAGGCAAGTTTCCAAAGCACCTTTAAAGTCATGGCTTGATTAAGTACTCTGACATCTCTTAACCCCAAGCCACCACAGAGTTTAGGTCTAGTTATCTTTTCTCATTTTATTTGTATCACCCGTGTTCCAAAAAAAGGCACGGATTAAAGCATTGATCTTCAAAAGAATTGAATCAGGTATACTCCCCGCTCCCATGGAGTAGAGAACCAGCGGCTCAATAACAGATTTTATAAGCACAACTTTAGCTGCTTGAGACAATAGCCTAGCCTTCCATGGATGCAATTTGGCCACTACCTTGTCAACCAGGTAGTCATAATGTTGTGCCTTGGTGGCCATGATTGGAACCCCTAAGTATGTGTGTTTCCCCTCACCTTGAACTGCTTGGAAGTAGTTTATGCAATAAGCTCTCATATCCATCGAGGTGCGTTTAGAGAACCAAATTCTGGATTTATCGACCCCAATACACTGTCCAGACATTGCACAAAATTCATCTAAGGTAGTCTTTATCTCCTGCACCTCACTAGCATTTGTCATGCCACAGATTAAAAGATCATCCGCATATAAAATGCTAGAAATAGTGGGGACACTTCTGGCAATGGACAGACCAACAATCAAACCCCTTTGTATCTTGAGTTCAAACATTCTGTTCAAAATATCCATGCACAGTATAAAAAGATATGGCGACAGGGCACACCCCTGGCGCAGCCCACGAGTTGGTGTGATGAAGCCATCAGCAGCTCCATTGATGAGGAGAGCAAAGCTTGCTGAGGTTATGCAACTCAAGATCCAAGAAACAAAAATCGGTGAAAAACCATATAGCTGAAGCACACGCACTACAAAGTTCCACTCCATTCGGTCGAAAGCTTTAGAGAGATCACACTTAAAACAAAAAACTTGTTTAGAGAAAGTAGAATTTGCAAAAGAGTGCATTAAAATAAGGAGAGGCTTGAAGCAGGAGGACCCATGGTCCCCAATCTCGTTCAACTTTGTGGCAGATATCCTAAACCAAATTCTCAGAAAAGTGAACAAAGGGGGGTGATACAGGGACTAGGACCACCAATAGATCAATAATGATGCTAAGATAACTCACTGATTTCCTGTATAGCAGATATAAATTAAGGTGGTGCAAGTTATCAAATGGGCTTTCATAGTTGAAACGAAATTAAACAATCGATCAAATACCGAAATATGTTAGTCACGTTCACAACCATAAGTCAAAATAATAATAATAATAATAATAAGGAAATCAAAGTTTTTGTGTCGTGTAAGTATGCATGTCATGTCAAACACGCGTGTTAGAACTCGTGGCTTGTCGTGTCGTGTTGACACGGATGTGTTAAACGTGGCAAGCCATATTATATTTTATTTTAATATAAATAGAAAAAATATAATAAATCTTGAAATCTATTTTTATTTCATTTGTAGACCTAGTGAGTGATGATATCTATTAGGCCCCTTGATGGAGTTGGATCGTATTCATGCAAACTAGACGATCAGCTCTAGATCAAGAAATATATAATCTGCAAGAATGACACATTCCTATCTTGAATTATATAATGATATCATAAGAGAAAAAAATCAAAACAAGAAAATTATATATTTCTTATACATGATTGAAATACTATAAAAGTGTAGTATTTTATTTATAGCAATTGAAAATTATAACGGGGCCGTTTGGATCGCTTAGGAATTTGGGGAATTTGGGAAAGTTGCAATTCCTAGGAATAAATTTATTGGAAAATGTGTAACTTTGTGAAGAGTTTGGATTGTTTATAATAAATTTATGGTAGGAAGATGAAATTCCCCAAATTCCTTGGGGAATCCAAACAGCCCCAACGTGTTACTAGATATCGCTTATAATTATTGGAAATAAATGGTGATTTAATTTCCATGGCCAACATGACATAAATCCTCCGAGGATCACACGAATACAAATTTCTTAACTAATATTGCATTATATTTAGTTTATTTATACTGGAGAATACAAAAATATGATAAGTTGAATAATTAATTATAAACCGTTATGATTAATTATTTCAAGTAATCATATGAAACTAAATTAATATAAAGTCTAATCAAATAATAATTATGAAGGACTTGATTATTTTTATCTTAACTCGATTAATTATGTGAATTATATTAATTAATTGGACTATCATTTAATACGTTGATTTTGGTCTAACTTTAAATGCAATTAAAGAGATAAAGACTTAGAAGCTATTAGATGGGGAGTGGTCCCCACTAGTGTTATGTTGGGAGGTCTATATAAGGACCACCTAATTGGAGAATTAGGGCAACACATGAAGCCATCTTTCTCTCCCTTCCTTGGAGGCCGAAATTTTATGAGAAATTTGCCTCTTTCTCTCATCCTCTTGCATCTAATTAGGTTCTCATGAGTTGAGATTAGATTCTCTTAATTAATTAAAGAGTTAATTGAAGAAGAAACAAAAGGAGGCATTTCCTTTCAATTTGCTAGCACAAATTAATTATGATTTGGTTAACCTTTGTGTGGACCAAAGGTGAAAGGAGAAGAACAGCTAGAGCACACCACCGCCTCCTACGTCATAGTTCGAGTCCTTTCATTATGATACGAGAGGAGGTATGAACCATTATTTCCTTCTCAATGTAATTGGTGCACAAACTATGCTTAATTCTACTTGGTCTTGTGCTTGTTTATGGTTTTTGTTGCTTGAAATTTTAATTTAATTGCACAAAATCACTAAATAAAAGTTTCTACAAGACTTTTCATTTATTTTTGAATTAGACTAAAATCAGTCGTGACTGATGGATGAATCAATCAACTGCAATTAAATCTCAGTTTTCGAGATTTTAACAATCAATCCAATCTGTTCAATATGTTCTCCATATTAAAATTTCGTTGGAGACCAAATTTTACATTTTTCTGAAATTTTTTAATATTTTTTGTTGTATTTTACAAAAATTTTAATCTAAATAATTTTAGAACCTTCAATAACAACGATTTTTAAAAAATTCAAAAAAATATTAAAGAAATTTAGAAAATATAAAATTTGATCTCCAATGAGATTTCAATAATGGAGAACACATTGAAAGGTTCGAATTTTCCACTAGAACCTCAAAATTTAAGATATAATCACGGCTGACGGTTCTATTCGTCAGTCGTCGGTGATTCTAGTCTACCTCTTTATTTTTATTATAAAGATGGAAATGATTATTTTTCCATTTTATTTAACGAATGACATCGCCCCCGATACCATTTGCATTAAAAAAATATGACAATTTAATATCAGAATTACATGAGGATAACAAAACGAAAAAAAAATTGAAACAATAACTGCTCTTACTAATTCATGACTATCTCTTTGCGACATGAGCAGCCAAAAAATAGCATCGAGCCAGGAAGTGCCCTAGATCCCTGAGACGCAACAGTAATCAACCTTCAATATTCCAATTTTGCATATGAGCATAATATCAAACCATATAAATGAGGCAAATATTCAATATAAATACTACAAGTCAAAGCAAAGACCGAAACTTTAATTAGTTTTCTAGCACAATCTGAGTTTTAAGTTACCAAAATAGTTAGAAAGATTAGAAATGCTATTCTTTCTTTTTTTAAAAAAAAATAAAAAAGCGTAAAGTGGAATAGTGTAGTGCAAAATTGGGATTAATAACGTCACCTCTATAAAATTTAGGGTTAATTAGTCAAAGGCAAAATGGTCGGACCGAATTTCAAAAAATCGGATTTAACAGATTTGACGTAAGGGCCGAACCAGACCGGGTACCTGAAAGGGCCTAAGAAGGACCAGACCAAACGGTATTTTTTTTCTAAATAGGTAGCACAGTGCTTCTAAGCCCTCGGTATATTTGCTATTTTTCAGACTCAAAGGATTCCATATGATATATTTGCTATTTTTCTCAAGATTTCATAGTAAAAGAAAAACATAATTGCACAAAATCATTGTAATTGATCAGACATTATTTGACAAGTAAAATTCATGTCCATTGAAAATATTTATGAAATATGTTCCTATCAAATGCCAATGTAACATCAAAATCCATATTAATCATGAATTTCTTGTGTATATCAACTTAATAATCGTCAAACTTTCTAAAATGTATATAATGTTGTCTGGTTTAAGTTGAATGAATCGGTGAAAATATAATGAATAAATAACTTTAATTATTTTCAACAATATTTTCTATGCTTGGAGATTGCACCATAGCCAATTAAAAAAATAATAATAGCACCGAGTCACCAACAAAGAATTCACAATTTTTTTAAATGTTTTATACTAACACTCTATCGAAGACAAAAAAAAAAAAATTGATAGGTAATTGAATATTTGAATCAGTAATCGAAGACAAAAAAAAAATCAGTAATTGAATATTTTAAGATATTGTCGATACATTAATACCAAGATATTGCCATGAATGAAGACCGTCAAAAGTCTTTTTTTTTTTATGTGCCAAAAACACGATGGACAACAAAAATGGATCGGACCTTTCCAAATAAACCGGCTTAGATAGGGTCGGAAATAGTCCATCGAGATCCGTTCCATCAAAATCTGTCTTCGTAGAAAAATAAATCCGGCCATTTCAAAATAGGGCCCTTCTATTATTAATATGATTTTGGTTGATTTAAAATGATAGTAATTATGCATATAAAGTCCAAATAATGCATATTTTGAGCATCGTTTGAGCTTTTCAAACGATTCTGCATCATTGAAAGTTATTTAATCACAATAACCAATATTTAAACTTTCTATATGATCTAGAAAATGATTCAGATCTTAATTATTGAAAAAAAATTAGATTATACATAGTAATTAAGCATATAATATTCAAATAATACATATTCTGAGTATCATTTGAGCAGTTCAACATTTCTTTAATTCATTCTAAGTCATTTCATCGCAATTATCTATATTTAAACTCTCTATATGGTCTAGAATATAATTCAAATCTTACATAATAAATAAAATTTTTACTATACATATTAATTAGGCATTAGAAGTGAAAATAATGCTTATTCATTTGAGCAATTAATTCGTTTCTGAATTCTCTCTAAGTCACTTCATCACAATAACCTACATTTACACTCTGCTCTCTATACGGTCTAGAATATGACTCGGATCATACTTATCAAAAAAGAATGGAATATACAAAATAATTACGCATATAAAGTGCAAAAAATCTGTGTATCATTTGAGTATTTCAATTGTTTTTGCATTCATTCTAAGTCATTTCATCATCATAATCTTCATTTAAAATCTCTATACTATCAAGAATATAATTCAGATTAAACCCTATTAAAAAAGATTGGATTATACATATTGATTACGCCTATAAAGCGAATATAATGTATATTGTACGTATCATATGAGCATTGCGCATATAAATTGCAAATAATCTACTTATAAACTATTTGTATGGTCTATAATATAATTCAGATCTTACTTAGTGAAAAAGATTGGATTATATCAAGTAACTGCAAATATAAATTACAAATAATATTTATTCTGAGTATCATTTGAGTATTTCAATCATTTGTCCATCCATAGTAAGTCATTTCATAACAATAATCTACATTTAAACTCTCTCTACGGTCTAGAATATGATTCATATCGTACTAATTAAAAAAGATTGGATTATACCCAGTAATTACGCATATTCAGTTCAAATCATGCGAATTCGGAGTATCAGTTTAGCATTCTCATTTATGCATTTATTTTAAGTCATTTCATCACAATAATCTACTTTTAAACTCTATATACGATATAGAATATGATTCAGATATTACATATTCAAAAAGATTGGATCATACGAATTAATTACGCATATAAAAGGCACATAATGCAAGTTCTAAGTATCATTTGAGTATTTCAATTGTTTCTGTATTCATTATAGGTCATTTAATCACGATAATCTACATTTAAACTCTCCATACAGTATAGAATATGATTCAGATATGATACTTAGAACTTGCATTATCTACAGTTTGCGTGCGTCATATCATCACAATAATCCAATCTTTTTGAACAAACAAGATATGAATCATATTCTAAACAGTATAAAGATTTTAAAGGTAGATTATTGTGATGAAATGAATTGGAATGAATCCAGAAACGATTGAAATTCTCAAATGAAACTCAGAATTGAATTATTTGTACTTTATATGCATAATTACCATGTATAATCCAATCATTTCGAAAAGATTAGAAATAAAAAATGTTCTAGACAGTATAAAAGGTTTAAATGTAGATTATTGTATCGAAATAATTTAGAATGAATACAGAAACAATTGAAATGCTCAAATGATACTCAGAATTGCATTATTTGCACCATATATACGTAATTACCAAGCATAATCCAATCTTTCTAAATAAATAAGATATGAATCATATTATAGACAGTAAAAAGAGTCTAAATATAGATTATGCAGATGAAATGACTTAGAATAAATCCAGAAACGATTGAAATGCTCAAATAATACTAAGAATTACAATATTTGCACTTTATATGCGTAATTATCAAGTATAATCCAATATTTTGGATAAATAAGATGCATATCATATTATAGACAGTATAAAGAGTTTAAATGTAGATTATCAAGTATAATCCAATTACCATGTATAATCCAATGTTTGCATTATTTGCACTTTATATGCACAATTACCATGTATAATCCAATGTTTTTAAATAAACAAGATATGGATCATATTCTAGACAGTATATTGCGATGAACAGACATAGAATGAATTCAGAAACGATTAAAATGTTCAAATAAAACTCAGAATTGCATTATTTGCAATTTATATGCGTAATTACCATGTATACAAGCTTTTTAAATAAAGAAGATATCAATCATTTTCTAGACAACATAAAGAGTTTAAATATAGATTATTGCAAGGAAATGACATAGAATGAATCCAGAAATGATTGAAATGTTCAAATTATACTCAGAATTGCATTATTAGCACTTTATATGCATAATTAACATGTGTAATCCAATCTTTATGAATAAATAAGACATGAATCATATTTTAGACAGTACAAAGAGTTTAAATGTAGGTTAATGTGTTGAAAAGACTTGGAATGTATACAAAAACATTTGAAATGCTCAAATGATACTCCGAATTGCATTATTTGCACTTTTTATACGTAATTATCATGTATAATCAAATCTTTTTGAATAAACAAGATATCAATCATATTCTAGACAGTATAAAGAGTTTAATGTAGATTATTGTGATGCAATGACTTGGAATGAATACAGAAACGATTGAAATGCGCAATTTATACTCAGAATTACATTATTTGCACATTATATGCGTAATTACAATATATAATCCAATCTTTTTTAATAAACAAGATATGAATTATATTCTAGACAGTATAAAGAGTTTAAATGTAAATTATTGTGATGAAATGACTTGGAATTAATTTAGAAATGATTGAAATTCTCAATTTATACTCAGAATTGTATTATTTGCAGTTTATATGCTTAATTACCATGTATAATCAATTATTTTTGAATAAAAAGATATAAATCTTAGTTTGGACAGTATAAAGAGTAAATATGTAGATTATTGTGATGAAATAACTTAGAATTAATCAAGAAACAATATGAAATGCACAAATTATATTAAGAATTACATTATTTGAATTTTATAAGCTAATTACCATGTGTAATCCATTTTTAAAATAAATAATATATGAATCTTAGTCTAGACAGTACAAAGATTTTAAATATAGATTTTTATGATGAAATGACTTACAAATTTACAATGAATCCAGAAACGTTAGAAATGAATAAATTTAAATTAGAATTGTATTATTAGCACTTTATATGCGCAATTACCATGTATAATCCAATCTCTTTGAATAAACAAGATAAAAATCTTACTTTGGACAGTATAAATATTTGAAATATAGATTATTTGATGAAATGACATACAACTAATACAGAAAAGATTAAAATGATTAAATTTAATTCATAATTGCATTATTTGCACTTTATATGCGTAATTACCATGTATAATCCAACATTTTTGAATAAACAAGATAAGAATCTTAGTTTGGACAGTGTAAGGAGTTTAAATGTAGATTATTGCGATTAAATAATTTATAATGAATGAGGAAACGATTGAAATGTTCCAATTATACTAAGAATTGCATTGTCTTTATATGCGTAATTACCATGTATAATTCAATTGTCCAGAATAAATAAGATAAGAATAACATTCTAGACAATATAAAGAGTTTAAATGTGGATTATTGTGTAGAAAGACTTAGAATGAATCCAGAAATGATTGAAATACTCAAATGATACTTAGAATTGCATTATTTGCATCTTATATTCGTACTTGCCATGTATAATTAAAAATTTTTGAAGAAATAAGATACAAATTATATTATAGACTTGAAATGAATCCAGAAACGATTGAAATGCTCAAATTATACTCAGAATTTTATTATTTGTACTTTATATGACTAATTAACATTTATAATCCAAACTTTTTAATAAACAAGATACGAATCGTAATTTGGACTACATAAAGAGTTTAAAATTATGTTATTCTGATTAAATGACTTATAATGAATCCATAAACGACTAAAATGCTCAAAATATATTCAGAATTGCATTATTAGCACTTTATATGTCTAATTACCATGTATAATCAAATAGTTTTGAGGAAATTATAAATGAATCATATTCTAGATAGTATAAAGGGTTTAAATTTAGATTTTGTGTTGAAATGACTTACAAAGAATTCAGAAACGATTGAAATGCTCAAATGATAATCAGAATTGCATTATTTGCAGTTTTTATGCATAATTACCATGTATGTTCCGATCTTTTTGAATAAACAAGATATGAATCATATTCTAGGCAATATGAAGGGTTGAAATGTAAATTATTATGTTGAAATGACTTAGAATAAATCCATAAACGATTGAAATGCTCAAACGATTGAAATGCTCAAATCCATAAATGACTTAGAATGACCCAGAATTGCATTATTTGCACTTCATATGCATAATTAGCTTGTATATTCCAATTTTTATTAATAAAAAAGATATGAATCATATTCTAGACAATATAACGGATTTTAATGGACATTATTGTGATGAAATGACTTGGAATAAATCCAGAAATAATTAAAATGCTCAAATGACACTTAGAATTGCATTATTTACACTTTATATGTGTAATTACAATGTACAATCAATTTTTTTTGAATAAAAAAAGATATGACTCATATTCTAGACAGTATAAAGAGTTCAAATGTTGATTATTGTGATGAAATTACTTAGAATTAATCCTGAAAAGATTGAAATGCTCAAATGGTAATAAGAATTAGCAATTTATTTTAGTAATTACCATGTATAATCCAATCTTTTCTAATAAATAAGTTATGGATCATATTCCAGACAGTATAAAAAATTTAAATGTAGATTATTGTGATGAAATGACTTAGAATTAATACTGAAAAGATTGAAATGCTCATATGATACTAAGAATTGCATTATTAGCGACTTATTTTTGTAAGAAAACGGTATCTTCAGCATCCATCCGATGGCCCGTCAACCTACGTCGCAACAGAAAAACAAATATAGTCATGTACAAACCTCAGTATCCGATTATTTAATGACGCAGCTTCTCTACATTTTATTATTATATAAGAAAATTCAATCAGATCGGATTAATCCATATTACAAGTAATATATTTTACGGAGATAATCGGGTTCAGACAGTCAATCAGTCAGTCACAGTGGTCCCATCCCGATCTCAGGAGGATCAGGACCGGCCCCTCCCCGAACTCAGGAGGATCAGGGCTCAAAATTCATATTCAATTTCATATCCACATCCAATTTCAAACCCGATAACTCATAAAATATACCAATCACAATTCAGATAAATATATTCAATCAAAACCAAACGACAAATCAAATCAATCAAGCAATACGAAATTAAATATAGAGAAATTCGGTTACCTGAAAAAACGGTCCAGAAATCAATAGACAAATCCAATCGACTATCCTAACTGCGACGTAGACTCAGAATTCTAATTGGCCGACTCATCAAAATTTTCAATAAACTTTTTGAAATTGCTTCTCAAGCATTTACAAGTGGTAAGAAGTACAATTTGGAGTATGGTAGAAGGTAATCGGACATGGAAATATAACACCTTTTATTTAATCGGTTTCCATTTACTTTGATGAAATTTTTATACGGTGTCAATTAGAAAGAGAAACAAGGGACAGATGCCACGTTGCTCTAAGGCATAGGTAATAAGACACGCGTACAAACTCAAGTGAATAGGTGGATGGCGGTTTGAACGATCAAACAAGATCAATTCATTCATTATATACATTTTTTTTTCCCCACTCGGGTTGACTGGTCAGATAATCAAAGGTTAATAAAATTTGGTCGGTCAATATTGGTAAAAAAAAAATCAACCTGGTCAACTATGGTCAACATAAGTCAAACTAATCAAAATCTGGTCAACTTCGGTACAAATATCTGTGGAATGTTACATTCTCCCCTCATTCAAAAGAATTTCGTCCGCGAAATTCAAACAGACGATAACAAGTCAAGTTCAATTGGACTGAAATCAAATTTCAAACGAAATGATAGGGATCCAAACACAGTCCGAGGAACTGTCACATCCCGTATCCGGGATACGAGGCGTGAGGTGACACAGTATCTGATCATCCATCCGACGGCCCGTCAACCTACGTCATAATAAAATAAAAGTAAAACAGAGTCAGCTAAAAATCTGGGGTGTTACAGGAATGAATGCTCTGATACCAACTGTGACACCCCGTCGAATACCGTTTAAATTGTATTAGACTTGGTTAAGCCTTGCAGGTGCAGTAGGCATCCGTGACGGACACTCCGTCATGCGCTTTATATACACTTAATATACATGCCAAATCTAAAAATATAAATATTTACTCAAATAAAAGATGAATCCTACAATGGTATGGTTCATATAGGTTCGCTACTCGTCTCGCTAGCACTCGATTCGAAACCTGGAACCCACAACCAATTGTGGAAACAATGCAAAAGCAAAGAGTGAGATAAATATATAATTTATCTCAGTGTGATTTTTAGTTCTAGTCACACGAATCTCAATGATACATGTTCAGGAACTGACCACCGTACCAAGTTAAACATATAATAATAAACAAATAAATATATAAGCTATACATAAACAAATCAGTTATTAAATGCAATCATTTATAAACAGATACGATGCAGAGGAGCACGACTACTTATTCAATTTGCAATTCAAATACAATTTAATATTTCAAAAGCCGGCTCAAATTTGGACAATTATCTAATGCAAGTCTGGTAAACATAAGTTACGATCATAGATCAATCATACAATTGTCCCTCCCCCCAAACTCAGGAGGATCAGGACCAATTTCAGATTTCAGATACAATTTAGACAATCAGATAATCAAAAGTACTACAAGCCGAGAACACTACCAGATCCGGAATATAAGCGCTTCCTTCACGGTGTACAGCCAGGTCTGGGCGCGACCCAAACCCCCGTACAAAAAAAATGAGTGTCTATTCAATCGCACAAGCAGTACATATAACAATTATATTCAATTATAACAATCGTACAAAAGAAATGAGTGTCTATTCAATTATTTTTGTTTAAAATTATGTTATTCTGATTAAATGACTTAGAATGAATCCATAAACGATTAAAATGCTCAATTTATATTCAGATTTGTATTATTAGCATTTTATATGCATAATTACCACGTATAATCATATCGTTTTGAGTAAATTATATATGAATCATATTCTAGATGTAGATTATTCTGTTAAAATGACTTACAAAGAATCCAGAAATGATTAAAATGCTCAAATGATAATCAGAATTGCATTATTTGCAGTTTTATGCGTCATTACCATGTATATTCCGATCTTTTTGAACAAACAAGATATGAATCATATTCTAGGCAGTATGAAGGGTTGAAATGTAAATTATTATGTTGAAATAACTTAGAATAAATCCAGAAATGATTGAAATTCTCAAATGATACTAAAAATTGCTTTATCTGCAACTTATGTGCGTAATTACCACGTATAATAATTTTTTTTTTAATAAATAAGATATGAATCATACTCTAGACATGATAAATAGTTGAAAAGTAGATTATTGTCTTGAAATGACTTATAATGAATGCAGAAACGATTAAAAATGACTTAGAGTGACCCAGAATTGCATTATTTGCACTTCATATGCATAATTAGCATGTATATTCCAATCTTTATTAATAAAAAATATATGAATCATATTCTGAACACTATAAAGTGTTTAAATGGACATTATTGTGATGAAATGACTTAGAATGAATCTAGAAATAATTGAAATGCTCAAATGACACCGAGATATGCGCAATTACAATGTATAATCAAATCTTTTTGAATAAAAAAAGATATGAATCATATTCTATACAGTATAAAGAGTTCAAATGTAGATTATTGTGATGAAATAACTTAGAATTAATCCTGAAAAGATTGAAATGCTCAAATGGTAATATGAATTGCATTATTAGCAATTTATTTTTTTTAATTACCATGAATAATCCAATCTTTTTTAATAAATAAGATATGAATAATATTCCAGACAGTATAAAGATTTTCAATGTAGATTATTGTGATGAAATGACTTATAATTAATCCTGAAAATATTGAAATGCTCATCTGGTACTAAGAATTGCATTATTAGCAATTTATTTTCGTAATTACCATGTATAATTAAATCTTTTTGAATAAATAAAGTAAGAATCATATTCTAGACAATATAAAGATTTTAAATGCAGGTTATTGTGATGAAATGACTTAGAATGAATCCAAACACGATTGAAATGCTCAAATGATACCCAGAATTGCGTTATTTGTAGTTTATGTGCATAATAACCTTGTAGAATCCAATCTTTTTGAATAAACAAGATATGAATCTGGACAGTTTAAAGAGTTTAAATGTTGATTTGTTGAGATGAAATGACTTTAAATAAATCCAGAAGTGATGGAAAGGCTCAAATAATACGAGAATTGCAATATTTGCACTTTATATGCGTAATTATCATTTATAATCCAATATTTTTGAATAAATAAGATACGAATCATATTCAAGATAGTATAAAGAGTTTAATCTAGATTATTGTGATGAAATGACTTAGAATAATTTCAGAAACGATTCAAATGGTCAAATTATGCTCAGAATTGCATTATTTGAACTTTATAAGAGTCATGTATAATATAATCTTTTTGAATAAATAAGATATGAATCTTAGTCTGGACATTATAAATAGTTTGAATGTAGATTATTATAATGAAATGACATAAAATGAATCCAGAAACGATTGAAATGCTGAAATGATACTCGGAATTGCATTATTTGCACTTTATATGTGTAATTACCATGTATAATCCAATATTTTTGAATAAATAAGTTTGGAATCATATTCTAGATGGTATAAAGAATTGAAATGCAGTATATTGTGAAGAAATGACTCATAATGAATCCAGAAACGATTGAAATGCTCAAATAATACTCAGAATTCCATTATTTGCCCTTTATATGCGTAATTACCATAACCAATTTTTTAAATAAATAAGATATAAATCATATTCTGATCAGTATAAAGAGTTTTAATGTAGTTAATGTGATGAAATGACTTAGAATAAATCCACAAACTATTAAAATGCTCGGATGATACTCAGAATTGCAATATATGGACTTTATATGCGTAATAACCATATATAATCCAACATTTTTGAACAAAAAAAATATGAATCTTAGTCTGGACAATATAAAGAGGTTAAATGCAGACGAAACAATTGAAAAGTTCAAGTGATACTGAGAATTGCATTATTTGCAATGTATTTGCGTAATTATCTTGTATAATCCAATTTTTTGAATAAATTAGATATGCATAAAATTTAGACAGCATAAAGAGCTTAATTGTACATTATTGTGATGAAATGACTTTGAATGAATCCAGAAACAATTGAAATGTTTAAATGATACACACAATTGCATTATTTGCAGTTTATTTGCATAATTATCATGTATAATACAATCTTTCTGAATAAACAGGATATGAATCTTAGTCTGGACAGTATAAAGAGTTTAAATGTAGATTATTATGATGAAATAACTACGAATGAGTTTAGAAATGATTGAAATGTTCAAATGATACTCAGAATTGCATCATTTGCACTTTATATGCGTAATTGCCATGTATAATCAAAATTTTTAAATAAATAAGATACAAATCGTATAAAGAGTTTAAATGTGCGTTATTGTGATGAAATGACTTAGAATGAATCCAGAAACTATTGAAACGCTCAGATGATACTCAGAATTTCATCATTTGCACTTTATATGCGTAATTACCATGTATAACCCAATCTTTTTGAATAAATAAGTTGTTAATCATATTCTACACAGTACATAGAGTTTAAATATAGAATATTGTGTTGGAATGACTGATAATGAATCCAGAAACGATTGAAATGCTCAAATTATACTTAGAATTGCATTATTTCCACCATGTATGCGTAATTACCATGTATAATCGAATCTTTTTGAATACATATAATATGAATCTTTGACTCGACAGTATAAAGAGTTCAAATGTAGATTATTGTGATGAAATAACATATAATGAGTCCAGAAACGATTGAAATGCTGAAATGATACTCAGAATTGCATTATTTGCACTTTATATGAATAATTACCATGTATAATCTAATTTTTTAAATAAATAAGAAATGAATCATATTCTGGACAGTATAAAGAGTTTAAATGAACGTTATTATGATGAAATAACATAGAATGAATTCAGAAACCATTGAAATGCAGAACTGATTCTCAAAATTGCATTATATGCACTTTATAAGCTTAATTACCATGTATAATATAATATTTTTTTAATAAACAAGACGTGAATAATATTCTTGATAGCATAAAGAGTTTAAATGTAGATTACTGTGATGACATGACTTAGAATGAATATTGAATTGATTGAAATGCTCAAATGATACTAGGAATTGCAATCATTTGCACTTTATATGCGTAAGTACCACGTATAATCCAACCTTTTTGAATAAGATATAAATCATATTCTAGATAGTACAAAGAATTTAAATGTGGAATATTGTGATGAAATGACTAATAATGAATCGAGAAATGATTGAAATGCTAAAATGATACTCAGAATTGTATTATTTGCACATTATATGAATAATTACCATGTATATTATAATACTTTTGAATAAGCAATATATGATTCATATTCTAGAAAGCATAAATAGTTTAAATGTAGATTATTGTTATGAAATGACATAGAATGAATCCAGAAACGATTGAAATGCTCAAATGATACTCATAATTGCATTATTTGCACTTTATATGCGTAATTATCATGTATAATTTTTTTTTCTAAATAAATAAGAAACAAATCATATTCTAGACAGTATCAAGAGTTTAAATGTAGGTTATTGTGTTGAAAAGTTAGAATGTATCCAGAAACGATTGAATTGCTCAAATTATACTCTGAATTGCATTATTTGCTCTTTTTACACGTAATTATCATTTATAATCCAATCATATTCTAGATAGTATAAACAGTTTAAATGTAGATTATTGTGATGATAAATGACTTAGAATGAATATTGAATTGATTGATATGCTCGAGTTATACTAGGAATTGCATCATTTGCACTTTGTATGCGTAATTAACATGTATAATCCAATCTTTTTTAATAAATAAGATATGAATAATATTCTAGACAGTACGAAGAGTTTATGCGTTATATTGTGACGAAATGACTAATAATGAATCCAGAAACAATTGAAATGCTCAAATTATACTCAGAATTGCATTATTTGCACTTCATATTCATAATTACCATGCATAATCCAATATTTTTAAACAAACATGATATGAATCTTAGTCAGGACAGTATAAAGAGTTTAAATATGGATTATTGTAATGAAATGACATAGAATGAATACCGAAATGATTAAAATGTTCAATTTACATGCGTATTACCTTCTATAATCTATTTTTTTTTTAAAAAAATAGAGATGATTTATATTTAGACAGAATAAAGAGCTTATATTTACATTATTGTGATGAAATGACTTAGAATGAATCCATAAACAATGGAAATGCTCAAATGAAACTCAGAATTGCATTATTTGCAGTTTATATGCATAATTACTATATAATGCAATTTTTTTGATAAACAAGATATGAATCATTGTCTGGACAGTATACAGAGTTTAAATGTTGATTATTGTGATGAAATGACTTAGAATGAGTCCAGAAATGATTGAAATGCTCAAATGAAACTCAGAATTGCATTATTTGCACTTTATATTCGTAATTACAATGTATAATCCAATTTTTTAAATAAATAATATAGGAATCATATTCTGGATAGTTTAAAAGTTTAAATGTACGTTATTGTGATGAAATAACTTATAATGAATTCAGAAACCATTGAAATGCAGAATTGATTCTCAAAATTGCATTATTTGCACTTTATAAGCTTAATTACCATGTATAATCCAATATTTTTTAATAAACAAGACGTGAATAATATTCTTGATAGCATAAAGAGTTTGAATGTAGATTGTTGTGATAACATGACTTAGAATGAATATTGAATCGATTGAAATGCTCAAATGGTACTCGGAATTACATCATTTGCCCATTATACGCGTAACCACAATGTATAATCCAATCTTTTTGAATAAATAAGATATTAATCACATTCTAGACAGTACAAAGAGTTCAAATGCAGAATATTGTGATGAAATGACTGATAATAAATCCAGAAACGATTGAAATGCACATATTATACTCGGAATTGCATTATTTTGCAGTTTATATGGGTAATTACCATGTATAATCGAATCATTTTTAACAAAAATTATATGAATCTTTCTATTGATAGTATAAAGTGTTTGAAATGACTAATAATGAATCCAGAAACGGTTGAAATGCTCAAATGATACTCAGAATTTTATTATTTGCACATTATATGCATAATTACCATGTATATTCTAATATTTTTGAATAAACAATATATGATTCATATTCTAGACAGCATAAATAGTTTAAATGTCGATTATTTTATGAAATGACATAGAATGAATCCAGAAACGATTGAAATGCTCAAATGATACTCATAATTGTATTATTTGCACTTTATATGCGTAACTATCTTGTATAATCTTTTTTTTTAAATAAATAAGATACGAATCATATTCTAGACAGTATAAAGAGTTTAACTGTATGGTATTGGGTTGAACAGACTTTGAATGTATCCAGAAACGATTGAATTGCTCAAATGATACTCCGAATGTCATTATTTGCACTTTTTATACATAATTATCATTTATAATCTAATCTTTTTGAACAAACAAGAATTCGATCATATTATAGCTATTATAAAGAGTTTAAATGTAGATTATTGTGATGAATGACTAAGAATGAATATTGAATCGATTGAAATGCTCAAATTGTACTCGGAATTGCGTCATTTGCACTTTGTATGCGTAATTAACATGTATAATCCAATATTTTTGAATAAATAAGATATGAATCATATTCTAGACAGTACAAAGAGTTTAAATGCGGAATATTGTGATGAAATGACTAATAATGAACCCAGAAACGATTGAAATGCTCAAATTATACTCAGAATTGCATTATTTGCACTTCATATTCATAATTACCATGCATAATCCAATATTTTTGAACAAACAAGATATGAATCTTAGTCTGGACAGTATAAAGAGTTTAAATATAGATTATTATATTGAAATGACATAGAATGAATACCGAAATGATTGAAATGTACAAATGATACTGAGAATTGCATTCTTTTTCAATTTACATGCGTAATTACCTTCTATAATCTAATTTTTTAAATAAATTAGTGAGGAATCATATGTAGACAGAATAAAGAGCTAAAATGAACATTATTATGATGATTTAGAATGAATCCATAAACAATGGAAATGCTCAAATGAAATTCAGAATTGCATTTTTTGCAGTTTATATGCATAATTACTATTATAATGCAATACTTTTGAATAAACAATATATGAATCTTTGTCTGGACAGTATAAAGAATTTAAATGTTGATTATTGTGATGAAATGACTTAGAATGAGTCAGCAACGATTGAAATGCTCAAATCAAACTTAGAATTGCATTATTTGCACTTTATATGCGTAATTACCATGTATAATCCAAATTTTTAAATAAATAAGATAGGAATCATATTCTGGATAGTTTAAAAGTTTAAATGTACGTTATTGTGATGAAATAACTTATAATGAATTCAGAAACCATTGAAATGCAGAATTGATTCTCAAAATTGCATTATTTGCACTTTATAAGCTTAATTACCATGTATAATCCAATATTTTTTAATAAACAAGACCTAATAAAATTCTTGACAGCATAAAGAGTTTAAATGTATATTATTGTGATGATATGACTTAGAATGAATATTGAATCGATTGAAATGCTCAAATGATACTCGAAATTGCATCACTTTCACTTTATATGCGTAATTGCCATGTATAATCCAATCTTTTTGAATAAATAAGATATGAATCATATTCTAGACAGTACAAAGAGTTTAAATGCGTAATCTTGTAATGAAATGACTGATAATGAACCCAGAAACGATTGAAATGCACATATTATACTCGGAATTGCATTATTTTGCAGTTTATATGGGTAATTACCATGTATAATCGAATCTTTTTTAATAAATATTATATGAATCTTTTTTCTGGATAGTATAAAGTGTTGAAAAGAAGATTGTTGTGATGAAATGACTAATAATGAATCCAGAAACGATTGAAATGCTCAAAGAATACTCAGAATTGTATTATTTGCACATTATATGCATAATTACCATGTATATTCTAATATTTTTGAATAAACAATATATGACTCAAATTCTAGACAGCATAAATAGTTTAAATATCGATTATTGCTATGAAATGACAGAGAATCAATCCAGAAACGATTGAAATGCTCAAATGATACTCATAATTGCATTATTTGCACTTTATATGCGCAATTATCATGTATAATCTTTTTTTCTAAATAAATAAGAAACAAATCATATTCTAGACAGTATCAAGAGTTTAAATGTAGGTTATTGTGTTGAAAAGTTAGAATGTATCCAGAAACGATTGAATTGCTCAAATTATACTCTGAATTGCATTATTTGTTCTTTTTACACGTAATTATCATTTATAATCCAATCATATTCTAGATAGTATAAACAGTTTATATGTAGATTATTGTGATGATAAATGACTTAGAATGAATATTGAATTGATTGATATGCTCGAGTTATACTAGGAATTGCATCATTTGCACTTTGTATGCGTAATTAACATGTATAATCCAATCTTTTTTAATAAATAAGATATGAATAATATTCTAGACAGTACGAAGAGTTTATGCGTTATATTGTGATGAAATGACTAATAATGAATCCAGAAACAATTGAAATGCTCAAATTATACTCAAAATTGCATTATTTGCACTTCATATTCATAATTACCATGCATAATTCAATATTTTTGAACAAACAAGATATGAATTTTAGTCTGGACAGTCTAAAGAGTTTAAATATAGACTATTGTAATGAAATGACATAGAATGAATACCGAAACAATTGAAATGTTCAAGTGATACTGAGAATTGCATTATTTTTCAATTAATTATATGTGTAATTACCTTGTACAATCTAATTTTTTTAAAAAATTAGAGAGGAATTATATTTAGAAAATATTAGAATGAATCCATAAACAATGGAAATGCTCAAATGAAACTCAGAATTGCATTATTTGCAGTTTATATGCATAATTACTATTATAATGCAATCTTTTTTAATAAACAAGATATGAATCTTTGTCAGGACAGTATAAAGTGTTTAAATGTTTATTATTGTGATGAAATAGCTTAGAATGAGTCCAGAAATGATTGAAATTCTCAAATGAAACTCCGAATTGCATTATTTGCACTTTATATGCGTAATTACCATGTATAATCCAATTTTTTAAATAAATAAAATAGCAATCATATTCTAGACAGTATAAAGAATTTAAATGTAGGTTATTTTGATAATATAACTTAGAATGAATTCAGAACCCATTGAAATGAAGAAATGATTCTCAAAATTGCATTATTTGCAATTTATAAGCTTAATTACCATGTATAATCTAATATTTTTTAATAAACATGATGTGAATAATATTCTTGACAGCATAAAGAGTTTAAATGTTGATTATTGTGATGACATGACTTAGAATGAATATTGAATCGATTGAAATGCTCAAATGATACTCAGAACTGCATCATTTACACTTTATATGCGTAATTACCATGTATAATCCAATCTTTTTGAATAAATAAGATATGAATCATATTCTAGACAGTAAAAAGAGTTCAAATGCGGAATATCGTGATGAAATGACTGATAATGAACCCAGAAACAATTGAAGTGCACATATTATACTCGGAATTGCATTATTTTGCAGTTTATATGGGTAATTACCATTTATAATCTAATCTTTTTTTAATAAATATTATATAAATCTTTTCTGGATAGTATAAAGTGTTGAAATGTACATTGTTGTGATGAAATAACTAATAATGAATCCAGAATCGATTGAAATGCTCAAATAATACTCAGAATTGTATTATTTGCACATTATATGCATAATTACCATGTATATTCTAATATTTTTGAATAAACAATATATGATTCATATTCTAGACAGCATAAATAGTTTAAATGTAGATTATTGTTATGAAATGACATAGAATGAATCCAGAAACAATTGAAATGCTCAAATTATACTCGTAATTGCATTGTTTGCACTTTATATGCGTAATTATCATGTATAATCTTTTTTTCCAAATAAATAAGATACTAATCATATTCTAGACAGTATAAGGAATTTAAATGCAATATATTGTGTTGAAATGATTTATAATGAATCCAGAAACGATTAAAATTCTCAAACTATACTCAGAATTGATTTATTTGCAGTTTTATGTGTAATTGCCATGTATAATGCAATCTTTTTTAGTATACTAGCTATGAATCTTAGTGTAGAAAGTATGAAGAGTTTAAATGTATTATTGTGATGAATGACTTAATAAAATGAATGCAAAAATGATTGAAATGCTCAAATCATACTCAGAATTGCATTATTTGCACTTTATATGAATTATTACTATGTATAATCCAATCCTTTTGAATAAACAAGACATGAATCTTAGTCTGGACAGTATAAACAGTTAAAATTTAGATTATTGTTATGAAATGTCTTAAAATTTATGCAGAAACGATTGAAATGTTCAAATGATACTCAGAATTGCATTATTGGCACTTTATATTGGTAATTACCATGTATAATCCAATCTTTTTGAATAAATAAGATATGAATCTTAGTCCAGACAGTATAAAGAGTTTAAATGTAGATTATTATGATGAAATGACTAATAAGGAATCCAGAAACGATTGAAATTCTCAAATGATACTCAAATTTGCATTATTTGCACATTATATGCGTAATTACCATGTATAAACAGATATTTTTGAATAAAATATATATGATTCATATTCTAGACTGTATAAATAGTTTAAATGTAGATTATTGTGATGAAAGGAATTAGATCGAATCCAGAAACATTGAAATGCTCATATCATACTAAGAATTACATTATTTGTACTTTATATGTGTAATTACCATGTATAATCAAATTATGTTGAATAAATAAGATATGAATCATATTCTAGATAACATAAAGAGTGTAAATGCTGATATTGTGATGAAATTGTAACACCTAATGATTTTGACCAGCTTTGACTTTTGTTGACTATGAATAGAGCTATCAACAGTCAGAAAAATCACGTGTTTCTGTTACGGTTAAACGATACAGAACGAAATACAATACCAATTCTTATTTCGTTTCAATAATGAAACGAAAAATGAAATACTAGATTGTACCGTTTCGACTGTTTCAGCCTCATTTCAAACCATTTTATATGTATTTTCTGAAGTGGAACAAATAACGAAACGAAATTTTGTACCTTTTCAAAAACGGAGCAGTTAACAAAATGATATGTTGTACCATGTTCCTTAACGAAACGGAAAATGAAATGGCCTGTTCCGTACATTTCGGCCACGTTTGACAGCCCTAACTATGAATTTGGCCTTTGACCGGTCAAAGTATTGACTAGATGTTGACCAAGATTAAATATTCAACAGCCGAACCTTATACATTTGTTGCACCGAATAAAAAGGAATGTTGCACCATAATCCAAACAAATAGATGTGTTATTAAACAAGGATTGAATTTTGATTTGGCCTTCCGTTCGGAATCTGAGTCTACGTCGCAGTATCAGTTGTTCTGATTTGATTGTGACTTATGGATTGCTTAATCAGGTAATCAGACTTCTCTATATTTAATTTCGTTTTGATTGATTGATTGATTTGATTTATCGTTTGATTTTGAATGAATATGTTTTCTGAATTGTGATTGACATATTTTACGGGTTATCGTGTTTGGAAACTGGATATGAATCTGAATTTTGTGCTCTGATCCTCTTAAGTTCGGGGAGGGGGCCGATTCTGATCCTCCTAAGTTCGGGGAGGGACCACACTTGACTGACTGACTATCTGGATCCAATTATCTCTGTAAAATATATTATTTGTATTGTGGATTAATCCGATCTGACTGAACTTTGTTATAATAATTAATTATAGATAAGCTGCGTCATTAAATAATCGGTTACTAAGGTTTGTACTTGACTCTGTTTGTTTTTTAAGTTGCGACGTAGGTTGTCAGGCCGTCAGATGAATGCCGAAGATACCATTTCAGCTCGCGCCTCGCGACCCGACGGTGTAGGATGTGACAGAAATGACACATAATGAATCCAGAAATGATTGAAATTCTATTCTCAGAATTGCATTATTTTACAGTTTATATACGTAATTGTCAAGTATAATCCAGTCTTTTTTAATATACAAGATATGAATCTTAGTCTAAACAGTATAAATAGTTTAAATGTAGTTTATTGTGATGAAAAGACTTAAAATGAATCCAGAGATGATTGAAATGCTCAAATGATACTCAGAATTGCATTATTTGCAGTTTATATGGGTAATTATCATGTATAATACAATCTTTTTGAATAAACAAAACATGAATCTTAGTCTGGATAGTATAAGCAATTTAAATGTAGATAATTGTGATGAAATGACTTACAATGAATTCAGGAACGATTGAAATACTCAAATTATAATCAGAATTACATTTTTTGCAATTTATATGGGTAATTTCCATGTATAATTCAATCTTTTTTAATAAATAAGATATGAATCTTAGTCTGGACAATATAAAGAGTTTAAATGTAGAATATTGTGATGAAATGACTTAGAATAAATCCTGAAACGATTGAAATTCTAATATGATACTTAGAACTGCACAATTTACACTTTATATGCGTAATTACCTTTTATAATCCAATCTTTTTGAATTAAAAAGATATGAATCTTTGTCTGGACATTATAAAGAGTGTAATTGTAGGTTAACTGTTTGAATTGTGTAATCTCGAATTATTGAGATAGGTAACCGACCCAAATCAATTTGATTATAATTCAATTCATGACGATCATAAGTAGAAAGTTCATATTCTTCAGTCATTGATAAACTGTTTATTGTGATGAAATGACTAAGAATGAATTCAGAAACGATTGAAATGCTCAAATGATACTCAGAATTGCATTATTTACACTTTATATAGGTAATTACCATGTATAATATAATTTTTTTAATAAACTAGACATGAATCATATTCTTGACAGTATAAAGAGTTTAAATATAGATTATTGTGATGAAGTGACTTAGAATGAATCCTGAAATGATTGAAAGGCTCGAATGATACTCAGAATTGTATTATTTACACTTTATATTTGTAATTACCATGTAATTCGATTTTTTTTTTAATAAACAAGATATGAATCATATTCTAAACAGTATAAAGAGATTAAATGTAGATTATTGTGATGAAATGACTTAGAATGAATTCAAAAACGATTGAAATGTTCAAATCATACTTAGATTTGCATTATTTGCAATTTATATGCGTAATTACCATATATAATCCAATCTTTTTGAATAAAGCCAAGAATATATTATGTATCTTAATCTGGACAATATAGAGTTTAGATGTAGATTATAGTGATGAAATGACTTAGAATGAATCCAGAAACGATTGAAATGCTTAAATGATACTCAAATTTGCATTATTTGTACTTTTATATGCGTAATTACCATGTATAAAATTTGAGAGATGCTTGTGTCCAAAATATATGATGGATGGATCTGTCTAATATGATCATTTTTACGTTTTTGAATTTCAAATGGCTGATCCGAACCGTTCATATGTTCTCATTGAAAACTTACAAGAAACTAATTTTTACATTTTTTCTGAAATTTTTTACTATTTTTTTGGTATTTTTGAAAATTCATGATATAAACATTATGGATCGTCCAATAACAATGATTTTCTAAAATACCAAAAAAATATTAAAAATTTTCGAAAAAAATGTAAAAATTAGTTTCTTATAAGTTTTCAATATGGAGAACATATTGAACGGTTCGAATCGGTTATTTGAAATTTAAAAATGTGAAAACGATCGTATTGGACGGAGTCTATCCATCCAATATATTGGACTCTAACATTCCTCATGAAATTTGGTGACCGTCGGTGAAAGATCCTTTCCGTCACCTTTTAGAAAATTTGGTGACATTGTATTTTAATTTCCTTCTCCTTTTTAATAGAAGAATTTGATATCTCAAATATCAATTCACGTCTAGCCATGTTTTTTTTTTTTCATTTGTCCTTTCAATTTTCAAGGGACTTATGGGCACTGCTAACAAGATCTTACCTTTTACTTTTAGATCATAACTTGAATTGCGCAACTGTAGTAAAATTGTATGAACAATTTCTGATAAATAATTTTGCTTTATGTTGTCATTTCCATGTCCATTCTCATCATCCAGCTGCTTTGAAATTGCTAAGCAACGTACCAGCAACATCAAGGAGCTCGAATTTCTTGTCAATATTAATATGTTTGAAATCCTTTTTATTTGATCGATGAGCTGCTTGAGCATCTTGACAGATGTCAAGATGAGAAATATAAAAATTTGCCCACATATTTTTTTAGTGATTGATCTAAAGTTAAAAAATTTAAGTTTTACTAAACCAGTTTTTTGAAGAAATCCAGTGGAACACTGATTCTTTAGAGCTATTTACATAACCTGAACCATCAATACTTTTGAATTGTTGTTACTGTAGATCTATGTTACTTGGGTGCGGGTGCGGGTCTCGTGTCCTCGTACCGTGTCGTTTCGTGTCTTCTTTAGACGCGTCGTGCCGTGACGTGTTCAGACACGTTTAACTTTTTGATACGTATTGTAATTTGTTTATGAAATTTAAACATTATGTTTAATAAATACATCAAAAATTAACAAAGTAGGCATGCATTACCATTGAATTAAAAATATAGATTAATTTTTAACAATGGATTAATATTTTGAACAACTTCTTATCGGACTTAAGTAATTGTTTTACTAAAAAATAAATCAAACTCATGAAAAGGTACACAACTATTTTCAATGTCTTCTAAGAGGGCACACCGATGAGCAAAGTATTTTGACCTTGCACCTTCAAACCTATGCAAATTCAACGCCAAATTGTTGCTAGTCCGATCCGTTTAAGCAGGAGGAGAGAAATGAAAAAGAGCCGTAAAAAAATATTTCAATTTTTGAGATAATAAATAATTTATACTATCCTTATCAAAACAATACAAGATATGACAAAAAAAATATTTGATTCTTTTTAAGGCAAATCACAGATAGATTTTTATCTTTAATTTGCGTATGGCCATAGACCCTTCTACTTTTGTTTGTGATTTAATTATTGAATCACCCTAATTATATTGTAATCTTTTGATTTTCAATGCAAACGATTTACAAGTGTTTTATTTGGAAATAAGTCTATTAATAATCATTGATTTATGATTAAATGTATCTTTGGCAAGATTTATGGAAAAAATATAAGAGCATATACATAATTGAGAAATCCATCGTATTTCTAAAACACTTAATGTGTGCCTCCTTTTCGTACTTGGCGTATCTGTAATACATATTGTGTCTTTCGTGTCGTGCCGTGTCGTGTCTATTTCATCAAAGTTGGACACAATACGTTTTAGGACACGCCACACGAAGTTCTCGTGTTGTGTTCGTGTCCGTATCTTGCCGTGTCGTATCACCTCCGTGCCGTGCCGTATCATGTCGTGTTCGGACACGCCGTGCTTTTTTTAGAACACTAGTGGCGCCATATAAAGCGTCGTGGACCGTATCCAGTGGTCAAACAAATTAAAATAATACAAATTCTCCGTGTGGCGTATCCGATGCGAATCGCATCAGATACGCATCCGATTCAGGATACGGCATGAAAATGGTGTGTCTGTGTAACATAGGTTGTTCAGTTCTTGTGCTAAAGTGTGATATTCTAAACTTGTTGTAATTTTTCACTCTAAAGTGCAATATCGTTTTATTTGATTTATTTGGCAGTTTTATCAAGTCATTCTGCAGGCATTTTAATAGGTCTTTTAATTAGTAATTGACATTTCTTCTATATATTGTGACTTAATTTTTTTTTACACTGGCTGGGGTGGTGCATTACCTCTATCAATTTTGATGTGATTACCTCTTGTGTTTTCACTAGCTTTTTTTTTTTTTTGGCTTTCAAGAGCTGACTATGACATTTCTTCTATATATTGTGACTTAATTTTTTTTTACACTGGCTGGGGTGGTGCATTACCTCTATCAATTTTGATGTGATTACCTCTTGTGTTTTCACTAGCTTTTTTTTTTTTTGGCTTTCAAGAGCTGACTATGACTTTTCCGCATTTTTTTTTAGGTGATCTCATTGATGCATTTGGAGCAATAGCTTTGAGTCTGACTGTATACTGATATCTTATAATGTGTGTATATATTTCAGGTTCCAGCACTTCTAGTGTTTATAAATGTTTCTATCCACCTGTGTAGGGTTGCTGGAGATCAACTATTCATATATATATTGTCCAATATATTTTACTGGGAAAGAATGATCAGTAGCCACTTAGTTTTCTTAAAAATAAAAATAAAAATTGATCCATCAATCAGTTAAAAAAAATCCCATTTCAATCTCAAGCCCCTTTATTTTAGCGCTACTTTCCTTTTCAAAAAAGCATCAGAGAAACGTGTGACAATTTGCTCGTCAATTAAAATTGGTGACAGTTAATTGTATAATGGAGTCATACAATAAGATTTGCTCATTTTACTGGAAGAATATTTGAAAGAGATATTACCATCTGTCAGGACTCAGGAGCTCATTAATAATGCCAAAAATTTTAATGACGGTGGTAGTTTAACGTTCAACGTTCCTCTTCTTCTTATTATTTAATTACAAATTTAGTGTAGAAAATGTGAGCAGGAAATTAAAATGGAGAGTATTAACAAAAATCTTCAGCAAAATAATGAAGAAACTGATGTAAGTTTAAAGATTTGACTAATTCATCCCTCATAAAAGATGCAAACAAAGGATATGCGTCAATATGTCAAAAAATTATTGTATGATCGAGCATTATATAAGTTTGATAATCTAATACAAATCATTAAATAATTTTATTTATTGAAAAATGTTTATTTTCTCACTTGTCAACTGCATTCAATATTTCGAAAAAACGATCCATTTTCATCAAACTATATTTTTCCTTTTCGCGATGAGCTATTGTCATGACAAATTACACAAGATCGCCTCGACCTAACAGCTCATGTGTTTTGGTCAAAACAAGAGGGTCGCAAGAAATATTTGTTTAAATCGGTGAATACTATTACCTTTAACATCGATCATCACGATGTTGATATTTAATATTGAAAATGAACAACATATTCATGTCAAATAATATGTTCGCCAACACATCAGGTGGGCTCTGCTAGTAAATTCAAACGCACGGCCGCTTCCACAAAAAAATAAATTTAAAAAACCATGCCAAACTCTGGGCTCAACCATATTTGTTTGCTTCGACACACCAAACCATGTGGCTTCAGCCACATTTACAGAAAAAAAAAAATTCTCATGCCCACGGCAGAGGTGCTGGCGTTGTGGTCTTGTGGAGGAAGTCAGCACCCAAGCCAGGGGTTCAAAATCAGTGGGTCAAAGTTTGTTATTAAAAATTTTCAGTTATTTCGGTTAAAGAAATTCACGGTAAATGTAGAGCCCGGACTTTCGTCCAATGCACATAACACAAAGGAATAAGCACCTTTTTATTTCAGGAGAAGAATATTCACTTTGTTGAAGGGTTATTACTTATTAGCCCAGTTTGCACCGCTGTCACTTCAAAGAAATACGTGGGCATGAAATGCTTGCTTTGATAAAGACTAAAGAGCATTTCTAATTTCTAATAATTTTAAGTTTGTTTCAGTCCAATGAGTAATGTCGACTAGATTAATAGTGCGACCTTCCGTGACCACAAACTCATCTAGAGCGATTTGCGATCTCGATGATAAAAAAAAATGCAATAAGAAAACAAAACTGATAAATTGGGGCGAGCGAAACTAGAGACCTTGACCCTAGAGGGCTAGTGGCCTCAGCTCTATAAACACGAGACCTTAGCTAGTGCTGGTTTTATACAGACTAGATAGGATGATCACAAGGCCTTAACTCTAACTTAACCTGACCTGCACAACGAACAAAGTTTACTAGATCCTTAAATAATTTATTCATCTACGGCACACATAGTCCGATACAACATACTACCAAAATACCTTTCTAACAAACCACTCTACTATGGCTCAATTACCCGACTGCCTCAGCTCTGGCCTCACGAAATCGGCATCAGGTGGGACAGAGATATCAACAGTTGGTCTGAGCTCCGCACACACCTCAATCGCATTATGAACTGGGTCTGAGAGGAAATTGCTTAGAAGGTCCTGGTTGAGTGGGGCTTTTTTGTCCACAGAAACAAAGGCCTGCTGGGTGAGAATGTAGTCAAAACGCGGGGCCCACTTGCGGGAACCAAGACGGGCTGTGGTGGAGCAATTGTCGACCATGAAGGAAACCCCACGTGCATGCATGAATGGGTTCAATGAATCCACCGACTCGATCACACTCTCATTTATTATCTCGGAGTATGAGTGCCCCTTCTTGCGCAGGACCTCGATCTGCAGTACAATTTTAAGTAGGGTGGTAAGAATACAAGTACTTTCATACAAGTTCCATGAACAAGTTTTACAAAACACAATTAGGCCATCTGATTACCAATCAATTATGTGAATAAGCTATAATCTTAACCCACAAAATTTAACAACTCTAGCAAAATTAATGGTATACTAGTTCAGTAACTGATGTTAAATTGTACCCAAATAAGTTGACATTAACCCCTGTGAAAATCAAAGAACAAACCAGCCACAAAACATAAAGGAGAAAGCTGATACTCCTGATGCGACAATAACAAGTCCATGCCACTATCAGACACATAAAACACCTTCCTAGACAGCTTAATAGTATAATAGTACAGTACCTGGGCCATCATAAGAGCTACATAAACACCTGCTGTGAATGGGTGCAAGGGGCCCAAGTCACCAGATGGTCGAGTTGAGCGAACTCTCTCACCTACTTTCCACATGCGGGTTTGGTCAATCTTTCCCATTGGGAATGCTGGAAGACCTTCCTTCTCCTGTGAATTAAATAAAAGCTTCAGTTCCTAGTAAATGACAATGCATAGGACCAGGTTGTCTGGAGTTACAGACTGGCATGTACTGACATTGACTTTTTTAAAAAAAAATTTCCATGGCTCTGTTGGTGAAACTGGGAGTAAATTGAGAGAGAAAAAAAAAGATGTCCACTAAAGTATGCCATGCAATTACACAAGTAAATGTTAAACTGCAGATTATATTGGGAAACATAAAGCTCAATCAACCATTTAGGGCAAAATCAGTGTACTATACCGTTTCTAGACAGAGCTTGTAAAAAAAAAAAAGTTTATTCCCCAGACCAGGATTCAAAGAAAGACAACAAGAAAAGAGTTATGGATGGAAGGTATACATGGAATCGACGGCCAGCCAGAACAACGCTGCGAATCTCGCTGCCAGATGCAACATCCTCATAGCACTCGTACAATATATCCATACAAGGGTAGTATGACGCACTGTATGCTGCATCAAATTCCTTCTTCCCCTCCTCTGTCAGCGAGTTGTACACAGCTAACATCCCCTGTCATCACAAAATAAAAAACTTGTTCTGTCAAAAATAATATTTTTTATATTTTTGTGTTCAGAGGATGTCCAACTTGACATCTCAGTCCAGTGATGCATGTGAAAGAAAGGTGGTTCAATTTTTTTGAAGCCTTGGAGGGTAGTATACAATCAGGTCTTTATCTTATATTTTTAAATGTGCATACCTGAGTCGAAATAGTTTTAGAAATAATCCCAGTTATGCATTCAACTGTGTTCTTGTAAGCCAGGTCCTCACTCATGCCATTTTCAGTGTATCTCCTGAACAACGCCTCCACTATTCCATGCACCGCACCAAGTAAAATGCCTAAAGAAAGAGAAGACCAAAACAAAAAAAAATAATAAGCAACTCAGGAATATCTGAAAAGGGAAATAATGGGCTTCCTTCACAAAGTTAGTGAAACTTACCCCTCTCGCCAAAAATGTCACTCTTATACTCCTGCTCGAGGGTAGTTGCAAATGTAAAAGGAGAACCTAATGCAACTGACCAACCAAGCGCTACATCAGTAGCCCTTCCATCCACATCCTACTCAAAAACACATCAATAATAAAACTTCAACGACATATACAATATTGAAAAAAGAAAACATACTTCAAATCATACAATGTTTCACCCTATCTATAAATTAAGACAACACTTTTCAACTTTCTGGATTGCAAGTTAAAAGAATAGAAGTGCAAAAATATCTGGAAAATGAACAACAAGTGACTAGCATATCCAAAAAAATTCTGTATTTATTTCAAAAAAAGTTGCATCATAAGAACACAAGAAAATTGCACCTTTCCATATAAACAGGAAAACTTTCTAACCAGAATCCAACATGTAAACAGGACTCAAGTGTGATATAATTTTTACTGGACATTATTAAAAGGCTCATCAAATTAGGGAGAATTACCATTACCTGTAAACTGTGCCTTCATTATAACTAACAAAATGGATAGTGTCATTTGCAAATAACATAAAACTTTCAAAAGCAATTGACAGAAAAACCCAGAACACATATCATTGTATCCATATGGACGGCTTTACTTTGTAAAAGTGACAGTCAACACATACCTGATGGACACCAAAACTGGAGTTGATGCCTGCACCATTGATCTCTTTCCCTTGAACATAAAGACGCCTGACAGAAGGGCCCATACCCTTGGGGCAAACTGCAATCACACTAATATTTTTGGGGAAGTCGAGCCCAAGGGATTGCAGGTGGCCCAATAGGAAACCATGAGAGAGGCCCAGTATGCTGTTGGGCTTCATGTGTGAGAATATCTTCTCATAGTTGTCAGCCTGAATGACACAAATGGTAATGAATAACAGAAATTAATCCTTGTTAATTAGTATGTATTACAGACTCATGCTGGATTAACAATAGCCCAAGTCAGCAAGTCCATACCAGTTCAGTACTTAACAGACTCGTGCTGGATTAATCCTTGTCTGGGATTTCCCAGCAATTGAAGCCTAACTAATTCTCAGTCAGATATCCAAGTGGGATACTTGTTCCCAAAACACCACTATCAACCAAAAAAAAAAATACATTCTCAATAAAAACCGATCACATACAAACAAGAACAGTCACCTGAGCAGCATCAGAAATCAAGAGAAGGACAAGGTCACTGCCAGAGATCGTCTCCCAGATATCACCTAAAGTCCCGTTCTCCTCTGTAAACCCAGCAGCTCGTGCCTCTTCAAAGGACTTTGATCCTTTTCTCAGCCCAATCTGCATATGTGATCCAAATAATGAAGGAGATAATACATGGAACTCGATTCAAAGATAATGAGAGATCAGAGATGTATTATTACCTTCACAACAATATCAGATTTTGCCTCTGCCAGAGAGTCTCTAAGATTCTGAGCTTGTGCTGGACCCTGTGAAAACAATGTAAAATGATCAGAAACCATAAAACTTATCAAAGAACACCTTTTTATATGAGTAAAAAATAGGAGGGTCTTAGTTTCAACCTGAGAGCCCCAGCCAATAACACCAATTTGTTTAATCCCTTTGAAGGCATCTGGTAGTAAATGGAAGAGATCCCTTCCTCCTTTGACAATGTACTGCTCAAATCAGGAACAAAATTACAATAAAAAATGACTATCACTTTCTTTAGTGAAAAAGGTTATTTCAAAAGAACTTAAAAGTAGGGTAGTGGGATAATGAGTGAATTTTGTTTGCAATGATCAAGCAAACTACATTTCAAGTGAAGCTAACTCTAATTGTAGAGTAGGTTCGATTCAACCATTGCATAACTATTTTGTCACTAGTAATTGCAAAACCCTCTCTCTTAAATCTCGATTTTGATCATCTCTAGCCAATTAAATCAAGTAAAAAAAAAAGGGGGGCATAAAAAAACCTCATCGTGTCCGGCAAGAGAGACCTTCTCCTTGTTAAACACAGATGTCTCGAAATCGAGAGAGATGAGAGGCTTCCCGATGGAAGGTGCGGATACCATCTTGGCCACTAACGCGCCGCCGCCGCATGTCCGCTTACCATAGACGGAGATCCCGACGAACTTGGCAGAAGAGAGGAAGCTGATTCTGCGGGGTGAGGTTTTGGGAGCGGAGGAGGAGGCGGAGGATAGGGTTTTGGAGGCGGGTGCGTGAGAGAGGGAGGATGTCGCAGTCGCCGCCGCCATGGATGCGAGATTAAGGTCAGTGAATGGGAAAGGAATGGATAGTGATCAGTGAGAGAGAGAGAGAGAGAGAGATAAGGGGATAAGAAGGGTTTTCTGTCGGACCCTTTATAGCACTTGATTGTAATAATTTGTATAATTCAGAAAAAGGAACATTATTTTTTATTGACTGATAAATTCGTTAATTTAGCTGGCGAATTTATGATGGTAATTATATGGTATAATTAATAGTATATTTTATGTCAATTACAAATTATAAAATAAAATATTTAAAAAGTGAAGATAGAATGATGGTATTTTAGTAGTGACTGATTTATGATGATAATGAAAATTAATATGGTTTTCTATGTACCTCCGATTTACTAGTTAATCCATTGAATAGACTTAATAAATTAGTTTATTTATTCTAAATTTGTTTTTATGACCTTCTGGGCTCTGGCCTGCATTTGACGATACTTCAATAAAAGAAAAGTAAATGGCAGTAAAGTCATATTACATGTCTACATGATTACATCACTCGTCCCATGCATTATTGCATTTTCCGTAGAATCAAAAAGTAAATGGACAGAAGTCACATTACCGAATTTTGAAGGGTGGAAGTGCGATAAAAGTGAAGAAATATATATATATATATATATATATATATTTAAAAAAATGTCTGAGCCCGGGTTCGAACCGGGGACCTCTAGTGTGTGAGACTAGCGTGATGACCAACTACACCACCCAGACAATCCGACAACAACACTTCTAGAAGTTATATTAATATGACAATAACTTTCCATAACCAAAATTTGCAGTCCAATTTTTTTTGTAGGTTATTCTTTGTATAATTAAATTTACAGAGCAGCCGTAACATTTTAGCTTGTCCAATCCAACGGCAAAGTTATCTTAATTTAACGCAGATGGCGATATGGTATGATGTATTTTTTTTTTACCGTAGTGGAGACTATAGTATATAATGTTAAAATTGATACTTTTGCTTAGAAAGTGTACTGAAATTGAGGAGAGTTCAAATTCTTATATTTTATGTGTCCCCTCTGTGCATCCATTATCCAAACTTTAATAACCTTACAATTAAAAAAGCAAATCTCAAAATGAAATTACTTTATCCATGCTGACCATGCACTCATAACAATTATGATATTTTAATAGCAATTTATTTTAATTGACATTGGAGCTTTCTGAAAACTAATGTCGTAAATTATCCTTGAACATTTATTTTTTGAACTATTTAATCCTCATCAAATAAAGTAAAAACGCTCTACCTTTTAATATGCGTATAGAAAAATGATAAAGATTTCGCCTATACTGCATATTGAATTTTAAGATTTATTATTATTATTATTAATTAAAGATTGAAAGTAAAAAATAATAGAGATAAAGATATAAGGATAATTAAATCTTCCTCATCTAAAAATTAATTAATTCGTGGTCGCGAAGGAACGAAAATAGTGAAATTCTGTGTTTAAAAAGTTTTGAAATGAGTTGCAGTTAGGGAAATAAAACTGTGAAACATGGAAAAATATTGTAGGCTCGAGTTTATAGTCAAAGTCCTTCTTATACTTTAGTCCTTTCTCATTTTACTAAAAAAAAGTAAGAGCCTTTTTGTATATAGATCAGAAAATACTCGATTCATTTTCTCTTCGGGTGCGTTTGGATTGTTGGAAAAAAAAAAGAAAAAAAATTATAAATAATTCAAACTCTTCACAAAGATACACACTTCCTAATACTTCTTCCCACTTATTCCCTTCTTCCCTTCTTCCCTTCTTCCCACACCTATCCAAACGCACCCTTCGTCTCTACTCTCAATTATTCTTTTTGTACTCCAGTATAGAACTCAATTTTCTGTACTCGATTTTTATATATTTTTCCACTTCAGAGGCATATAAGTTGTTACATTTTTAATCTCTTTGTCTAGTAACAAATAAATTATTATAAAATTTTATGGTGACACATCTCTGGTGAAATTAAACAAGATTATTGTTTATAATTGGTGAGTTTTGGAGACGCTAAAAACTTGGTATCCCTGGAAGGTCCAGAATCCTCCTCTCGCTGGTTAAGCAATTTTACTAACGAGTAATTTTATTAATCTGTCAAAAGAAAACTATTAGCTTAAAAATGATTTTCAATTAATACTGCAAGAATGTAAAACTTGAACAAAACTGCTACATTACAATTAAATTAAAAAATCATTGAAAAAATAAATGAAAACAATTAATATTGAATAATTAATCAATTATTGAAAATTTTGATATGAAAAAAAAAGATGATTTCTACCAACAAAAAATTATCTAGTATCTCTATCTAATAATTTATGCTAGGAACAACTTTCTTGAGCCCAAAGTTTTATGTAGTTCGTTGGGTCTTGGACTCTTGGGGTGCGTTTGTATCGTTGGAAGAAAAAAGAAGAAGAAGAAGAAGGAAGAAGAAGAAGAAAAAAAATTATAAACAATTCAAACTCTTCACAAAGTTACACACTTCCCAATATTTTTTTTCACTTCTTTCCTTTTTTCTTTCTTCCCACACCTATCTAAACGGAGCCTTGGGAAAGAGGATTCGGTTCAGAAAGAAAATCTGGACCACAGGATTTGATTTGTTTCTTAGAGTGCGTTTGGATAGGTGTGGGAAGAAGGGAAAAAAGAAAGAAGTTGAAAGAAGTATTGGAAAGTGTGTAACTTTGTGAAGAATTTAAATTGTTTATAATTTTTTTTTTCTTCTTCATTCTTCTTCTTCTTTCTTCCAACAATCCAAACACATTACCATTGCGGAATCGGTATCTAAAAAAGAACAACAGTGGAGTGAAAAACAAACGAGTCAGCGATGAGACAGCAGCACGACAGGCTTAATTTTAAATTTTATTACTCTGACAGATGGTAACTGGTCTGTGGTCCCCACTAGTTTCGTGCACTGCGCGCTACCTCCGGTGCGGCCCCGTGCGAAATGCAACTTGCAAGTTGCAACTGTGTCGGATCCTCCTGGTCCTGTTTTCCGTGACCCGCAAGTTCTTATTTTTTGTTTGTTGCGACTTCACTTGGGAATGGACGGAGAACGTGGCTACCAGTCCGGAACAATTCATTATCTTTTCTGTTTTGTCTTGATTCATAGGTGTCTGTGTTTTATTTTTTATAATAGCTTGCACGTGGGCCGTGCTTATTATTAGTAATTTTTTTAATGGATACAATTTTTTTACCGGATTTTAATCGCAATTATTCCTAATTTATAATAAATTATTTATTTTTCAAAATGTACAATTTTAGTTTGTAATTCGTATTCATGAACTCTTTTCTCTTATTTTCATTATTATTTTGAGGTTATGTCACCTTTTCTTTTGTTAAAGTTGCCCGTAGGCCATAGAAATAAGAAAACCATTTTTAGACAAGAAGCCAAATCTTTCTATCGGGTGTGTAAAGTGCTTGTTCGACACCGACTCAATATATAATGAAATAGTTGGTAGAGCCATGAAAATTTTTAAATAACAATTAATTACTATAAATTTAAATATTAATTATATTTAATATATTATATTATTATAGAAAATAATATTATAATTTTTATATTTTATGGGGACTAAATATAAATTTAGATTGAAGCCTAGTTACAAAATTTTGTCCACAGCAGGATTTTGCCTAAAATTTTATCTTAAAAATATAACGCGTTAAATATATGTGGTTATAAGTCTCCTTTGATGTAAATATGCTTCCTTTTTTTATATTAAAATTTGCCCCTGGCTCTTTGCCAGACGGCCCTCAAAAAAAATATATGTGGTTATAAAATTTTTTATAGAAGAGGAGTCGATGCTCACATTAATTGGTTTACAATTTGGGGCTGAGATATAATAAATAAAAGAATAAAATTACACAATGCAAATGAAAAGCAGATGAGCATGCGGTTTACAAAATCTAGAGGAGATTAGGAGAAAGGAGTAATTACAGTCAAACTTGTACACGTTATTCAAAATCAAACTTCTTTAGTTGTTTCTGCTTGAGTGGCAAATTCAACAAGCATTTACCCACTCCATTCAATTCCAATAGGCAATAGGAGGCATATAGTCGCCTTAAAATATGGATTATATACGACTCTGTCACTTTCCGTTTGGATGGTGTAGGAATAAGAGAAATAAGGAAAGAAATATTGTGAAGTGTGTAACTTTGTGAAGAGTTTAGATTGTTTATAATAAATTTACTTTTTTATTCTCTTATTTTCTTATTTCTAGGGCTCATCCAGACGGAGCCTATGTGCATACATGCTATGATATTTTGGCAAGTTTAATTGGGCATACAATTCACCTTCAGTGGGTACCAGGAGCATAATAAAAATTACCATCAACTCTGTTGCAATTGAAACCATGGCAACATGTTTGTGTCTAATTAATGACTGGTTAGATTTTTTTTTTTAACATTTAATGACTGGTGAGGTTAGCGAGAAAGGATGGAAATCATGGAATGGAATGGTTGCTATTCCAGGGAAAAGGAAAACTCAAGACTAAAATTGATGGGGAATTGATTAGCACACCCCAAAATTGATACACACTCCTTATATTAGACTAAAATACTCTTAATCAATGGAGAGTATTGTTCAGAACAATCACTATCATTGTAATATTTTCAATTCATTAAGGATATTTAGTCTAAAAGGGAGTGTTGAACCAATTTTAGAGGTGTGTAAATCAATTCCACATTTGATGTAAATGTGTAGGCAGAGAGAAGTTGTAGCGGCATTCTATTTTGGTCAAAAAGAAATTTTTTTTATATATTTATAAAATATATTTGAAATTTTGAATTCAAAAGTACTTGTTAAATTATTTTATTTCAAAAAAAAATTATGCTCCATTCTAAAATTTAGTCCTCCCATATTCAATGTCTTTGACTCCGTTACTGATTGTAGGCACTTATTGCTTGCTTTTTTTGCATTATTTTGTGCTAAGTATCCGCTTCCTTGACTTTAAGTTGTTAAAAAAGTTCACGAAATTCATAACATATTGAAATGCAAAATATAAATATTATATGTTAAATGCAACCATTTTTATCTGTTACGAATTTTGTGATGCGCAGGTGATAATGGTATACTAAAATGTAACCATTTTTATCTGTCCAAGACGACAACCTAATATGACATCACAACTAAGAAAGTAATATCATATACATTCTTTCTGTATAAATTAGATAAAATTTTGATACAATTTTGAAAATCATTTCAGCATCAATTAAGTGCTGCGAAAATTGAATTGTTATTTTTTTTTAAAAAAAATCACACGTTACAATTGACTAACCAATTCGTAAATTCGGCCTAATTTGATAAAAAAAAAATTTCTAACAATTTGATCGGTTGCCAAGGTTGTCAAATAAATTAATAATCAGTGTTGATTTTCAACCTATTTAATTGAATATACCCTATCAACGACTGAGAATTTAGTTTTCTTGCTAATAGCTGGACCCTTTTGAGTTCTGTTAACTTTGTGAGGGTAATGAGTAGAATATTTTTTGTACACAATGATGGGAAATTATACAAAATAACATGGCAAAACCATATATTTTTTGCGAATTTCCGCTATTAAAACTCTGTTGACATCATAACTATGGCAAGCAATTTGGTCCATTTGTCAAAAGTCTTGCACAAAATTTTTATAAAAAATCTCCTTAAAAGCTATATTATTTGTGTGCGTTAAATCTGAATCAAATGGTCGAGATTACATGCTACAGCCCTACAGTGATGCTGCATCACAACAATGGCAGCACATAGATATTTTATATTTTGGCAGTAATAAAGTACGATTCTGAAAATGTAAGGGGGCAAAAAGCAAAAAAAAAAACAATACCAAGGTACTAAGGCAGCAACCCGACCCACAATATTTGGGTTGGATGAATCGCAGCAGAAATGGAACCCGATTGTGACCCGACCCTTTTACTGCCAATGCCTACAAATAGGGGGTAGCGGATGTAGCGCAGCGGATAGGAACCACTTTTCTTCTGAATTTAAAAAGAAACGAATATTCACACCACATAGGCTGATAGGCATCACGCTTCACGCACCAAAGACCAGACTCCAGTCCACTTGTGTTCTATTCTAATTTTATTTCTTTCTTTACACACTTGTATCAAGGCGGTGGCGCGAGAGAGAGAGAGCAGCCACTCCGACATTTGTAAACTTGGCAATTCGCGACGATGGATTCCAGCAGAGTCTTCGTCAATAACGTCAAGCGCGTCATTGTCAAAGTCAGTTTCTCTCTTTCAAATTCTCTCTAATCGTCTTGTCTTCCTCCTCTTCATGGAGCTATTGCATGTTTACATTGGTTCGAACTGATCAATTTCATAGGTTGGAACTGCTGTTGTGACGAGGCCAGATGGGAGATTGGCTGTTGGTCGACTTGGTGCTTTATTTGAGCAGGTAATTAATATTGAACTGCTTTCCAAATTTATACCTTGCCTTTGCATGCATTTTTCTAATCCAGTTTCCAATCAATGCAGCTTCAAGAGCTCAACTCCCAAGGTTATGAGGTAATTTTGGTGAGTTCAGGTGCCGTTGGTGTGGGACGACAGCGCCTTCGTTATAGGAAATTCCTCAATAGCAGGTTATTTAACTATTCCATTGTTTTCAATTTTTTTTTTCTTACTGTGATGATGGTAATATTGTATATAATCTTTTTTTTTTTTCCAATTCAGCTTTTCGGATCTCCAGAAGCCACAAGTTGAGCTTGATGGGAAGGCATGTGCAGCAGTTGGCCAAAGCGGCCTAATGGCTCTTTATGATGCCTTGTTTACCCAGGTGAGTTTATTACTTTTTCTTTGGTTTTGGATTTCAATCTTAGTTGTTAATTTTACGTTTATCCAATATTGTAAGTTATATACAAATTCAATTGCAGCTTGACGTAGCATCGTCTCAGCTTCTTGTGACGGACAATGATTTCAAGGATCCTGAATTTCGAAATCAACTCTGCCATACTGTTAATACCCTACTGGCACTTAAAGTCATACCAGTGTTCAATGAGAATGATGCTGTTAGTACAAGAATGGCTCCTTATGAGGTTTGGTATTATTGTTCATGCATATACTGTCATATTTATATCAATTCTGCCTTGACCTCTGAAGTAGTGATAATGTGCGAGCTACATTTTGACTAGCATTTCTTGTAAGAGCCCGTACACCAAGAGACATGGTTAAAATAGTCATTTCCCTAAAGTTCCTTTTTCTCAAATTAGAACTAATTAGGCTGCATCAAAGCCCTACTGATGCCATCATGCCTCAAAATACACTTTTGTTCTCGAGGATTATTCACTTTAGCTCAATTTACTTTTTCCTTTTTGACAATACAGCGACTAAGTTGTACTTTAGAGAATAACTACTTTACTATATATTGTTTTTAGGATTCTTCTGGAATCTTCTGGGACAACGATAGTTTAGCTGGACTATTAGCTTTGGAATTAAAGGCGGATCTCCTTATACTCTTGAGTGATGTTGAGGGCCTTTACAATGGCCCACCTAGCGATAGTAAGTCAGAGCTTATTGACACCTACCTTAAAGAAAAGCACGATGAGAAGATCACTTTTGGAGACAAATCGAGGGTTGGCCGAGGAGGCATGCAAGCCAAAGTCAAGGCTGCAGTCTATTGTGCTACTCAAGTTCCTGTTGTAATAACTAGGTATACCATAATAATTTGCCTTCTTTCTGTTATCTTTTGTATTAAATCTTTATAGAGAGAGGCAACTGCAGGATTAAAGTGGTAGCATACCAGTAAAGTCACATATGACAAGTACATATGAATTTTTGAGTTTATGTCTGGCTCGCTAGCTCAATTTGTTGTGAAGTATGATTAAGTTATGTCAAAGAAAACTTTGGAGGCTAATTTGGTATTATTTATTGAAGTGGTTTTACAAGAGATAGTATTCTCAAAGTCCTACAAGGGAAGAAGGTAGGAACTCTCTTTCCAACAAAAAGGATGATGAATGAGATAGTTGTGTCTACTAAAGATATTAATCCCCGTGACATGGCTGTTTCAGCAAGAGATTGCTCCCGTCGCCTTCAGGTAAAGTGTTAATCACTTACACGCATCTTATTACACAGTGAATATATTTTCGTAGTCAGCTTGATGTGACATGCATGGTTTAGTCCTTTTGTAATATAATCCTTCTACATTTAGATATATTCTCTCTTTGTTACCAATATTGGGGTGGTGGCATTTGCACCTATTCGAAAGGCCTGGCTAGTATATTATGGATGTAATACACAAATAATTCGTGTGTTACACGACATCAGAAATAGAGTATAGATGTATAGTTGTTTGTCCATCATTATTAAATCTTTCCTTACAAAACAGTATGTGTTCAATTTTTTTTTCTTTTTTGGTTGGGTGAGTGTTAAATTCTATTTGCACTTTGTTTACAAATAGAGTATATCATCGGAGGAGAGAAAGAAGATACTGCTTGATATAGCTGATGCATTAGTAGCAAATGAAGCTAAAATCAGAGCAGAAAATGAGGCTGACGTAGCAGCTGCGCAGCAAGCTGGGTATGAGAAGGCTTTAATCTCTAGGTTGACACTTAAGCCTGGAAAGGTAATTGCAATCTACTAAAAGTTTGTTATTACGTGTTTAAAAAATCAGCACAAACTTGACTAAAAGGGTTTTGTTGTATGCTGTTCGAAAGAGATAGTCTGTTGTGCAGATATCTGCATCTGTACTCTTGCTCTGATCGGACCCAAACAGACTCGTTAGCTGATTTTTTTGTTTATACTTGTGTGGTTTGCAATATTCTGTACAGATATCTAGCTTAGCAAAATCTGTCCGGGTACTTGCTAACATGGATTATCCAATCGGCCAAATACTCAAAAGAACAAAGGTCAGTTTTTATATTTTAAGTGGTGAAATATAAGGTTTTAAACAACCTTAGTTTTAGTTTCTCTCGATACCATGAGATTATTAATGAATAATGACAATCATATGTACATTAGCCATATGGATATATATGAGTGGTGCTTTAGTTCTTATCTTTTATCCTTATTTTACTGAAGAGTAAAAAGAAAACACGACAAGAAAAAAAGTGTGCTTGTCTGATACATAAAATGCATCTATTTATTGTAATAACCCTGTTACTTCTTTAAAATTGATAATCAGATAAGTTTCTTTTTCAATTTCATAGGTTGCTGATGGATTGGTTCTTGAGAAGATATCGAGCCCTTTGGGTGTTCTTCTCATTGTGTTTGAATCTCGTCCTGACGCTTTAGTGCAGGTAGAAAGCATGATTCAATTATTTCGAAATTTGAAATAACTGTTGTTTAGTTAAATATGAGAACCTAGATGGTTTTCTTATATCCTTGATAACAATTATACATCTTGATTTCTTAATCATAGCTTGATAATTTATATATTTGAAACCACAGATTGCATCTTTGGCAATTCGAAGTGGTAATGGCTTGCTTCTAAAAGGAGGTAAGGAGGCAATGAGATCCAATGTGATTTTGCACAAGGTAGGTAATATAAGTTTTACCAGCTGTCACTGTAAAATAAAAAGAATATGCCCAATGGAAAAAGAAGATGATAAAGGACACATTTTCCTCATCTTTTATAGATTATTACTGAAGCAATTCCAACCTCAGTTGGGAAAGGACTCATTGGTCTTGTGACGTCAAGAGATGAGATTGGGGATTTGCTAAAGGTGAGCAAGTTTACTTATAAAATTGGGTACTCTTTTTCTTTTTCCTTAGTTAAAGGAGTAACAAGCTAACCTTAATTTGTATTGTTAAAAAGGTGTCGCAAACTCGAACATGTCTATTTAAAAAATATTTATTTTGCAGCTGTAAATAATTTTTTTTTATTTTTTTAGCTCGATGATGTGATTGATCTTGTCATCCCAAGAGGAAGCAATAAGCTTGTGTCCCAAATTAAGTCATCCACAAAGATTCCTGTTTTAGGACATGCTGGTGAGATTTGAAGCTAAACTTTGTTTTATTAATTACTTTAACCAAACCCATGTCTTCCTTTCAGTGATCTCTTAATGGACTAGAATAGTCTGAATATTTTTTTAAATGTGATGCATAAAATTTGCTAACTAATGGAAGCTACAATTCTGGAATCCTTTTTCTTTAGATGGCATATGTCATGTGTATATTGACAAATCAGCTGACATGAGCATGGCAAAGAAGATTGTGTTGGATGCAAAAATTGACTATCCAGCAGCCTGCAATGCTATGGTGCTTATATATTTTTTTCCCATTTACCCAGTTTTTAAACCATACCGGACAGGTGGCTGAAATCTGGTATTCTAGGAAATTTTCCGGTTTTTCCTCTCCCAATACGGGATACCGCCGTGTCAGTGACTGTTCTGTTTCCTGGTATTACCAGAATTTTCCAGTATCCGGGTTTTGAAAACACTGCATTTACCTAATCTACTCAAATTGTATTGCAGTATCTGCTTCCTTCAATTCCTTTACCTTTTTATTTATGAATTACTGGGTTTTTCAGGAAACTTTGCTCCTGCATAAGAGCTTGTTAAACTCATCTGACATAAAGGATATCATATATGAGCTTAAAACAAAAGGTTTTTTACCGTTTATATTTGTCACATTTATATTCTAGTACATATCTATCTCTAGAAGAGTCATATTTGGACAACTTGCATAGGTGTGGAGATTTTTGGAGGACCAATTGCTTGTGAAGAATTGAGCCTTCCAAAGGCAGAGTCCTTTCATCATGAGTATAGCTCCATGGCATGCACCATTGAATTTGTGGACGATGTCTATGCTGCAATTGATCACATCCACCGTTATGGCAGGTGCATAACATCAGTTCTTGAGCTTGAATAATATTTTCTACATCTTTCGTTCATTCTTTAATCGTATTTAAACTTTTCAGTGAACATACAGATTGTATTGTCACTTCAGATGATGAGGTTTCTGATATCTTCCTCAAACAAGTTGATAGGTATTATTTTAACTTTTTTGCTGTGCATTAATTGCTGCTTCTTGATGGTTAGAAATTTGGATACTTAATGCTGCCCCCTCCCCCCAAACCTCTCTCTCTCCCTAACTCCTTCCTCCTCTCTTTCCCACTTCTTAGTGCTGCTGTGTTCCATAATGCAAGTACAAGATTCTCTGATGGAGCTCGATTTGGACTGGGTGCAGAGGTAATGAGGAAGAACATTTTTCAGATTTTTTTACTTTAATCCTGTACTGTATTGGTATTTAATTTTGCATTTGCGATTTATTTGGCGATTTCTGGGGCCTGCAGGTCGGAATAAGTACAGGTAGGATTCATGCTCGGGGACCTGTTGGTGTTGAGGGGCTCCTAACAACAAGATGGTAATATTGTTGCCTATTTATATTGGATTTTCAAATCAATTTCGTTCTGAATTTATGTTTAGATTAATGTTCTTTGTATATGTTTCCACCAAAAATATTTAATATCCTTAAAATTTGTGAATCTGAGTTGACCATATTAGATAGAAAAGAAAAGTAATATAAACCATTTAAGAAGTTCAAAGCAAATGAAAGTATGCAGATTGGCAAAATTTGTCCTCTTATTATTGATATCAAACTTTCTAGAATTTACCTGTTGGTAAAACATTGTGCAGGATTTTGAAAGGAAATGGGCAAGTAGTGAACGGTGATGAAGGTGTAACGTACACCCACAAGAATCTTCCATTGTAGTGTTTCTAGGTATATACAGTTGCTCAAGTCTTGTCATACCTGTTTTATTCACTTCATCATACACAAACTACGCAAGTATCAATCTGGATTTTCTTTGAAGTGTTGCTATATGACAAGTCATCTTGGTTTTGTGTTTCTATGTCAGGGAAAAAGGTGTTCGACCAGTAAAGGATGGGAGCAAAATTGCATATATTCTTTCTATTGTTTACCAGTTATATCAGAATATATTACGAGGCTGTTGGTTTAACTTATTCCGGCGATTTTGTTAGTTTTGTTGTTGGCATGAATAAACTAATAATAACCATGATGATGGTTACATCTGTTGTGCTGTTTAGTTTGTTATGATTCCTTAAAAGCAATACAAGTATTGTCCTATTTTGTTGAAAGGCCTTTCGTAACTAACATCTGACAACTAAACAGTAGTGTTATTTCACATCTGACAGGCCTGTCCAACTCCAAAGTTGGGTTGAGTTCTCTAAGATTAGAAGTCGATCAATTGACTTATGTTGTTCTTATGTAGAATGGTGGTACGGGGTGGTACAAAGGGTTTCATACAAGCTGGACTGAAAACTAGGTCTTAGAAGTTTGGCCGATCCCATTGAAAGGAAGATATATACTGGAGATCAGGTCTCAAGTGAGAGATAGCGAGCTAACAAGCTAGCATATAATGTCTTGGTATTTTGGGGTTCTTTGCATAGATTTGATGCATTGATTTGACAGATTGGAATTTAGAGGTTGAAATTTATTGGAATATGCTTAATACTGCTTTCTGGTAAATTTATGGTGATTATATCTGGGATGGTTTTACACTAGAAAGAAGTTTGCGGTACCTGATGCCATCACTTCTTTCTCTCTCTTTTTTATTTTTTTGAAGATAAATTGGGGGTTAAGCCTCCCAACTTATTTTTAAAATAAATATCTATAAAAGACTCACCCAATCCGATTTCGAACGTGCGATCTTTCACTCAAGATGCATTGTTCTTTGCCACTAAATCAAGATGCATTGTTCTTTGCCACTAAATCAAGAGCTGGATCTCCACTTTTTTTTTTTTTTTTTTTTTTTTTGGGTCTTATTGTGGTTGGAAAGTTCTATGTACTGTCTCTAAGAACTTAATCTGATTTATTAAACTTTCACAATTGGAAATTCAATTTTCAGAAAAAAATATATTTCTATAATATTCATAGGCATGAGTCCATTTTCTTTTATATATACAACTTTCGTGGCTATTACTATATAACATATAGTGCACATGTATTTCAATAGTTAATATTAATTTGCAGAAAATATAACATACCGTTTTAAATTTATTACAGAAATATTATTTTTATGTAGCTAATATTTTTTCGAGAATATTTATTAAATTTTGTAAAATGACTAATAGCAAGCTAAATGAATAATCGATAGGCACTTTTTTTTTTCTGACAACCTCTATTACTGAGTAACATAAATCTGTACCGTATGCTACTCAGTAGGAAAAAAAAATATAGGTATCGTATTGTATCTCATCTATTTGAACTTAGCCCACGCGTGCAAGACATGATAGTATTCTTTACGGCAATTTACGTAACACTTTGAATGGCAGTGGGATGCAAACAGATTGAAATTATACATTATTTCGGACTTCAAAATGAGCCGATATTGTGTGTCGGAGACTCGGAAGGATCCTTACTGTGAAAATAGTCGGCGAATAAAAATTGTAATACCTGCTCTTGTTTGGTATTTTATGTCCAGCGTATTTGACCTGGGTTTCCATGTACCAAACTTTCATGTCGTTTCCTAGCCTTGAAAAAATTAATTGCTATTTGATCCGGAACTTGCATCAAAACAGGTCAACTGAGTATTGATTAATAATATTATCCATTCAACGATATAAAAAAGAAAAAGTCACAGCGCATAGTTGAGTATTGAATTTGTTGTTTTATTTTTTTTTTTTCCTTTGGTTGCTTCAGCTTATATTTTTTTCACACTTTAAGCTCTATGTAAATTGAATTTTTCCTTTTAACAAATGGTAGGATTTCGACTTCTATTTTGTTTAAAGGAATAACTGTTTAAGAAGGCCTAGATTTGTGAGTGATGCACAAGTTTTGGCAGTCAATCTATGTACTTGTAACATGGTTTAGGCAATTGATTTATATATATCAATTCACAGGTGCATGCTCCAATTGAGGGTGAAAAAATTGAAAAAAAAAAAACTGTTTATATGATGACATACAGTGGAGCTTTTTAAAAAATTATTAGTAATTGTGGGTATCTACTTTTTATCTTCTCTGGGTGCATTTGGATAGTTGGAAGAAAGAAGAAGAAGAAGGAAGAAGAAGAAAAAAAATTATAAACAATCCAAACTCTTCACAAAGTTACACACTTCCCAATATTTCTTCCCACTTCTTCCCTTCTTCCCTTCTTCCCACACCTATCCAAACGCACCCAGAGAAGATAAAAAGTAGATACCCACAGAATATAGCCATGTCCCTAAAAAAGATATAATTATTTCATGACATCATGTTTTTAAAATTGCAAGTGTACATGTGCTATCATGATAGATGCAGAAATCATAAATAAATTGGTAAATGTAGGAAAACATAAGGCGCAAAACACATACCACTTGCATTTCTTCTAGCATAAGCAATTTTTTTTGCTTCCGAGAATTTTGGGCAATTGGATCTCTTTGTTTGGGTCGGCAATATTAAATATTTTGTGTTTTACCGGTAGAGTTTTTTAAACTTTTCTTTAAAATTTATGAGTGAGGTTTGATCATAGTATTCCAAGGTAGAAAAAATAGTTATGTAGAATCCATTAAATGTCCGTCAGCCATGCATTAAGAAAGATCACTGGATTAAACTATGTGCCATTGCATTTCCTTTATACTACTTTTATACTACTTAAGATTACTGCGAACTAATTTTTCCCATCTTTTATGCTACTTTAACCATATTGAAATATTAATTTTGCCATTGTTCTAAGGAAGAATTCATAGCAAATTATGTGCATACTTCAAACATTAAATAAACAACACTATTACTAAACATAAATTACTAATAATTTTTTTAATTATTTCTATTGAGGCAATTGGGACAAATTTTCTCATATTGACATCCCAGTATGAACAAAAAGTAATGAATTTGCTTGCTTAAGATGGAAATGAAATTTCTCCGAATGATGTTAACGGGCCTAGAGAGAGAGAGAGAGAGAGAGAGAGAGAGAGAGAGAGAGAGAGAGAGAGAAATCAGATCTCACTCTGAATTTTTTTATGATAAAAGTAACAAAAAAGAATACAAGCCTAATATTCTTAATAAATTCTTTCCCAACTTTTGAATTGTTTTCAAAGGACAAACATATTTGAAACGGGGAAAGGGCAAAAGGCAAATAGCCTAATACAATTATACAAAATAGAGCATTGTCACATCTATTATCCCAATTGCAACGGTACCTACCGGCCTGGTTAATAGTAAAGCCCACCAGACAAGCACACAGACATAAATACAAAGCCATTGCAAAATTGGTTTCCAAATCTCAGCATGCCACCATTCTGAAGTAGGGTTTACCACTAGACCGCCCGGTCTGACCCGACCCGTACCCGAACCGGACTTTTTTCTGACCCGACCCGGACCGTAGAAGAACCGTGATGGACCGAGGGGGGTGGTCCGGGTCGGGTTTATCACGGGTTTGGGTCGCCAATTTAGCATAAATCCGACCTAAACCCGTCCCGTCTTAACCCGTGGACCGGCCCGGACCGGACCATAAACCTGTGTAAACCCGTGCAAACCCGTGTAAACCCGTGTGAACCGTGGCATTTTAAAAACCAAACCAAACCAAACCCGTTTGAATTTGTTCAATTATTAAAAAAATTACAAATCAAGTTTTTAGAATAAATTAAATTTTAAATAAACTACAAATTATTTTATTATTAATTTTGTTAGACTTAAAATATTTTAACTAATTTTTATAACTTATATTTTATAATCTTTTGTCATGCAATTTTGAAAACCATCGACAATGAAAAAAACATTAAAAATTACAAATTAAATTAAAAAAAAACTAAAATGGACTATAAAATTAATTAATTATTTGAACTATATATATTGTTGTCCCTAATTTAAAGGCCTAGAGGGGGGTGAATAGGCACAAAAGCAAAGTTTTAAACCGGTATGTTCAATATTTGGTTCAATTCAAACTTGGTCTAACAAAAACAACAAGACACAAGCAATTCACAATGCAAGGAAAGTAAAGAGAGAAGAAAAGAAGTGACACGCGATATATTACGGAGTTCCGACCCGCTAGGAAGTGCTAGCCTTAGTCGTACGTTTCCGGGAGTTTCGCAACCTCGAACTGGGCGTGCTCCGTTCAATTCCACAACGAACGGGACTACAAATTCGAACCAAATCACCTTGTTACAATCACTCTCAAGGTGGATTGGCCTAACTCAATCAAACAAGCTCAAACACTCAAGGGATTGAGGCTCTAACCAAATCACTCAACAAATCTAGCAATTAACACTAGTGGATTGGTTTGCACACTCTAATCTCAATGATTTTGCTAAATTAATGCTCAAACACAAGAGAGAGTAATGTCTAACTGGTTGGAGCTCAAAAGGGAGGAATTTCAAAGGTTTCAAAAGTGTCTAAACAGTTCCAAGAGGCCTCATATATATAGAGGGCGCCAACAGCTCCAAAAACCAGTCAAGACAGACTCTACCGTTATACGACGCTATATGGCGTTGTACAACGCAGAAATAGCCGTTGAAAAATCAAACGGTCACAGACAATAACGTTGTGAGTTGTCAGAGCGTTGTGTAACGTTGTATAGCGTTTCACAACGCTTCAGCAAAAATCCAAAGCAGAAGCTCGACAGTTCCGTTGGAACTTGTCAGAGCGTTGTGTAACGCTTGGTAGCGTTGCACAACGAAGTCAAGAAAAGAATCAAGGCAGAACTGACAAACTCAAACAATATTGTTAGAACGTCATACGACGCTGACTGTCGTTACACAACGAGGGCGGTGTAGAACGCTGTTTAGGGTGGGCCAACAGAACCCGCAACTTTACATGCAAAAACGCTAGCAGCCTGCGTGCTGCATGCATGGAACATGGGTCATGCATGCAGCAGCGATGTCTGAGCGATGTTTAGGTGCATGACTCAGACTAACGTTGTGTAACTCTATAGGGCGTCACACAACGTGGCCGTTGCACAACGCTTTTCAGCGTTGTATGACGCGGACAGAACAACTGAGCGATGTCTGAGCGAAGTTTAGGTGCACGACTCAGACTAACGTTGTGTAACGCTGTAGGGCGTCACACAACGTGGTCGTTGCACAACGCTTTCCAGCGTTGTATGACGCGGACAGAACAACCGAGCATTTTACCAGCAAATTGATTGAGATTAGTTTAGAGTTTAATTAAACCTTAACTAAGGATTCTAACTAGTCCAAAGCAATCTCTTGAAGCTCCAAACTATGCGCCACACTTGCTTTAATCCATTCTTCAAAAAATCTAGCTATAAAGCACTAAAAAGAGATGTTAGTTTAAAGGTTTCGGTGTTGTTTTGCAAATCGGCAAATCAAGAGAAAATGTTTAACCAACAATCTCCCCCTTTTGCCGAGTTGCAAAACAACACCTAAGGTAAATTTGGGACTTGATACAACAAGGCGAAATACCACAAATTACCTAATTCTCCCCCTTTTTGTAAATAGGGAAAAGAATATCCAAAACGCCCTTGATTATAAACCATAAAGATCCTCCTCCTTCCGAAAAGAATTTGGCAACTAAGTTTGTGTGATTAGGGGTATCTAACAAGGTGTAACAAAGGCATAGACTAACAATTATAGACCATGCATGCATATTAAAAAAAAGGGGCTAATTATCATAAAGAAAATCAAAGCCATTTAGCACAATCATAATTCATTGAAAAATAACACAATTTATGCCATATCCATACAACAAAACAAAAGCCATTTAGCACCACTTAGTCACTCAAAACAACGAAAAAACACAAAAGAGAAACGAAAGGCAAAGAAACTACGAAAATAAAAAATCAAAATAAAGAGAAAAGGAGATGGCTAAGGCTTGGAGACGGTTTCGGCCATGATCACTCCTCATCATCATCACCCTCGCCACTACCGGATCCACGTTGGAGATGAAGCTCCATCTTGCCCCAAAGCTTGATCATTTCATCCTTGAGATTCGTGATTGAGGCATCGGTCTTGGCTTGATAGGCGGCCATGTTTTCGTCAATGGTGTTAAACCGCGTATCAATGTGTGTAGTCAAGGCGACAAACTTGGCATCAAGATAGGTGTTGAAGTCATGTGGTATGCCTTGACCTTTCGCCCTTCCACCGGGCACGTGCAACGGCTCATTCCCAATTTCCTCGTATTGGTTGATGGTTGCCGTAGGCCTAAAGAGATAGGCATTGCGATGGAATGACCCGGGCACTATCTCATCTTCGTTTTGAAGTGTCCACCCGGTTCCGGTGAGATGGGCCATTAAATTTTCCGGTTGAGCAATTGCATCTTCGGGCACGGGTTCGCCCCAAACCGGAGTGTCAAGAGGAATACCATCTTCAATGAGGAAGGATTGAATGATATGGCCATAAGGAAGAGAGAGCCGAGGAGAGTGATCGGCCCGTGTCATGTGAGCAAGAATAATGAAAGGGAGATTGACCTTTTGATTCATTTCAAGGAGGGAGCGAAGGAGAAACACGGCGAATTGCTCCACATTGGTTTTGATGGTGGCCTTGGGAGTGATGATGTTGTTGATGAAGAGAAAAAGAAGGCGATGCAAGGCCGGTAGCTCGGTGGCGGTGAATTGGCGAACGGTATAGTTGCACCAACAAGAGAAGAAGCGGTGGTATTCGTCATAAGGAGGTAATTCGCGGGGCCAATTTGCATTAATGTAGATTTCCAAATGGTCGTTGTCGATGCCTAGAAAATTGGCCAAGCACTCCTTGGTGATGACAATATGGCGGCCGAGCACATAGGAATGAGTGGATGGTTGTCCCTCGGTCCATTGCATGGTGAGATTGGCGTAGAAAAGTTTCACCAATGTCGGGTTATATGGTTGGGAGTGAGAGAGAAGGCCCGACATGTTCCAATACTCAATTCGCTCCTTGATCCAATTGAGTTCCCGCGGTGTGATATGATAGACTCCATGCGGGTGGGTGAAAAAGAAGCAATCGGAGCACTCGCGATTGGCCTCACGGTATTGGCAAAAGTGCATGAAGGAGGCCGAGTCTTTGAATAGAAAGTTATTGGACGAGGAGAGGGTCCAATCCACGGGAACGGGTGGTATTTCCATTGGGTTAAAAACTGATTTTTCAAGGTTTTTAAAAGAAATAATACCCAATTTAAACTGAAATGAGCTCCAAACAACAACGACAACAACATGATATGCATAAATTAATCTTTGAGTTCAAGCATACCGAGCTTGAACCTAAGTTCAAGATGTTGTTTTGTTGGAAGAGGTTTGGTGAAAATATCGGCAATTTGCTCCTTCGTGTCGATGTAGACCAATTCCACATCACCTTTCTCAACATGATCACGGATAAAATGATGTCGTATCTCTATGTGCTTGGTTCTAGAGTGCAATACCGGATTTTTGGATATAAGGATGACACTAGTATTGTCACACAAGATTTGTACCTTTTGGAAATCTAACTCAAAATCCCTAAGGGTTTGCATCATCCAAAGAAGTTGAGTACAACAACTACTGGCCGCTACATATTCCGCTTCCGCGGTGGAGAGAGCAACCGAAGTTTGCTTGCGACTAGACCAAGATACAAGTGAACCACCAAGAAATTGGCAAGTTCCACTAGTACTTTTGCGGTCCATACGGTCACCGGCAAAATCGGCATCGGTATAACCTAACAAGTCTAGATCGGTTTGTCGACCATACCAAAGACCTAGGTTTTGAGTACCCTTGACGTATCGCAAGATACGTTTTACCGCTTTGTGGTGAGATTCCTTAGGATTGGCTTGGTACCTAGCACATAGACATACGGCATACATAATATCCGGCCTACTAGCCATGAGATAGAGTAGGCTACCGATCATTCCCCGATAGAGAGTTATGTCCATAGGCTTGCCTTTCTCATCCGCATCGATATTCGCACTTTTGCCCATGGGTGTGTCTAAACTCTTGCTATCTTCAATACCAAATTTCTTCACTAATTCCTTGGCATATTTGACTTGGTTCACAAAGATACCATCTTTGAGTTGTTTGATTTGAAGTCCCAAGAAGAAGGTGAGTTCTCCCATCATGCTCATCTCAAATTGTTTTTATAGACAAATGGAGCCAAAGATAATATCATCCACATAAATTTGCACAAGTAGCAAATGGTCATCTCTTTTCTTAGTGAAAAGAGTTGTATCCATTTTGCCCCTACTAAAACCATTGTCTAGAAGAAAGGTACAAAGTCTACCATACCAAACTCTAGGAGCTTGCTTCAAACCATACAAAGCTTTGTGAAGCTTATACACATGGTCCGGATTGAAATGGTCAACAAAACCGGATGGTTGTTGGACATAAACTTCCTCATCTATCCAACCATTTAGAAAAGCACTCTTAACATCCATTTGGAATAGAGTAAAGCCTTTGTTAGCGGCATAAGCCAAGAGCATTCTAATGGATTCAAGACGAGCAACCGGTGCAAAGATCTCCTCAAAATCAATACCTTCTTGTTGCTTGAAACTTGTGCAACCAAACGAGCTTTGTTTCTAACCACAATACCATCCTCACTAAGCTTGTTTTTATAGACCCATTTGGTACCAATAACTTGCTTACCCTTTGGTAAGGGTACAAGTTCCCAAACTTGATTTTTTTCAAATTGGTTCAACTCTTCTTGCATGGCAACAATCCAATTTGGGTCAACATTGGCCTCTTTGAAGGATTTTGGTTCAAGTTAAGAAACAAAGGCACAATTACCAATAGTTTGGTGCAAACTAGACCTAGTCCTAACACCTTCCCTAGGGTCACCTATGACATTAGTAAGAGGATGAGAGGAAACTTCTCTAAGCACTTCGGGAGGTCATGAACCGGTTAGGGAGACAGTTGAGGTTGAGGATCATCATGAGCCGTTTCATTTTGAGTTGTGTCTAAGATACCCTCCTCATGAGTCTCTCCCCCTATCAAAATGTCATCAACCCGGTTCAAAGGCTCCTCAATGATCACCGGTGGTTGTGCTTGAGGTTGTAACTCGATTTCTTGTGTAGTTTCTTCCACTTGTGTACGTACAATAGAATTACCTTCCTTGGATTCCTTAAGGACTTTTTCATCAAATTTGACATTAATAGACTCAATAACTACCTTTGAGTTTGACAAATAGACTCTATACGCTTTGCTTGTGTTTGAGTAACCAACAAAAATACCGGGTAAAGACTTGGCATCAAACTTGGTTACTTTAGGAGACTCATCAAGGACAAAATATTTGGAGCCAAATACACGGAAATAGGATATATTAGGATGACCAAACCATAATTCAAAAGGAGTATTCTTGAGTTGAGAACGAATACATGCACGATTTACTACATGACATGCCGTATTTACCGCTTCGGCCCAAAGAAATTTGGGTACGGCAAATTCATGTAGCATGTTTCGTGCTAATTCTTGTAAGGTACGGTTCTTCCTCTCCACTACACCGTTTTGTTGAGGGGTGCGTGGAGCGGAAAACTCTTGTTTATATCCTTTTTCTATGCACAATTCATCAAATTTAGCATTTTCAAATTCCCTTCCATGGTCACTACGAATTCTAGAGATTTTCAACCCTTTTTCGTTTTCAACCCGATTGCTAAATTTAACAAAATGGTCAAATACTTTTTCCTTGTGAGCAAGAAAGAAAACCCAAGTAAAGCGACTATAGTCATCTACCACCACAAAGACATACTTTTTCTTACTAATACTCAAGACATTGATTGGTCCAAACAAGTCCATATGAAGCAATTGTAAAGGTTGAGAAGTTGAGATAATCTCTTTGGTTTTGAAACTAGACTTGGTTTGCTTGCCCTTCATGCAAGCTTCACACAACCCATTCAAGTCAAGTTTATGTGATGGAAGACCACAGACAAGTTTCAATTTCACAAGTTTCTTAATGGAGTCTAGAGAAACGTGACCAAGTCTTCTATGCCATAACCATGAACCGGTAGTTATGGCACTAAAGCATTTGTTCACCATTTGTGAAGTGATCAAAGTTCAAATAATAGACATCCTTTTTTCTTTGTCCAGTGTAAATAAGAGAATTATCCAAAATTTGATGCACACAACAAGAGGAGTGATCAAACTTCAAATAATACCCCGCATCACATAGTTGGCTCACACTTAAAAGGTTGTAGTTGAGACCATCCACAAGGTAAACATTAAAAATCGTTAGATTTTGGTTTCCAACCGAGCCTATACCAATAATAGAGCTCTTCCTAAGATTATTACCAAAAGTAACCTCACCACCATCAAAAGGTTCAAGTGTCTTGAAACAAGATTCATCACCCGTCATGTGATGTGAACAACCACTATCTATGATCCAAGCACTTCTCTTGAATGATGATAACAAACAAACCTATAAGAATACATATTAGTTAGAAACAAACAACTAATATATTATTCTTGTAATATCTCCCCCTTAAGATTTGACAAGAATACCCTTGGGGAAAGAAGATGGCTAACTAAGCCACACTCGAACCACTTCCACCAATCAAAACGAATGTAGAAGTGACTTTAGGAACCCAAATCATGTTAATTGAACCGGATGTATGATTTGCTTTCCTAACTTTGCATTCTAGTGTGACATGTCCATTCTTACCACAATAGTTGCAACAAGCACAAGTTGGCTTGTTCACTTGTGAACTTTCTCTAACAAAATGGGTTTCAAAATGACGCCTAAGCTCCATGGCCCTAATCTTTGGATCCTTAGAGAAAGTGTATGATTGAAAGTTTCTCAAATTTGATTTTCGAAAATTCTTTTTGTTTTGTTGAGAGACTTTTTGATTTCCCCCATTGGTTTGAGGTCTAGTGTGTGTTCTATTCCTATTCCCACCATTGTTTTGAAAAGGATGAAAACACCCATCGGGTCCCTTGAAATACAAGTTGCTTGGGCCCCGATTGTTTTGGAAGTTCTTTTGAGGTCTTTGAGACCCATTTCTATTCCTACCAAAACTCTTTTGAGCACCATTTTGAGAACCAACAAAATTCTTTTGCCCTTGCCCGTGAGTGTTCCTACCATTGGTGCTCTTGTGATAAAGTCTCTCATTTTGTGTTGGGCTTGACATGGTTCTTGGTCTAGAAAAGGATTGATTCCTCTTTTTGAAGCCAAGACCCGTTTTGTCATTGGGTTTTTGTCCCACAAACATTTTATCAATATTTATCTTGGTGCTATGAGAAACACTAGACGAACTTGAAGCCCTTTCATTTTTCAAAACATTTGTCTCACTCAAAGGAGTTTGACATTTTTCACAAACACTTGGTTTTTCAAAACTTTCAATCATACCTTTATACCTTGTCACCAAAAATTCAAGATCATGCATCTTAGTCGTCAAAAGACTAATTTGCTCTTTTTGACTAGCAATAGTCTTAAGAGACTCATCAAGATAATCATTCAACCTATCAAATTGCAAGTTTGTATCATCATTCAAGCTCAAGTCATTCTCACTATCACAATCGCTATCACTACTAGAGAATGAGTTTAGAAATACCTCATTTGTGACCTTAGGCATTTCAATGGCAATTGTGGATGGTTCCTCTTGGATAGTCGTTGGAACTTGTGTGAAAGTCGATGTAGAGGATGATGCTTCATCAAGGCTAGCTTTGCTCAATGGATGCACATAGATGTTCCCTCGGTTGAACTCGTTGAAGATCTCCTTCACCAAGTCATCTAGGTCATCATCCACCGGCATCACCACATCATTCACTTGAGCCACAAGAGCAAGGTTGTCAAAATCGCACTCGGATTCCGAATCGGATTGAGAGGATGAGCTCGAATCGGAATCATTGTCCCAAGTTGCTTGCATGGCTTTCTCACCCTTCTTCTTGCTCTTGTAGTGTCCCTTCTTGGACTTGAACCGGCCATCACCCCTTCTCTTGCCACCATCTTCCTTGTCCTTCTTCAAGTGAGGGAAGAGCTTGAAGTAAGAGTACATGGTATGACCTTCTTTTTGGCACACGAAGCAAAGAGCTCTTTCGTCGTTCTCAAGTCTTTCTTTGTTGAACTTTCCCTCAAAGATCATGATAGCTCGAAACATCTTTGAGAGAACGGCTCCTTGCTTGTCCTCATCAAGGTCGATGATGCCTTTGGCCTTGTCACTTGAGTGGCGGTGTCTCCCTTGGTGGTTGTCATTGTGGCGGTTCTTGGAGGGGGATGCCTTGTTGTCACTTGTCACCAATGCCACGGTTTTGGGCTCATACTTCAACTCTCCAAGTTGCTTGAGCTTCTCTTCCACGCACCGGTAATGAGTATCGATGATCTCCGGTGTGAGGTTGTTGTGGGACCTTTGTTGTGTCTCAAGAGTCGAGATGAGAGTGTCGAATTGAGGTCTTCCCACCAAAGTCCTAAGCAATCTTCCTATAACACGACTATTAGATAGGGTCTCTCCTATGTTGGTGAATTCATCGAGCAATTGTATAAACCGAGTATACATTTCCTCGATGCATTCACCTTCCCGTATGCGGAAATTATCCAATCTAGACTCTAACTCAAATTGTCGAGAGCTTTTGATTAGAGAATTTCCCTCATAACGGTTCAAGAGAAAAACCCACATTTCATGTGCACTAGTAGAGCTACCAAAAATAGCCGCTATGGACTCATGTACCGAATTTAACAAGACATTCACGGCATTATCATTCTTGGTCCTAATGGTCTTAGAGGCATGGGTTTCTCTACCTTCACTATCAACTATTGGTGTATATGGCTTATCAACAACCTCCCAAAGATCAATCAAGTTGAGGTATACAACCATACATCTCTTCCAATAACGGAAGTTCTTGCAAGTGGAACCAAACTTGTCCGGTTTTTCTATCACCCTAGAAGCCATGAATCGAGGTTATCTACCTAACAAGATGGTCAAAAGATAACCCCTGCTCTGATACCACTTTGTTGTCCCTAATTTAAAGGCCTAGAGGAGGGTGAATAGGCACAAAAGCAAAGTTCTAAACCGGTATGTTCAATATTTGGTTCAATTCAAACTTGGTCTAACAAAAACAACAAGACACAAGCAATTCACAATGCAAGGAAAGTAAAGAGAGAAGAAAAGAAGTGACACGCGATATATTACGGAGTTCCGACCCGTTAGGAAGTGCTAGCCTTAGTCGTACGTCTCCGGGAGTTCCGCAACCTCGAAATGGGCGCGCTCCGTTCAATTCCACAACGAACGGGACTACAAATTCGAACCAAATCACCTTGTTACAATCACTCTCAAGGTGGATTGGCCTAACTCAATCAAACAAGCTCAAACACTCAAGGGATTGAGGCTCTAACCAAATCACTCAACAAATCTAGCAATTAACACTAATGGATTGGTTTGCACACTCTAATCTCAATGATTTTGCTAAATTAATGCTCAAACACAAGAGAGAGTAATGTCTAACTGGTTGGAGCTCAAAAGGGAGGAATTTCAAAGGTTTCAAAAGTGTCTAAACAGTTCCAAGAGGCCTCATATATATAGAGGGCGCCAACAGCTCCAAAAACCAGTCAAGACAGACTCTACCGTTATACGACGCTATATGGCGTTGTACAACGCAGAAATAGCCGTTGAAAAATCAAACGGTCACAGACAATAACGTTGTGAGTTGTCAGAGCGTTGTGTAACGTTGTATAGCGTTTCACAACGCTTCAGCAAAAATCCAAAGCAGAAGCTCGACAGTTCCGTTGGAACTTGTCAGAGCGTTGTGTAACGCTTGGTAGCGTTGCACAACGAAGTCAAGAAAAGAATCAAGGCAGAACTGACAAACTCAAACAATATTGTTAGAACGTCATACGACGCTGACTGTCGTTACACAACGAGGGCGTTGTAGAACGCTGTTTAGGGTGGGCCAACGGAACCCGCAACTTTACATGCAAAAACGCTAGCAGCCTGCGTGCTGCATGCATGGAACATGGGTCATGCATGCAGCAGCGATGTCTGAGCGATGTTTAGGTGCATGACTCAGACTAACGTTGTGTAACTCTGTAGGGCGTCACACAATGTGGCCGTTGCACAACGCTTTTCAGCGTTGTATGACGCGGACAGAACAACTGAGCGATGTCTGAGCGAAGTTTAGGTGCATGACTCAGACTAACGTTGTGTAACGCTGTAGGGCGTCACACAACGTGGTCGTTGCACAACGCTTTCCAGCGTTGTATGACGCGGACAGAACAACTGAGCATTTTACCATCAAATTGATTGAGATTAGTTTAGAGTTTAATTAAACCTTAACTAAGGATTCTAACTAGTCCAAAGCAATCTCTTGAAGCTCCAAACTATGCGCCACACTTGCTTTAATCCATTCTTCAAAAAATCTAGCTATAAAGCACTAAAAAGAGATGTTAGTTTAAGGGTTTCGGTGTTGTTTTGCAAATCGACAAATCAAGAGAAAATGTTTAACCAACATATATAATATATTTTAACGAATTTATATTAATTTATTTTAGAAATTTTTGTTATTGAAACAATGAAAAAGGGAAAAATAAAAATCTGGAAAAACCCACTTGGACCGGACCGGACCGGACCCAGTCCGACCCTTCTTTACCCGTCCGGTTCACATAGGTCCGGGTCTACCAAGGATTTGGGTCGACGTTTGAAAGGTGGCCCGTGCTAACCCGTCCTGTTTGGATCCGTGAACCCGTGAACCCGTGACCCGTGATAATCTGTGGACCGTGGAGATTTGGACCGGACCGGACCGTACCGCACCGTTTGGTAAACCCTATTCTGAAGTTGTTTAATGCAAACTTGAGTTCTTTTTCCCCCAAATTGCGGCAGCAGTTTTGAGGCATACCAGAGACCTTCCAAAAGAAACAACTTCCACAATGATAAATTTATCTCCAGGATTTTTTTTACATATTTTCCAATTTTCTTTTCTATATGACTATATTGATAACATCTATATAATTCTCATTAAAATGGTTATTATAAAGGTTAAACCAGTTAATGAAGTGGTATAATGAGGAAATTTAAAGAACTCTATACTCACTTGACCGAAATATGGAAAGGTACAACTTTACAGAATTATCAAAATTTATTTTAATCTGTCAAAATTCTTTAATGCAATGCGCCTTGAACAACTTTTGGTGCATACAGAAAAAGTGTCGTACAATCAAAATGTACTTTGTAAAATATAATTGTGTGCAATTTAAAATCAGGCTGGTGCATCGTGATGAATTTAGAACCACCAGTTTGTCATTTGGTCAAATCAAACAGCAGAAGTGATATATTTGAATGCATAACAAACTTTTCATTTTTGCATCGTCTGCACATGCAATTTAGATATAAAAAAGGTTAGATTAGAACTTAGAAGTTTAAAATATCAAACCATCAGAAAAGAGTTAAGTGTTTACTGACAAGTTGTATACCACTGTAAAATGAATAGAATCTCTTATTCATATCAACTTGGATCTTTTTTCATATATTTTTACACAGTACCAATAATTAACACCGGGTATTAAAAGAACGAAAAAAAAGTTATCTTAACAAATACACTCAGAACAAAATGTTGCCAAAAATCAGATACAAATCTACGATATTCATTGTAACCCCACTTTCCCTATCTTCGCATCTTTTTGCACTTGAACCAGAGAAAAATAAAACAGAGAACTCTGTATCCAACAATAAACCCCAACATGACCCAGATATTGCTCCATCTCTGAGTCTCCCTCAACCCATACTGCTTCACGAACATGCCTCCAGTTATAACACAACCGGATGGCTCCATTTCCAAGCACTCTCTCCTCCCCTTCTCGCCTCCATACTCGTTCAAGACGAATGCCTCGAACGGGTACTTGAACAAGCTTAGATAGTGCATGAAGATCCAATATTTGGGTATGTTGTCTTTCGAGATGAAGTAGCCGGAGAAGAGAAAGAAAGACCCCATGAGACCCGCAATTACTGAATTGCCCATGATGAAATTCGGCACAATGGCGCTGAAACATGCGACGAATGAATTTGCCATCAGCATGACCATCCATACCACCAGAGAGAAATAGAGGAACCTGTCAAGTTCTGTTCTGAGACCTACCAACCAATATACTGGTACAGTGTACAGAAGTGCACCGGCTAATAGGAATGGTAAAAATACCAGTGCATTGGCTATGACATAAGAAGATACTCTGTATGCACCTCTAGAGGTCTCCCTTTGTAAGATTCTCTTCTCCTGTAGATATACTGGTAAACCTTCGGTTGTAGAAGAGAGAAGGAAAGTGAGGCTAAATGCGAAAAACCCAAGGCGTGCTTGAATATTCATCACATTCATGAATATTGTACCAAGCCCGATACCGGCTAAGATGGATTGTACCATCCTAGCCATGAATAATTGCCTTGTTCTTAGCACATTTTTAAAGAACCTCTCAGAAAGAATCAGTACCTCGCCAACATGAGAATTTGCATAGAGAACCTGATCATGATCAGCTTGCCTCGAGATTTGGGTCTCATGCTTTTTCCCCACATTTTCCTCCAACTCAAAAATTTTTGATCCAGACATTGTATCCATAGCAAATTCTAGCACATTGACATGTGTTGGTATGACATGACCTAACTTGACCAGCCGGGACTCCATTGACACGATCGAACCTTGGTGCCGTACCATACCATCACAAATCAGTATGATTTGGTCAATCAGCTCAAGGATCCGGTAGCCGGGTTGATGTATTGTCAGAACAATTGTTTTGCCTTGTGATGAGGCCATGCATTTCAGCATTTTAATAATTTGCAATGCCGAAACCGAATCCAAACCAGAAGTCGGTTCATCAAGCAATAGCACTGCCGGGTCATGAACCATGTCTACTCCAATTGAAACGCGGCGCCTCTCGCCACCTGAAATGCCGCCATTCCCACCACTAATAGTAGAGCCTGCTACATGCGACAAACCCAACTCATCAATTAATTCATGCACCCGGTTCGCAGCCTCGCTCTTCGTGGCCTTTAGTCTTAGACGTGCACTGTACAATAAAGACTCTTCAGGGGTTAGCAAGGGGAAGAGTGCATCATCTTGGGTCACATGGCCGGAGATGCGTCGGAATCGAGAAACCTCCATTGGGCTACCATTGACAAGAATCGCACCAGATACATTGCATGGGTGAATTGCACCGGCAAGGATGGATAATAGTGTAGTTTTACCGGCCCCACTTGGGCCCACAATTGCAACCAATTGACCCGGTGGAGCATTGCACGTTACGTTTTTAAGGATCGCCGCTTGTCGGGACGGGGCATTTGTGACACAGTATGAGATCGACTTTGTTTCGATGCGGTACCGGTTTTTTCGGGGTTTCATTGGAGAAGGAGGATCCATCAGGAGATTGTTAAGTTACCAAAGGAGAAAAAAATGGAGGGGGCTGAGAGAGTAAGAGAGAAAAAATGGGGTGGTGAGAAAAGAGGGAAAAGGGAAGAGAAGATGAGCTAACACACCAAACCAAGGTTTGTGTGTGTGAGGTGTGATGAGAGAGCGAGTGCTACATGGCGGTCTATTGTGGATAGTTCGGATCAAATAGGGGACGTGAGGAGGCTTGACTTGGGAGATTTGCTTCTTTAACCAACGGCTTTATTATATTAATAAATTGAGTTTGTTTCTAAATCTAGATCTGATGCAACACAAATTCAATTTTTAGTTGCATCTCTAAATCTGTAGGCGGTCCCTGCATTAAGGATTATAACAGTGTACCGTATCAGGTTAATTTATGAAAGTTTGATATTATTATATATTTTATCTTTGGAGTTGAGGTTTTAAACAAATAAACTTTACCGACTTCAATTTTGGACCCAAGAAAAAGGACACAATATAAAAATAATAATTCTCCTCTAGTACCATGGCGTATGTACGCTAAAGGTTTCAGATCATGTGTGGTGCACGTAAATTGCGTTTTGGTGTAGCGGGTGGTGACTTACCCACAACTGGAGACTCCACCTTTATTTCTTAGCTCCCTTCGTGTATCTATGGAGCGTTTGGATCAAGTGAGAATTTGGAAATTTTTCTATTTCTAGACATAATTTATTATAAATAATCTAAACTCTTCACAAAATTACACATTTCCTAATATTTTATGCCAAGAAATAGGAAATTCCTACTATTCCTAAGCGATCCAAACGCCCCCATAAGATTATTAACCTCTGAAATTGTCAATTCGCAACAAAGTATCAAGCAGTAACACAGGAGTATTATTGAAGGAGTTGAATAGTTGATTTAACCAAACCTCAAACATTACGTTTGCTTACATTAAATTAAATCAATTTATTCATTTTTGTCGGACATATTTGAATAAAGCGAATCAAATAAATTATTTTCTAACGATAATCTTGGGAAATGGAAATAGATATTTTTAAATGATAACATCTGTTTCTAAAGTTCCGAAAGATTTTTACAGATCAATTTCATGTTAAGAAAAACAAGAGCTTAGTCTAACGGCTTAAATGAACAGAAAATACAAGTTAGACCAAATGAAAGTGTAAGATTAACATGGAGTAAATAAAATTAAGATTAATCCAAATATATGCTTTTCTGTTTTTACTGAGCTCCAGTGAAATTAACTTTTTATGAATTAACTGATAATAATTAATAAACATGATGTTATTCGGTCACTATCTCCAAATTATCAACAATGGAAAAAAAATATTGGTACATGGACCGAATATCATATAATTGTTAATTATCTGAGGCCCCATCATTTCTCCTCTGAGTGCTATTTGCTTATGTGGGATAATTCCTATTTAGATTGAGAGATCCCCAAAGGAGCAATTAGTAAAATTTAGGTTGGTGTGATTTGGCTTGTGAGATGGTCACAAGACAATAGAGAGTGTGGTGCAACCAATTTGCTGATGAACTACAACCAAACATTGACCATTTTTCTCGGAGAATTTGAGTTGGTTGGTTTGTGGCCTGGCCTAACCCCTCTCTATTCTCTTACCTTCGTGCACCAATTCTATTTCCTTTATGAGAGGGTGTTTAGTCAAGATGTGTAATATTCTTTGAGTTACCATATTCTCAAACGAGAGTTTTTAGCTGTGATCCAATGCAGTTTGAATCCGGACTCTTTCATCATTTTTAGTGTGTTATGTTTTATTATATATTTTTTGTTTGCAGTGTGCTTTGTATTAATTTTAATATTTATATGATTTATATTTATCTAAAATTTATGTAAAATTTATACTTGATGGTATGCCCTGAATAAAATTATTTTACGTGACGGTAAGTAATTTTCAAATCGGATTTTATCCAAAAAAAATTATTTGTTAATTTATTATGATATATAACACAAACGCTTCTGCAAAAGAAGTATCGACGTGCTAGTGTTGATGACTAATAGTATGCAAAAACTATCATTGTTGATGTTATTGTTGTCGAGTGTTTTGACCGCAATCAGGGGGCACAGAAGAAAAATAATATAATGGAATTAAAGTAAACTCAAAATATTAATGTGATTATATCAAATTTAAATAAATTCATACGTCTATTGATACAAAAGTTCACATTTATAAATATACATCTATGCATTCAACATAGGGATCAATAATAAAAGTATTACATAATAATTTATGAAATTCAAATTAATGTTACCAAAAAATTATCATGTGGTAAGTATATTTTTTTATATGCAAAAATACTGCATTTGTTTTTATATGGATTAATTGACATCCCTTTTGTTCAATATATATAGCTCAGCCTCTCACCGCAATAGACAGTGCCTTATAGCATATTGGAATGGATACTGTGAGTTAATTTTTGTCAATATTTGGACAAAATTGACAATTTCTATTTGATTGAAATTGAATAAAAGATGACACATCTTAATATATTGTTATCATATATCGGACATATATTCATATTCGTGATGCATATATAGGAGTTATAGATGTTACTCGAAATAAGAAGTATTTCCCCTGCTTGTGGTTGTGGACTTGTGGGTCATTTTTTTAGATTAAAATAATAATATAAAAGCAACAGAATCTAACATGAGATGATTTTTCTAATTACTTTACTATTAGGATCTCTGTTTTGGTGTTGTTCGAGTTTCGATTAGGCTCAAAACTAATCTTATAAACTGTACTTTCTAACAATCATTACTCATTACTGAAAGTTGTTTTGTCGAATGTCTTGTTATTTATCCCTTAATTTGGAAATGAATTAACTAACTTTACCCATTTTTCCAGTTACAAGTTACAACAGTTGATGTAGAACTACCTAAAATGATTAGTAATTTTGTTCCTTTCACTATGCCGTTTTTCGGTTTTGCGAAATCTTTCCAGTTTATTATTATCATCATCATCTTTTGGCGTATGGATCAGCATATCAAAGAGGTTTGCTTTTTTTTTTTTTAGGGAAAAAACTTTTTTTTTGGGAGCCTGTTTAGAACATGTCACCACCATTGGATGGGTTAGAAAGAATGCATTAAAGCCAGCGAATTTTTTTTAGAACATTTCTACTATTCATGTATGTTGTAGTATTTTTCATTTAATTTTTTCACATTTTACATCATCGAAATTCATTTTAAAAAATATAAATGCATTATTCCTTTTTAATAATAATATAACTTAATTTTAATTTAATTCAAATGGTGAAGACATGATCTACAAATTTTTATTTTTTACATTTAAATAATACTGTCAAAGATATCAGATGAATATTTATACACTAATTAATTCACCACCAAATGCTGGCCCGCTCAACTTTCCAATTCAACGCTACTTGGCAGTTGGTACCAACCTACATGTGAAGTAAAATGGACCCAAATTAAACAAAACCAAGAATCAGAGTTCCATAGATGAAGTGAGATACATGAACAATTCAAACAACTGCTGACATTTAACAAGGACTAAATATTCTTTGAAGTTTTAGTTGGGATCTCATTTATGCTACCTTCTTTCCTTGAACGACATTCATTTTTCTCTCTAACAAAAAATATGCATTGGTTGATTTATTTTTCTTGTAAGAAAGTGTATACCTAAAAAACAAATTAAATTCGGTGGTTCCCTCTCTTGGTATGATTTAAGAATAAACTATCTCACTCATATCGTTGCCCACAAGATTAGTTTCTGCAAATTAGAGCTCTGGTTTTGTTGTTGTTTACTTCAATATAAAAATTCTATCAATTGTAGATTGGCTGAGAACCCGCTCTATAACTTGGCTTGGTAAAATATCTATTTTGGTTTATCTAAACTTATTGTTCAGTGTTTTTTCTGGTAAAGTGCAGTATCAACTGTGCAGCTGAGAAGCCAAATTATGTGCATATTCATTTGCATCCTGTATTTTCCTTTCAAGAAAAGAAACAAACATACAAATTATGCAAATATAGTACCTTTAGGTGATCCTTTTTGTCTAACAAGGTATCATAGCTGGACTTTATTTAAACAAAAAAAAGTTGAAAGGCATCATGAGTGGAATTTAGCGCGCTTTCTCTCTATCTTGTTTTGTTTTGAAATGAAAAATGGAAAGAGGCTTAATAAGTATTGTTAAGGATGTAATGATTGTTGAAATATATCTTTATATATGGTGGTCGTCGATGTGAGATATTCACACAACTTTATCAGAATGTATAGTGTTAATCTGAGAGTAATTAATTGTCAATCTTACATCAACTGAGTTTCAAAAGAGAGAAGAAAAGAAACAAACAAACAAAGCAGCCCAAACATACAGAAGTGTGGATTTAGTTTCTGCTAGGCTATTTTGGGCTTCAAATAAATTAGGCTTTAATTCGTTATGAATGGTATAATTGGGTTTGTATCAAGATCAAAACTGCAAAATTTGCGTATATGACAGTGAGCTCATGTAATTAAAATAGGAAATTGATTAAAGCCATCGATCGATTTGTCATCCGTGCCATCGCCGAGGAGGTGTTCTCCTCAGAGAGCGTTAGATGGTTCCTTATCCAACGTAATTATTTTTTATCTAAATATTCAGTTAGATAAGTAGTAAGTACAAATGTTCTGTTATTTGAGTATAAATGTTCAGTTAGTTGTAATAAAAAAATATAAATGTTATAAGCAAAAATGTTCATTTTATTAAGTATAAATGTTTAGTTTAGTAAGTACAAATGTTCAGTTGAGTGAGTATAAATGTTGTGTTAATTGAGTATAAATATTCAGTTAGTTGCATTAAAAATTATAAATGTTATAAGCAAAAATGTTCATTTGGATAAGTATAAATGTTTAGTTTAGTAAGAATAAATGTTCAGTTTAGTAAGTACAAATGTTTAGGTTATTAAATATAAACGTTCAGTTTATTTAAGTATTACTTTTCAGTTTTTTTAAAAGGTGCAATGACAAGCGAAGGGGTCACAACCTAGATAAAAAATACATGAAAAAAATTAGAAGGGGGAACCGATCCGATTTTAAATAAAATTTTTTTCTACTCTGCCCCTAGCGCGTCCCTCCCTAAGACTTACGCACAATTCTATATAATAAAATCATAAGTTGACACATTTAACTGAATATTTTTTTATTATTAAACTGAACACATTTGGTTATTAAACTGAATATATATAACAAACACCTGCTAGTCACGCGAGGCTCACGTGCGCGCACTCTCTGTTCAGCGATGGCGCGTGATGATAAATCACTTATCATTTCTGATTAAAATATCCTTGTGAGTAATTATATTAAATTGAAAATTTCTTGCATATTTCATGATCTTTGACGAGGTAACAAATCATACTAAAATTATTAATTTTGATATACAGTTCATAAAGGTAACAACATTATAATTTTTTTCTTTCAAATTTTTTGACTTGATTTCAAAAGTGTTATTGAAAGATTTTTAAAAGGAAGCGACTATCCGGCTGGCTGAGTGGTGTATTACGGGGAACTGGGGATGTGAACCAGAATAATTCATCCGTTATCGTATACAAAATTTCATACATGAGACCCCCAAAAAAAAAAATTTAATTTCGAGCAAGTAATTGCACATTAGATTACGGAGTGTGATAATTTTCTTCTTTCTTAAAAATAAATCTCAAAATTTGCTTTAGCTATATAATCATAATCACCGGTCTTAAAAGCACGGAAAATAATTTGATATTCCTCAACTAACTAAGCATGAACTGAATTTCCATTGGTCTTAACTTTGAAGTAATTATACTTGGTCTGAGATGGTATTTGAAAATATATACTTTTTCCTTCCTTTTCAATTTTTTCTTTAACTCCGTTTGGATAGGTGTGGGAAGAAGGGAAGAAAGGAAAAAGTGGAAAAAAATATTGGGAAGTGTATAACTTTGTGAAAAGTTTGAATTGTTTATAATTTTTTTTCTTCTTTTTTCCTTCTTCCTACTTCTTCTCAACGCATCTAAATGGAGGCTAAAACAAGATTTCCTCCTTCGAATAGAAATATGTATATTCAAGTTTCCTTGGGTGGTTAGGTGAATCCACGGGCCAAACTAACTGGCTTGTCATATAGTGCCACTTGTCAATATATGGGACATTCAATTGATCTTGACCCTTTGATATATTGTGCAACCTGCTTATTATACTGGGTCACTAAGTCATATGAGACATTCATTCGATATTGATCCATGGAGTAATTTTTTAATATTATTCGCACACAATAATTACCACATTTTCTATAAAGAAAATTAATTAATATTAGGTACATCAGACACGTCAACCTCAAATTTGTCAAAGCCCCATTAGAAGGAAAAAGTCACAAGATAACCATGAGCAACTTATCCGTGTTTACCTTTTCTTCCTGCACATCTAAAATTTTTTTCCCTCCACTTTCTTTTCCTTTTTTTTTTTAATTTAAGAAAAGCCTCCATCTATGAGTTTTTAAATGAAATGCTGTCTGATTGGCTGATTGCCATCTCGTTAAGCATATGCAAAAAGAAGGAAAATGACAAAGTGCAGATTCGAATCATATTTCGTTTCATATTTGTCTCTCTTATTATGGGTTCCTTTGCCTATTCCGTTTAATTTTACACCTCCACTTGCCTCCTACTATTACTACTATTATTGAAAAATTCTACGTTCAATTTGATTTGACAAAGGGGTATGTCAAACCCGATTGATTTTCGATATGAAAATTTTAAATGAACCATCGAAACTATTCAATGTGATATTCATATAAAAATCTTCTTGAGACCAAGTTTTAAATTTTTGTCGAAATTATTTACTATATTTTCAAATTAATTTTTTTTCCTATCTAATTAATTATGGACACTACAATAACAATTGTTACAAGGTCGCAGGTTCGAAACCCCGCTGGAGGGTCTTTCGTAGACATTTAATTTAAAAATAAGTTGGATGACTTAGACCTCCAATTTATCTTAAAAAAATAACAATTGTTACAAAAAAATCTGAAAATAAATAAATAAATAAAATATAAAAATTTGGTCTCCAAGAATATTTCAATTCAATTTGATGATCACATTGAACTATTCTGATCGGTTATTTGAACTTTTCAAAATTAAGAGATTATGTTTTGACAGAATGATCCGTCAAATTTCCTTGACTGTAGTACTTCTCACATTATTATTATGATTATTGCTTTTGTTGCAATATATATATATATATATATATAGAGAGAGAGAGAGAGAGAGAGATTGGCTAAAGTATACTCTAGCATATAGATAGCCCGTATGCTGGAGTCGTTTCTCACAATCTAAAGTGCATACAGTCGATCCGAAGCTTTCAAATTGTTCTCCATATTGAAATCTCCTAGGAAACTAAAATTTATATTTTTTCAAATTTTTTTACTATATATTATGCTATTTTAAAAAAACATTGTAAATGAGTTGTAAAGGAGTATTTCTGGCCCTTCAATTTGAAAATAGCATAATATATAGCAAAAAAATTTGAAAAAATGTAAAATTTGGTCTTGAAGGATATTTTTACATGGAGAACAACTTGAACGGTTTGGATCGACTGTTTGAATTTTAGATTTTCAGAAATGACTCTAGCATACGGGTTTGATCCGTATGCTGGAGTATACTTTAGCCAATCTCTCTCTCTCTCTCTCTCTCTCTCTCTCTCTCTCTATATATATATATATATATATATATATATATATATATTTTGTGAAGGGTGAATTGGGGTAGAAATAATATTGTACCTTTGTTATTGTGCTTTCGAGTTTCAGATGCTTCTGTTTCAAAGGTTTACTTTCATAAGGCAAAATGAAGTTTAATGGAAAACCAACATATAACTACTTTATACGCTTCTCTAAATTTATCAGCTTTTATGTAGGGTGTTCTTAATTAATTCAATCTCCTCCTCACTGTCTTGTCCTTGTCAATTTTTTCTTCCCCATCCAAGCTAAACTAGTGGGTGCTCGCGCGTTGCGCGATCTATTTTTTTCTTATCGATTCTTAATATGCCAATAATATAATAATTTTCATAATATATTAAAATTGCCCATCATGAAGACCTTTGACCTCGTTAAAAATTGAAATCTGTATTGAACTATAGATTGAAAGAAAAAAGAAAAAGAAACAATTGTAAAGGGAAGAAGTGGGATTGGGAAATAACACATATATGATATGATTGAAATTAAACATAAGTAAATAATTGTAAAAATATATCTTAATCAAGCACCAGGACTCGTTAGTCATTATATCTTTGATAGAAGATATTTTTTGAGTGAAACAAATATGAAGTATGTTGAGAGTTGTATCGCTAGAAACAAAAAGAAAGCCGAATGAAGAAGATATGAAACAAAAACAAAGTTATATTTGGGGGGAATTGAGTATCTGGTTCATAGAAGTTGAATCGTAAAATGTATCGTGTATCGTAGCATTAAGTATCGTATCGTGTATCGTGTATCGTATCGATTCGTTTAAGATACGCTAAGCTATCCTTAAAATTATGTAAAATAAGTAATTATAATTTATATTGAACTATTTTCATTAAAAGAAAGTTCTAATATCACATTATATCCTTATAATCATTCGATAATTCAGCCTTCTTTAAATATAGTGTATAAATATTGGATTTTACTTAAATTTTATAATATATAATATGCATAAATCAATTACAATTTTAATTTATGATATTACACTATAAAATCTGTATAAATTATACACATTACTAATTATTTTTGTATGTATAAATTATTAATAATTATATTATTTATAATAGTGTAATGTATTTTTATAACAACATATTGTATAATATTAATATATATTTTTTTTGTATAAATTATAAATATTATATTGTATAAAACTATAATCTATATAAATTATATTACAAAATATATGTAGAAACTATTAAGCTATTAATCATTATAGTATAGTATTATGCTATATAATTTGTATAAATGATGATGATTATTATTATTGTTGTTGTTCTTATTATTCTACTAATATTCTATTATAATCTTTATTAATTATAGTTGAAAATGATTATTATTGTTATTATTATTCTACTAAAATAAATTGTTTCACTATTGAGTATTACCGAATCGTTTGTATCTTAAGATACAACCTGGTATCGTAAGTTACATATTGTGTATCTTAAGATACATTAAGATACACTGCAATTGAGATACAATGGTCAAGATACGTATCGATCGGGCTATGAATCGTATTGTATCGTGAGTTACGTATCGTGTATCTTAAGATACTAAATTCTATGATTCTGGTTAGTCATTTGCAAGGTCCTGCCAAAAGATTGCGAGGGTTTTGAGTATGGTAAACTCACCTCAGGGGCGGATCCAGGATTTGAGGACAGAGTAGGCCGAATTGTCGAGGTCGACTTCAACTAGACATTAGTAACTTGAAATTTTAATAGTAGAGTAGGCCAGATACATTAGATAACCGAATTACCACTGTATTTTTTACATTTTAACACTAAAAATAGTTTCGCAGCGTAGGCCAGGCCTATGCCTGCCCCTGCCTGTATCCGCCCCTGACTCACCTCCATATTTCGCAATGCTCATATGAAAAGTACGAACAGAGTTTCTAATTCTACCCTGCAGGGAAAAAAGGCATCATATAAAAGGAATGCAATATCATGAAAAGCATGCATCTGTGCTTGAATGAGATCTTGAGTTTGTGTGCAACTGATACAATGAACTCATACAATCTGATGTTGTTGTCAATTCTATTTAAATAAAAAAATGAAAAGATTAATCTAGTGTCAGAAAATGCAAATGTAGTAAGAATATACAAAATCATGACACATAGGGTCTAATATTTTAGTCGTCAAAATATATTTTTGCATTGATTCATTGAAATAATAATATCGAAAGAGTTTCAATGAAAGTCCAAATCCTTCAGTACAAATTCAAAGAGAAAAGCAAGAACTGAATTGTAAGGTTTCACATCTTGATGGAAAATAATATACCACAATTTCAAACCGTTCCAGCTATTTACACAACGTCTGCATAAATCTAAAGAGGAATAGATAGAAGCAAAAGAAAATTTAAAAAGTTGCAACAGACAATAAGGCATAGAAAGAAAAAAAAATTCTGTCTATTAAAACAAAGTCGAGACATATTCATTTTTTACCAATGAAATATAGATTAGCATTGTAAATAATCAATACATGACAAAATAATACGTCAAATAGGACAATCTATTTTTTGTAAAAAATTGAGATGGCAAATAAATTAGCTGAAAAAATAACTTCAGCTATTTTACAATCCTATATTGTGTTAAATTAATTTTTATTTTCTAATCACCATTACAATTAAAAACTAAAATTATAAACTGAAGAGAAAACAATACTTTTATTGATATTGTAAATTGCTTAGTTTATGAAAAGGCAAGAGATCTGACGAACATATGTAGAGTCAGTCCAACAGTTTTAATTTCGTCAACGACAAAAAACATCATAAAGTCACAATCTGAAAATCGTGTAATTTTCAAAGCAAATGAGTAGTATCAGCCTAAAAACATCATTCTTGTTGTAGCCATTTAAGGCTGAGACTTTTGACTTGATTTGAATTTAATAAATCTTGCTTAAAATTAAAGTGTAAATATCCATATGCTTTAGATGACCATTATACCTGTTTATCAAGTACGAATATAAACCTGTTAAAAAATTATAAAGAAATTTAAAAAATTCAAATAATCAAAACTGTCTGCTAAACCAATTTAAACAATCTAACTGGAATATATCAACATCAATTAGGTGCTCAAGCAATTTGTACATGTCCACGGTTGCCAAAAAGTTAGTTACATGTATAAGAAAACAACCTTTTTAAATTTCGAGTCTCTGACCAATTAGAATTATTAGAGAAAGAGAGTATACATTTCATCCAGCATGCTTTCTCTGAGCCACAATATGATGATTGTCCTTCTCAACAAGTGCCTGAGAGGGTAAAACAATGGAGCAACATTTTATGTCCTTATATATGTTTTTGGAAGTTGCTTACATCCTTCATAGATCATACTTAAATACCTTTGGTCACAGGATATTAGTGAAGATTTTGTTGTAGTCATGCAAATAAAAAATCTCACAAATTATATTACACAGTGGCATAAGAAAATGTACCTAAATGCTATAAGTAGATAGAAGTCACTTGTGGAAAATGTACCATCTGCAACACACAAATATTGATATCAGTAAATCGAACACTAACTCTGTATTTATCATCTTTCCATCTAAATGTGTCAATGAGACAGATTCAAATTTCCTGGTTCTCCATTGCTAAATTAGAGAAATTATATACTCGAATACTGTATTTTTACTCTTCTTTAAGAAAATAATTTCAAAAATAAATATCAGTTAAGCCCCCAAAAAAAAAGATAGGATCAGTAGTACAAAGTTTGCTAATAAATATGAGCAGATGAGAAAATTGACAGCACAAAAGAAGGAATTAAGTAAAAACTTTCAAATTTTTTTATATGATTTAATTTCACCAATAAAAAAAAACCCAAATATATAATAACAAAATCACCCTCTAATTCTGCAATTAACCTTGAGAAAGGATGGCTCAGTCAAAGACCTAGATATAAACAATTCCAACGTGTCTCCTTGAAGCGGCACCTAAAATGCTTTTATTTCCAAAAACTTCAAATATCACTTCTAAAATTTGAGAGTATTGCATAGTATCATGAGGAAAATATAAAATTTAAATTGATCAATAGCGTATTTCATAGCACTACCAAGAGAATTTTAGAGTATTGCTTGCATAGTATTATTATTTTTTTGGGTTATTCTGTACCAGTGCTTCAAGACCAAGCAAAAAATGAACCAAATCAAACCAGCACCAAAGTAGGCTGAAAACTGACCTGAACAAAATTAAGGGAAGTTTAACACACTTGTCTATAGCTACACCATCAATATTAAAATTAATATTAAAAGAATTACCTGGATTTTGAGGCCTTGTTTGACTTCCACCAAACTATCTCATTTCTCTTGCGTTCAGCCTATAAGGTGAATACAAATTTAATTCATTTTCTACCATATATAGAAAATAATAAAAGAAGCGCAATTCCAATTCGCATTGTAATGTAAAAAATTGACATGTACCAGTTTAGTACCAAACCCATCTTCAATACTGGTACAATAAAGACATTCTATCACATTCTAAACATGAATGGAGTATGTGAAGATAATTAAAAAGGGATCAGTCATTCAAAGAATGCCTCTCTTTATTATCCCGTTTGTAAATATGAGAGAATTGTGCATGTTGATGAATGATAATTCGAGTTCTAATATCATGATGCAAATCGAAAAGGGTGAAAAAAATGAAACAAAACTAACATACGTTATGACATTTGAAGCTTCTTCATTTAGCTTAACATATTGAAATGCCTACCCTTCTTTGCCATCTGTTGCTTTGCCTGCTTCTTCAATGTAATGAAATTTGAGAAACAAAAGAATAAAATGAAAGGAAAATAAAGATGAATGGCTGGCTCAATAATGATAAAATGAACTGATTTGAAGCTAAGGGAAAAAAATACGCTAAAAATAAATATGATCTACCATTACTGTGATGACTATCTACTCTTCACTGCAGTTTTCACATGTCTCTACTCGCTCCTCTTGATCCTCTCTCAATGTTGGTCACTATTCTAGTCCAAGGTGAGATCAAATAGACCGAATTAGTGTAGTTAAGTCTTTGGACCTGTGACTTTTTGAGATGAGGAAGAACCTAATGAAGGAACAATTGACAGAGAAAAAGTGGAACTTGTACCCAACTGGAAGAGGAGCGGAAGAGGAAGGTGTACTCACAATGGAATCAGCGAGGCGATGTCGAAGGGCGTCCAGATCGGCCGCGAGGAGTCCCAATGATCTCTCCGCTCTGACCTCGAAAACTGCATAGAACAACCAAGCAGTCTAGCAGAAAAAACGGGTAGCAGTCTAGCAGATGAAAGAAAATTCGAGAGGAGGAGAGGTAAGCCAGTACAAACTCACAGTGTATTGACCTTTCATGCGTGGAAAAGACACCTCGATCAAAGAGGCGGACAGATTGATTGATCGGACGAACCGGATTGATTCGGAAAAAATAAATGGCCGAGATTGAAACACTGTCGGGAGAACTGTGGATCCACAGTATCGGATGCGGATGTATTTCTCCGGAATAATGTATTGTCTTTTGAAGCACTAGCTTTGTTTGAGCTTATCTTTGTATATACTAGTTCTGTTTAATTTATTTGCTTTTCTAATCTTTAGACACAATTTATTAATCTGCCATTTTCACACTTGGTTGCAAAAAGTTTCAATCAAACAGAGACCATCATTATTTTGTGTTTCAGGATTTGAGCCGCCACTATGTGCGTCAAATAATAAATTTAAGAAAAAGGAACTTTCAGTAGCCATTCAGATGGATATACCTTTTGGTTGGATTGGAATTTTGGACAATTTTCCTTTTCATGTAATACCATCTATATGGTGGAATTAGACTAAAGGATTAAATAAGTGCTTATTCGGAATAAAACTTATTCAAAACGCGTTTGATTTCATCCCGAATAAATTTTATTTGGAATAAGACTTATTCAAACCTCATACCAAACGCACCTATAGTTTTGGTGCAAGGATCAGTGTACAATCTTTTCTAACGGGGAATTTTTAAGTCAATTTATTTTAGCTTACTAGCTATATATATTTTTATTGTTGCTAAATTAAGTCGATGAACAAAAATAAGGTTCTAAGACCTCATCTTATTATTAAATAAATTTAATGTTGCAACTAAAAGAAAATTGAGGTCAAGAGAAAATAAATTAAAGTTGGGTGATCCAACTTCTAATGGAGGCCTCAGTATTACTGATCTTACAACACACAACCGTGCATTGCTCGCAAAATGGATTTGGCAACTTCATACTCAACCAAAATCTATTTGGGGCACTGTTGTTCAAGAAATTTATGGCACCACCCAAATGCAAGATTACCAGTACTTCAGTCTATGAAAGATATCTCACATTAACATACCCTTAGCTGCATACTCTCCCTCTCTGGATTTGTGAATGACTTACTGGTAAAGGATGGGAACTCTGGGAATACACTCTTCAAATGGTCTGCTGATGGGAATACACTCTCCGGGGGTACAGCTACTAGGAGGTACAATCCTATGGAAGATTAAAGCACCTCTTAAGGTTAGTTTTTTTGCTTGGTTACTTATCCAAGATAGGTTACTGACCCAAAATAATCTGATCATTCGAGGGGCTCCACGACCAATCGTGTTTTCTTTGCACAGACGATGTTGTCGAGGATGCACCACACCTCTTTAATTTTATTTTACCACACTGCTAGAATGGTTTGGCTAGGTGTGCAGCAAGCAACTAGGGGTATTGTGGTATGATCCAGTACTGGCATGTTCAGCCGCATTTATTTTGGTATGAGAACAGAACCCACTTGGACGATGAAGGCAAAAGAAAATGGGATATAATTTGGGTAGCGGTCTGTTGGTCTTTGTGGAAGATGAGGAATGCAAAAGTTTTTTTATTCAAAGCCTCACTTTGTGCTGAACATTCTTCGAAATGCCTGGATAAATACCAGCGAATGGTGCATGAATTGCTGACCTTGGAAAATTTAGTTTTGGTTTATTTATTTTCTTTTTAATTTTTGGGACTTTCTCGTCCCCTTGCAAATCCCAGATCTCAAAAAAATAAAAAAAAAGAACTACAACCAAGAACTATTAAATCTTACCGTAATCCATATAATGTAATGTCATGATTTTGCCAATCAGTAAAATTTCTTGTCATTACCAAATAAATTGTCTCCCTCTGTTTATGAAAGTCTGAAACCTAATGATATAGCAGTAAAGAGGCGCAATCTATTGCCATAGTATATCAACAAATGATAGTGTATCATCATGTCATCATGTCGTCACTACTCAAGTTAATCAAATGTGGGGCAGCGTTTAATAATCTATCCTGAAATTATCTCGCCAAAGATACATTACGTGTAATTGATCAAATATAATTAATACTGACCCTTGATAATTAACTAAAATATATATATATATTTTAAACTTTTAATCCCTTAGGCAACTAAAATAAGACTGAGGTCAAGAGAAAATAAATTAAAGTTGGCTGAATTAAAGCCAAGAACAATTAAATCTTACCTTAATATATATATCCAGATTAATGATTTTTGCAGTTAGTAAAATTTCTAGTTATTACCAAATTAATTGTCTCCCACTGTTTGTAAGTGTCAGAAAAAAATATAGCAGTAATTTATAGAAATAAAATGATATAGCTATAAAGAGGCGAAGTCCATTGCATGCTATATCAAATGATAGTGTATAATCAGGTCAGCATCATGTCGTGAGTCGTGACTACTCAAATTAGTCAAATGTGGGGCAGCGTTTAATGATTAATCAGGAAATTATCCCGCGATCACTTTAATAAATAGCATATACTCTTACAGTCTTACTATATATAGCTATACTTATGGAGTTATGGCCATTCCACTCACTCCCTTGATACACACGCGCAACACTCGCACACACACACTCACTGAGAAACCATGAGCTTACACATGATAACAAAATCACCTGCGGTTAGGGTCCCGCCAAACTCGACCACCCCGATCGTGGCCCTCCCTCTCTCATCCATTGATCGCTGCACTGCTGGACGCATGTCAATCGATTCAGTAACAGTTTTTACACATGGTGTAAAAGCAGCTAAACGCATCAGAGATGCACTTGCAAAAGCACTTGTGCTCTACTACCCGGTTGCTGGAAAAATCACTGAGATTAATCTGGTAATAAATTTTTACTTTGATATGGAATTTATTTTGCATATGGCTTCTTTTGCTAAATATGAGTTAATAGTATATATGAAAATAGGTTGGGTGGCTTGACCCCAATTTATCTTAATATATACTAGCGGGATTCTCGCGCGTTGCGCGATCTATTTTTTATTTTTAAGGTAGGAATAAATTGATGCGTGGATAAATTTTTGTTGTAACAAAACAAAGAAATCACACACACACTAAGCAAGTTTCAAATCAAGGTGAACTCTACATTCACGTTGATTTGAATTGAACACGAAATCATAACTAATAAATCGAAGACGTAGTCCCAGATCTAAAGTATGCAAAAATTAAAGAAATGCAAAAAAGGAAAAAAATAAATAAACATTTCTTGATCTGCCTTTGGAAAGATGAGTTGAATTGAATAACATTTAGCACCTCTTATAATCCAATCAAAATGTATGTCCACAATAAAAAACCACAACTATATTTCAGCTTTCAGAGCATTGTGAAGAGCGTAGATGATGAAATCCAAAGACTGACATGGAGCTCAGTATACCTAATCCAAAGACTAACATGGAGCTTCACAGCCAACTTTTCTTGTTTCCTATTATCACCCATTTTGTCACCTGTTCGCAAGAAATCCACAATAGAGATAGACACGTACTTATTTCATCTGGATTTAGGCATGACAAATATTTGAAAACCTTGAATTTATGGAATATGTAAAAATTACCAATATACAAAGACCCAAATAAATTAATTGGGCAACTCGAAATATTTTAGTACTTTTGTAGTTGGCTGAGTACTATAAGAGGATAATCATAAAGAGAAGGAAAAAAGGAAAAATAAATGAACTTCAGGTTTGAAAGTTACCTCAGCAAATCTGCACACCAGAAGAACCACTGGTCTTGTATTCTCTACTATTTCCATAACAACCCCCAAGCAGAGCTCCCACATTTGTCACAATCTCAGAAATCGTGTACGTCCATAAGAAACAAAGAGCTATCTTCATAGTGTATATTACAATAGTTCTATGTTTTCAACTGCCAACTGACAAATGCTATTAGACATAATAAATTAGTATTAATCACCTGGTTCATTTGATGCAGTACGCTATAAAATATGCATTCTGAAAGAAACACCGGAAGAAACTTGCAGAAATAAAGAATCTACTTGTTTTGAATAATACTGGTATAATAACTAAAGTGGATAACAAACTTGTTTCAAATTTTCCCTCACAAAATACCAGATCCACCCAATGACCTAGAGTCATACTTCTTTAGAAAAGTGTAGATGATGAAGATCCCCCTGTCATGGGACGATGATCTCCTCTCTCTAGTCCCGGCCTTAATACATTCACACTGGCAATCAAAATAAAAAACGTAAAAGATTAATTAATAATCATTATATGAAATACCAAGAATGACCTTTTTTTGACAACACCAGAAGAAACCCTATCAGTTATAAAAGTAATTATTTAAAAGCTATTATATGAGAATAACAAACTACTATGTGAGAATAATATCTACAGAGATCCAACAGATTTCAGATTTTTTTAGTTTTTACTTTTAACTTGAGCCTTTTTTGAAGGTAAATTAGAAAGTTAGATGCTATTAATTTTGACTCTACACATTTGATGGTCAGTAATTTTCATTTTTAATAGACAAATTCGGCTATGTCATTTTTTTGAAGAAAAAAAACAGTAAAAGATATTGCATGTACCAGTACAACAGAGAATAGGTCTTATTTTTTTTTTATTGAAACTTCCATTCTAGGCCCAAGTCCAAACCTCGTAAACAATAATGAAACATGGACAAACTATCCTTGATGAAGAGAATGAATAGATATCTTACATATCATACCCGAAAAAAAAAGATGCGAGTCAACATAGAAAAAAAAAAGATAGAACCCCCTCGCTGAGAATCAGGACCCAAAGAAAATCGCAGAAAAAGAAATAGAGGGATTGAGAAAATCTCAAGAATTGTAAAATTTAAATAAATATAGCATAAACAGATTCATAAATACTTGCCATTTCAAAAAAAAAAATAATCTAGTTATTGTACTACATGAGCCCTGGAAAGATTTTTTTTATAAAAAAAACGATGCAAAATAGATAATTCATTGTATGAAAATCGCAAAAAAAAAAAAACCATTAGCATATAGTATGTATTCCTGTTTCAGCACAAACAAAAAAAATTACAAAACGGTGAATTGTAGCAAAATAAACTATTCCAGCAAAAATGTCCATCATACCTTGAGACTCAGTCAAGGAACTTTTCAACATTTGATAGCAATAGAAGTATTCAAAATCTCCTGAATACCAGTATCTAGAGCAATCTGTGGCAAAATAGAACCTTCATTAGAAAGCATCCAAGAGATAGGAAAATGTACTTTTTACAAAGACTGCTACCAGTTGCAGCAGGTTATAAAAGGTAGGACAGTGGTGCATACCATGCCATAGGAATTGTTTCATTATGTGTCTGACCTGTTGTTTTTCTTGCATGGCAACCAAGGGTTTACTTGTAGGCACTGTCCAAGAGATAGAAATCAGGAGACTCATGTTTTTTAGCAAACTATGCCAACATCTAGTTTTTTTTATACTGGCTTCACTTCTCTTTGTCATGAGTTAGCTTGATATTTTTTTAAGGAGGTTTGTCTAGTACCTGATTGCTTCAATTTACTCCTGTATAATTGAATCTTTATGGAATGAATTGCCTAAGGGCCTTTAACTGCCAAAAAAAAAAGAAGAAAGCATCCAAGAGAAAACTCAAATTTTCAAACATGACCTATAACATAAGAAACAAATATAAAGAATAGACTCACTCGAATTTGTAAAATAATTCAGGAGATAAAGTCACTGTCCTAAATTCACAGCCAATGAAACTATGGCTCTCCTTTCTTCTTTAGTTCTTGTCCTTGACTTCCCTCTTTGCCAGTCGAGTCTATAATCAAACCTAAAACTCGTCAAAAAAACACAATTCACAGAAAAAAAAAACCTAACTCAAAAAAGTAGAAAATCGGTCAAATATGTAGCAGTTTCATTTACTCATAAATGAGATAACTTCGGCAGCACTGTTTATATAACTTTTTTTAGGAGAGACATATCTCCTTTTACTGAGATGCTAAAACAAAAGCCAAAGAAGTGATAGCAAAAGTAAACATACAGAAATTAGACAAAACAATATATAAAGATGCTAGGCACTTTAAAATAAAAAGGAAAATACCTTCATATAATTTGTCTATATCATCAAACATCTTCATATTATTGCGGCCCTTGCAAGTTGGCTGCCTCCTTTTTCTGAAAAAGTATTTGATTCCTCACCTCTTTTTCTATGAACTATAAAATGAAAAAATAAAAATCACGAAGAAGAATCAAGAAAGAAAAGCATTTATAAGTGTGCTTCATGGTCATTGAAGAAATTCACAGATAAAAGAGAAACGCCAAAGAGCTCAATAAAAGAGAAAAAAAAAAGAAAGAAAATAGAATACGGATTTGACAGATTTGTACCCTAGAAAACTGAGGCTCCGGAGAAATAAGATCCAAGCATTACCTGAGCAAGAGGTGCATAGAAGACAGTCAAATCCATAGCGTAAGAGATGAAGGCACCACAGATGGATATCAGAAAATCTGAAAATACAAAAAAACCTAAATTAATGAAATCCACAGACAAAATCAAGTAGGAAAAGAAAATTAGTCTTCCTTCTGCATCAATAGTTTAAGTGTTATAACTGTAAGAAGGAATAATTCGTTCAGCCGAAGGACAAAATCCAGGAATATTAATGGGAACAATAAAGCAAATCCAAGGAAGAACGGTGAGGAAACCAAAGAGGAGAAAAGAACAATCTAGCGGAGCAATCCCCAAATACACAACAGCAGCAGAAATATTTCAATACAAATGAACCAAGAGCACCACAAACCAAAAAGCCCCAAAATCTCAATCTCAGGTCCATAGAACCAAGCGCAGAGAAAATCAAATGCAGACAGAAACAATACACCGGAATCGGAGCTCACAACAACAGTAGAAGGAAAACAGACATAGCGGCGTACACACCACGACCATCTTTCGAGTAGCAGTCGTACTAAACCCACATGGGCACCGTCTCCTATCCGGTCCGTCAAGAGCACCATCACCAAGAGATGAAAAAGAGTGTACTGGGCGGAGGAAATCGAGGCGAAGAGCAGAAGTATCTCTAAGGAGAACTGATCAAGCGGCATAAATCAACCACATCAGATGGCCATGATTGGAAGCAACATAATGGACAGTTCAGATTTCGCCAACAGTGCTTATGAACAGTAACGGATCCGAATCTAAATACTCGGGATTAATATATGTTTCGATACAGAGATTGACTAAAGTATACTCCAGCATACGGATCAACCCGTATACTAGAGTCGTTTCTCAAAATCTAAATTTAAACAGTCGATTCAAACCGTTCAAGTTGTTCTCCATGTAAAAATATCCTTCAAGACCAAATTTTACATTTTTTCGAATTTTTTTTACTATATATTATGCTATTTTCAAATTGAATAGTTAGAAATACTCCTTTACAATTCTTTTATAGTATTTTTTTAAAATAGCATAATATATAGTAAAAAAATTCGAAAAAAATATAAATTTTGGTTTCCTAGGAGATTTCAATACGGAGAACAATTTAAAAGGTTCGGATCGACTGTATGTATTTTAGATTTTGAGAAACGACTCCAGCATACGGACTATCTGTATGCTGGAGTATACTTTAGCCATATATAAAAGATACAGTGACAGCAGAAATTCTAATTATACGTCTTAATTACTCAAATATATTCTGAGCTCACTTAGTATGGTGAAAAATAATTAATTTTTAACTATTGTTGGAGAATATTAACCACACAACTCAGAGAAGCAAGATGATTAATAGAAACATGGTAAAATCCGCATATATATATGCATGCTCTGTTTGCTTAATTTATGGAAGGAATGATTAATAATATGTATATAACAGGGTGAACCTGAGGTGAATTGCACCGGCGAGGGAATTTGGTTTGTCGAAGCGAAAGCGAATTGCAGCCTTGAAGAAGTAAATTATCTGGAAAGGCCACTGATGATACCCAAGGAGCAGCTACTGCCGCAGCCTCCTTTGGAAGCCAACCTTCAAGATGAAATCCTTTTGGTTCAGGTAATTTTTAAAATTTTTATAGAGGGATTTGGGTTGGGGGGGGGGGGGGGGTTCAACAGATTAATGATGTGGTTGTCATTAAAACCTGAATTCATTGTTCCTGCAATCATACTTACCACTCTTAATAGTACTTAAAAATGCTTTTTTCCATTTTGTTAAAAAAAAAAAGGAAAAGTATGAAGTGTGAACTGTGAACACCACTAACTTTCATTGATGCTGACACTACGCCGATGTAATTTCTGCAGAGTAACCAAAAACAAAAAAAAGGTACTGGACCCTGTAATAGTAAAAGCCATTTCTACCCATCAAGCACAATTCCAACTTTTGGTTGCACATCATATCACCAACTGGTAATTGCAATTCTTATCTTGAACCGATAGCACTCTGCATCTTTGGCCACTTGATGAGTATATTAACTGATCTAACGAGTAAATTATCCTAAGTACACCCAATTAGTCTCTTAGTTCAATAAACGAAACTGTATGTTATATTCTCAGGTCACTGAATTCATATGTGGTGGATTCACTATCGGTATCTGCTCAAGCCACCTGGTCTTTGACGGCCAAGGTTTTGCACAATTCCTGAAAGCAGTCGGGGAGATGGCATCTGGCCTTCCCGAGCCGACTGTGAAACCTGTATGGTCCCGCGAAAATATTCCAGCCCCACCCAAGGCGCTGCATGCAGGGCCCCCACTGTCCTTCACCGTCTTCAATTTCACCACCTCAGTTGTTGACATCTCCCTAGATAGCATCAGTCGAATCAAGGTCATGTACATGGCTGAAACAGGCCAAAGAAGCTCCACTTTTGATGTTGTGACAGCCATGATCTTTAAATGTCGTGCACGTGCAATTGATTTGGCGCCTGAAGCCGATATTCGGATGGGATTTGCTGCTAGCACACGGCATTTGCTTCATGGCGTGTTGCCCTCTGTCGAGGGGTATTATGGTAATTGCCTCTACCCGATAGGCATTGCAAAGTCTTGTGAGGAGATCAACAAGGCATCTCTTGTAACAGTCATGAGTATAATAAAAGGCGCAAAAGAGACACTTTCAACTAAGTTCAAGGATTGGATGTATGGGTGCACCGAATCATACTACAACATGCCGTTAGATTATGGAACAATGGTTGTGTCGGACTGGAGCAAGGTTGGACTCAATGAGGTCGACTTTGGGTGGGGCCAACCGAGATATGTGTTTCCGTTGAATGACGATCTTGACATCATTGCATCAGGTATATATCTGAAACCACCTGTGCCGAAAACAGGGATCAGGCTGATCTTGCGTTGTGTCAAGGAGGAACACTCGGCTGTCTTTCGCGAAGAGTTGTCAAAAATGGCTTAATTTGTACTACGGTTCACTTTTTCATATATATATGTCTGAATCGGTGGATTCTACTGTCATTTTAAAAATTTCTGTCACCACAAAGTTAAAAAGTGCGCGGAGTTGGGTTTAATTCAACACAAGTGTTTATACTTTCTGCTGTTGTTGGGTCATTGTACAATGAAATCTAATTAGTTTATATTATTGTCAGATAAATTTAATCAGTCTGATCGATAGTATTTTAAAAGTAGAACTATGGTTCAACCGAAGTATGTTTTTCCATTGAACGATGATCTCGACATCATTGCAAACAGCTATATATCTGAAGCCGCCTGTGCCTAAAACAGGGATCAGGCTTGATAACTCATAAGTCTTCAACAGAGAGATAAGACGAAAAGACGTAGAAATTTAGAAATTTATTTATTCCTTATAATTGTATTTAGTACATAGGATTTTCTATTTTCTTTCTACAGAATCTAACCCCCTTCCCTCACGGAGGGGGGTGTCTATTTATAGTAACAGATAATGCCGCTTCTGATCTTCTGTGGCCTTCTTGTGACACTATCCCCTTCCCAAATTATATTACAAGGGTCGCTGAAACCTCTCCAAATCTCGTCCTATCTTCTCCCCACTTGTGATCGGGGTTTGCTTATGCGAGGTTTCGTCGAAATTTCCTCAGAAGTTATAGCTAAGAGATTACAAGAGATCCAATGGTCGTTGCTAGAGATCGTTCGTCACTAGAAACCGTTTTTCTGAGCAGACTGTTTCTAACGATCTTTGACCCCGGGTCCACCTAAGGCATAACAGTTTCTGATCTCTGTTTGTGGGGCTATCGAGGGAGGCCTGTTTTTAAGATTCTTTCTATGATTATTTCTATAAATGGGCTTTAAATGGGTTTTATTCGGCTGCTGGGCTCAGATTCCAATCTGACTGTATCATTAGCCCTCGAGCTTTTGATAAATACTTGTATTTTATCAGAAGCTCTTAGGAGGAAGATGGGTTATATATTCAATCTGAGCCCTCGGGCTTAGATTCCAATCTTGAGCGCAGTTAGATGTTCAATCTCATAATCGTCGAGCCCTCAAGCGATGTTGATTAATGGTCGAACTCTTGAGGAGGATGTTTTGGGGCGCAGTTGAATGTTCGACCTTGCAATCATCGAGCCCTCAGGCGATGTTGGTTAATACTTTTACAAAAATAATAATAATAATAAGAGATAAATAACAAATACTATTTTTCCTTGGAACTTTACAAGATTTTCTCATCATTGTGTCTTCTAGGGTATCGTGTCATGACAATTTGTTTTCCCATTGGGATTTGGAGGGTCATAAAGTTCCTTTTAAGGTACGGGAATCGAAGAGACATGTTCTCTTATATAAGTTTAGGACTGTTGTTTCTCTCTCTGTGCTTCGGATCCCTCTTTATTCTTTCTTGTATTCTTGTTTTCAGCGTGAACTTTCGGTCATTATTTTCTTCTCCAGCTCCGACGTTTCACGACGACGACGACTCGTAATCATAGGTATTAACTTTCTTTATTTCTATTTCACATTTATTCTGCCGTTAATCTTAGGTTCTCCCTCATTGTTATTTTCGTTTTGGTTCTTCTTGTTGTCCAGTTTAATCATGCCTAAAAGAGTTTATCGAAGCGGTGACTCCAAGGAGATTAGGGATAACTTTCAATTGTCTAAGGGTTTTGAGTCCTTTCCATGGATTCAAGCCAAATTGGACAAATTTAAGAAGAGCTTGGTTTATGACGACCGAGAAGAGAGCAAGTTACAGGTGGTTGGGGCAGAGGAGATGAATCGTCCCTTCGAAACCCTAAAAGCTAGGGTGCTTTTTGCCAAATTCGCTTCATGGGGAATAAGTCTTCCTTTGTCTCCTTTCCAATGCAAGCTTATTAACATGGTGCAAATTCCCCAGGGATAGTTACTTCCCATTGCTTGGTGTTGTATTACTTCTTTCGAACTTTTGGGAAGTTGGGTCTCCAGGAGAGGATTACACCTACGGTGGTTGGTCATTTTTTTAAGTTTTGTCGCCACTTCGAGTTCTGCACCATTAGAACTGTGAATAAACTGTTTGCCAACAAGCCCAGAAAGGTTGGTAATTGGGAGAAAAACTTTGCTTTCTGGCGAGGAACTTTGATGGATGGCATGGGGATTTGTTTGGATTGGAACATGGAATCCACTGGATACACTAAGGTGGAGTTTCCTGAACCCACTGACAATGAGTATGAAGTGATCTCTCTTCTGAATCAAAAGTCACCGGCGGGTTACTGGTTATGTTGGGATGGAGGGAGCCCTCAGGCAGATGACCGCACATTTCCTGATACCATTGAATCGAATGATGAAACAGACGCGGATGAAGAGGTGCCCTTGCAACAACTCAGCGTCTCTTCTCGTCCAAAACAGGTGAAAGAAGGTTCGTCGCGACCGACTTCGTCATCTGTTGTGAAGGCTCCTTCCACTAAGAAGGCCCGTGTTTCGAGTTCAAAGGTATCAGCGATGTTTAAGGTTGCAAAGGGAGGTCACCCGAAGAGTTCAAAGGTTACCTCCTCGCGAACTTCCGAGCGCCCCAAACCAATTCAGCTAACTGAAAAGGTGTCGACAGAAAAGGTGTTGACAGATAAGGCATCCAAGAAAAGAAAGCGCGACGGAAGTTCGCCCAAACGTTCATCGCCAACTTCTCCCGAACACACTAAAGCATCCACTGATAATGTATTGGTGGTGCCTGATGCTCTCGTACTTGTCATATGAGAATCCGTTGATAAACAAAGAAACGATGGAAGGACCCGATTCCACATATATGGTTTGAATCCATGTGATCTTTAAAGTGCAATCCATGTATAACAACAAGATATAAACCTTGGTTGATGTTCATGAAGGAGCAATCCATCAAGAACGTTTAGATATTCAAAAGGAAAGATTCACATGGATGACAAATCGACTATGTACGAAGCACGGCTTCTCACTTGTAGCTATGTCAAAGTCGATGGCTAGTTGACCATATACAAAGCACAACTTCTCGCTTGTGGCTATGTATAAGTCAATAAAAATCATTCTAGCAATAGTTGTATTTCATATATGTTGATGTATGGAAAGACACATAAAAACCACCTTCTTCGAATGAATAAAGAAAGATGTTGTGCATATGACACAAATCAAGGTTTTGTTTAATGTCTTGTTAGAAACATACACATGCTTCCTGCATGTGACACAAACCCTTTTTTTAGAAAAACCGGTACTAAAAATAAACCCTTTTTTATTTTTTCTCTAACCTTTTAGTACCGATTTTTTAAAAAAATCGGTACTAAAGATAAAACCTGACAATTACGAAATTGGCATCGACTATTTTTAATACTGGTTTTGTTAAAAACAGATATTAATGGGGCGGTACTAAAGTTCTTTTTTGGTGTAGTGTATATGGAACTATTTGTTAGGGTTTGATGTTAGAGATATGTCCTAGAAGCCAATTTACTAGGCTACTTCTATAGTTTATGTTATTGATTATTTCAGATCATTTGTTTTTTGATTTATTCGTTGACAGTTCATTCAGGTTGAGAATCTGAATTATAGATCACTGTTATTCATTTAGTAGTAAATGACAACAATAAATCTAAAAGTCCATAATCTTGATAATTAACAAAGGACATTAATTATCAATAAGATTAGTATGCAAGTTAAGTGATGATTAAGTTCTATAAATCATAGGTTAAGAGTAACCAACTTAATTGCATATGTGTATGTTATAGAACATAGTACAGGATCGGACCCCACGAAATAAATATATGGATTGTGTTACGTGTCATCATTTATTTCGTTATGATTTTGGTTCTAAGTTTTAGATGATTATCTTTTCCACATGAGGATAGATTCTATAAATCATGTCTACCGCTGATTCCTGATAAAGGCTGCTATACGGACTTGATTTAAGAACTCTTGAATTGTGCGGGGAAAAGCTAATTATCAAGAAAACCATATGTCCCTCATTAATTCAATTAGTGAGTGACGATATCTGTTTGGGCCCCTTGGTGGAGATAGATTGTTTGCTAACAACTGATACAATTATCTCTAGATCAAGAAACGTATAATCTGCAAGAATGACACGTTCCTATCTTGGATTATACGATGATATCGTGTGGCATAAGAATCAACATAGAGAAACATAATTATTCTCTCATGCAGGATTGAAATATTGTAGCAGTACACTATTTGTGCGAATTGGAAATCATAACGTGTTGCTAGATACCGCTTGTGATTATTGGAATTAAATAACGATTTGATTCCATGTCCAACATAGCATAAATCCTCAAAGGGTCACACCAATAGAGTTTTGACCAAGACAATATTTTATTTATTTATTTATTCGCAACAGTGAAAATTGCGGATAATATGACGAATTGATTAATTAATTATGTATCGTTATAGAACGTACTAATTAATTAAGTCAAACAGGTCATATAGAAATAAATAATAGCATAAGCTAATTCTAGAATAATTATTAAATAGTTAATAATTATTTTGGTTCAACTTAATTTAATATAAATAGTTATATTGAATTATTGGGCTAATTTGTATATAGCAAATTTATAGTCCAAACAAAGAGCAATTGAAAATGGATTTAATTATAAGAATTAGAGCCCCTTTAAGAAGGAGCAAAAGGCTTATAAAACCCATAATAGGGCCGGCCATAGAGTGGTAGGTGGGGATGACAATTGTGTAATTTCTAGCAAGTTGCACCTAGGGTTGGTTGGCTATAAAAATACCCCTAGAGATCCTTTTTCTTTCTCTTCTCTTCTTAGCCGCCACCATCATCCCTCTTCCTCCTCTTGGCCGTGCGCCACCCCTCTCCACCTCCTCTCTTGCTCATGTGTTGAGCCATACACCTTCCATTAAAGTTCTATTTGGTGAATTAGAAGAGGGTGTCATCTTAGGATTAGCTTAGTTCTCATTGAATTTGCTAGCACAAAATCAATTAGAGAGCTTGGTTAATCTCTAGGTGGACTCGAGGTGATTTGGAGAAGAAGGAGAAGCATGCCACCGATTTCTAAGCCGAGGAATCGAGCCTCTTGGTTGTTACACCAAGAGAGGTAAAAATCCACCCCTTTCTCTTGTGTTAATTTGGCTTTTGTGCACGATCCGTTTTGTGTGATGTTTAATTACTTAATTAAATTGTAATTAGCACTAAAAATTGAAAATTACACACTTCCTAACATTTGAACCTTATAAAATGATCACTTTGGAGGCTCCTTTAAGCTCTCTCTCTCTTGCTCTTTCTTGGTCGCCACCAAACCTCCCTCTCTTCTCTCTTTGGCCGCCACTTCTCACACCTCCCCCTCCACCATTGCTCATGTGTTGATCTCCATTTCTCTATTAATTAAAAGGGTTAATTATGAAGACGAGAAAACTTAGGATTAGCCTAGACCTTCTAGCTGCATAGCTTATAGGTCTTGGTTAATTTCGTGGTGGACTCGAGGTCGAATTTGGATCGAAGGACGCGCCAAGAGCACGCCACCAACTCCTACGCCATGGTTCAAGCCTCCTAATTGCTATATTAGGAGAGGTACAACCTAAATCCTTTTTTTTCTTGTGTGTGGATTGACTTTGCACTAGATCCCCTTTTGCATGATGTTGTTTGTAGTTAATTAAGTGTAATTAACTATAAAAATTAAAATTCTATATTTCCTAACAGGTTTGGCCAAGTTTTGGAGGTCAGAGACACACACGTTCCACTTTTCCCGCATAGGCGAGATGATAATGACTCTTGAGGTATTGAAAAATTGTATATTTTTCAAAATTTTGTTGATACATATTTATTTATTATTTTTTTATGGTGTTGTATAAGTAAAAACTTAAAATTATCTTGCTGGATGTTGCCTTTATTTTGGACTTACCTACGACTGGATTAACGGTCACCGGTCGTACAGATTACGACGATGTGCAGAAGCTAGCGGATCTTACATTACCACGGGACACTTCTATGGGGGATGTCCTAGATTGCTTCAGAGAGAGAGAGCGACAGATAGACGTAGTAAGAAGTAAGAAACTTTTAAAAAATAAATTATAATTATGCGATATGCTGCAATATATATGTATGTAATTTTTGTGTATATTTAACGCTAGAAAAAATCACGCAGTGACTTTTGTGAAGCTACGTGATATGTGGAAAGATGGGCCTGCGATAGAAGATGCTGATAGGATCGATAGATACACAGGGGTCCTGGTGTTGGAGTTGATCGGTTGCAAATTGTTTCTAGATGCCACGGGAGATTATGTTCCTTATTTTTATCTGGAGTTAGTTCGGATAAGTATTTGTAAATATTAATAACAAATTCTACATTAGTAGTAACTTGATTTAAAATCTCGAAAGGCTTACGAAAAATTTGTAAATATTTGCAGGATGTTTGTTCCGGACATTCAGTAAAGTATAACTGGGGTGTGACCACACTTGCCATGTTGTATCTAGGGTTGGACTTAACCATCCTGGCAAAAGGCGGTCAGAAGATTCCTGCTTCAGTTGTGGTCGTACACCCGGCTATTACTTTGTCGGCAGTCCGTGACGAAAAATTTCAAAGACTGGGGCCTACCGTCAGCCGAAAGATATTCGCTATATGGAAAGTAATTTTTTATATTTTTTAAATATAAATTAGCTCTAACAGTGTTTCATTTTTGGTTAAAAAATATATGGGTCGAAAAAATATAAGGGTCTCGTTCGCAGCGGCATTGAGTACGCTCGAGACGTACTGATGAAGATAGAGCATGCACACGTGGTGTGGCGGCCATACGAGAATGAGGTCAGGGAGGTGGTCATGCCTCCTTATGCCCGCTACAAGCAGAGGTTCTACTGCCTCCGCGTGCCATGCATCCATTAATCTTTTGACATTCGTGATTTCAATTGTCAAATTTATAATATATGCATTAAATCTGATCGAAAATAAACAGGCTTGGACGAGGATAGAGCAACTGTTACAGTTTAGGCATACCACATTTCGACAGAGGGATTGGTAGGATCTTTTCACTGTTGAGGTGGCTATGTGGACCGACACGACCCAGGTCAATGTGGTAGAGGCGCGGTCAAAGAGTGACGAGATTTTACCTTCCTACGACCGATGGATAAGGATACGTGGAGGTGCTCATTTGTAGAGCCAATAAAAAACTCGGAAGTTTGTTGTAGGAATCTTCCCACAATCCGAAATGATGTTCGATTGCTCTCTTTCGCCCACGCCAAATCTTGTTATAAGTAGGCACCACATTCGGGTATTCTTTCTTCAATAGAGATTTTACGTCCGGTAAGAAAATACCAACATCTCTCTTTACTGCATTTCTGATACAGTTGGCAATAATCTCAGCCGTTAGATTATCATGCGTGAATCCCAGATTCCGTAACTAGGTAGTTAGGGAATCTGAGTTTCCGTAATTACCTTCCGAATCTTGAATTCCGTACTTACGATACTATTTAAATAAATTTGATTATATTGATATTTGATATTATTTTTAATATATTATTTTTAAATTTTTCGGGATTTAGGACTGAAGAGGAGAAAGATGGTCTCCGTACTTTGAGGAAGATGAAGTAACAGTTATATGGGGCGCTATATCCATATGTCAATGTCCGCGAAATGTCTCTAACTTCCGCTATACAGGGCGTTATGAGACAAAGCGCTAAATCCGTATTGGTGTAGCGTGCTGTCGTATGGCAACGCTAAATCGGCGCTATAGCGGCCGCTAGGAGCGATATTTAAACCCAACGGTTATATCGTCAATGAAATTTACTTGGCAGTATACCTCATTGCTAGCTAGTTTGGTGCCATTTTAGTGAAGAATGTTTAATGAGAAATTAGATATTTTAATGCCTCGGACAAAAATTATCAGATCATTTATGTAATGTAACTCTATACAAACCAATATGTGCATGCATACTCCTGAAAACCTTGAGATATAAAAAGTGGTACTGAATGAGAAGTTGAGAACTATCATCTATGATATCTACTCCTCAAAGCATATTTATAACCAGCAAAAACATGAAAAGTTTTTATATAATCCAACATTTTCAGATTTCTTAGAAAGATGTTAAAAAAAATACTTGGAAGAAAATCTTGTTGATTGTCTGTAGGCAAATTATCTGTCAAATTAGTACTTCCTGTGTTATGTTAGGTAATGCGAGATACTTCTAACAGCATGCCAGTTGAAAAGGTTTATTAGAGAAATAGTACAAATTATCATGAAAAAAGCCATACTATAGGAATTTTTGGCCATGTTTCCTTCAGGTAATAAAAATTAAATCACGCGCGCGTGTATACAGGACAGTAGATGGAATTTTGACTACTCACATGGACACAAATTACACTTTCCCCATTAAAAAATGAAAGTAACTTACGGCTTCAGAACAGGCAGTGCAACTGTGAGAAGAGTGGCCAAGTAGTGTCAGCTAAGAAGACTGAGAGAGAGAGCCACGAATTTGGTGAGGCAATATGCCAAGTGGTTTCTCATCACTGCTGCTTACAATAGAACCCGCAATCTTATCCTATCAAAATGAAAAGGTGCATGATGCAGAGTACATTTAGTGTGTTATTTTCATAGCTGATAAAAACTATGGTGATGTTAATTGGAAATGCCAAATTATTTATTAAAAAATAAGCACCGCGCTATTTGACAAGAAATATTGCACATTTATTTTTTATTTTTTATTTTTATATATAGTTAACCTCAACAGTTCAAAATTAATGTCACTTCAAAGTTAAAAGACTTTGTCCCAAACAAGTTGGGCAAGCTAGAAACGATAACCCAACCCGGCCTGGTCATCTCTTTTGTATATGGTTAGATTTTTATGTCGGTTCACAAGGCCTATCACAAGTGCGTAGGACTTTAATCCTTGACCTCTTAGAAGTCAGCCCAGTTCCAAATGTCAGTCCCAAAAAAAGAAAAGAAATTAAAAGAAGGAAGAACACTAAGTTATACATGTCTGGATGATGAGGCCTACTAGCTAGCAACTCAACAGCTAGAGTAGAGGCAATTGGAGCAAGCCCAGGCCGTGTAAAACCGTGCATTGTACGTTGATCCAACGTGCGGTTAGAGACGGACTAAAACAAATTAGAAGCATCAAATAAGCAATTGTCAATACCTCATTCGTACAGTTTGGATCTATAGTTGAAAATGAGAGGCCAGACTATATACAAGTACACTGACCATTCATAATTGCTGATCTATAGTTGCATTCATTTTTCAGTAAATGCGAGTAGCACCACCATATCCTAGTTTTTAAAAGCATCTCCATTCATGTAGGTTTTCAAAACTTTCAGCTGTGTAATAGTAAACCCAAATGGGAAGCTGACAATTATTATTAAAGATTACATCAATTGGAGCGACAACATCATTGCAGAAGTAGCACCCCAATCGTGGACCAAGTCTCCGCAGGCTAGTCCAGTTGGTAGAAAGAATATGTCTTCTTACGGAAAGATCTGGATTTGATTCTCACTAGGGCGAGATTAATTGGGTGGGTGCCTACGGGCTTTGATAAAAAAAAAAAAAAAATCGTGGATCAGTAGACCCCACATCAGCTCAAGTGGCACATGGACTTGTAGTTGGCATGGATCCTGCCCCATGCCATGCCGCATCACAAGATAACTATCAAATCCTAATGCAGCTGTGATATCTGCACTGAAACAGATTTTAGCAAAATTGAGAACTTTCTTTCTAATTCAACAAAACATATAAGCAAGGAAATATCCCAACAAAAGCATACATAGTTACAGATGCTAGGAAAAAGTACCTTATTTTTATTTGAGCAGATAAGGGTGGGGAACCACCGGCTCTCTCGTGTATCGGTTAATAAGAACTTAAAAAGGTTATGTCATGAGAGTCAATCAAATCCTCAAGACGTTTGCATGATTCAAGCACGGTGTCTGTTTCCTTGGCTGCAATATAGGAATATAGGATGCCCTGGCATGGGTATTGGCATCACTATTCCCTCCACTTCCTATCCCGAAAAACAAAAAAAAAAAAAAAGGAAAACGTTATACAACTATATTACAAAAGATCACATGTAGATCTAAGGGTAGCAATTGTGAAATTACCCTTCCATATACCTCAAATACCACTTGATCCCCTACAATAACAATGGACATGTGTCATTTACTCCGAACTGCTCTATCTCTTTAAATGAATCCATCTACCTTACTGTCGGCCTGTCGCTTTATAGTCTATACAAAGAAGTAAGCAGCTTTTTGTGTACTTACACAAAAAACAAAGTTATCTTGGCCTAATTAACCACTGAATATTTATAAACCAAGCTTGATCTGCACCAAGATTATCATCTCACCACTGCTGGAAATATCTGGTTTAAATTTCTTGCAGCTGCATTAGCCTTGAATTCACCGCTATTAAGGCAGTCTTGAAATGTGTAAAGCGATTGCCTCACAGGATTGGACATGGCTACTCTGCCTTTACAAATCAGAGTCATTTTTCGTATTTCCCCACGCCTGAATTAGAAAAATAAACGTATTCTATATCAATCAAGATTACAAATGCGTAAAGCTGCATGAACATTCATCTTTATATCACTAAAATTTGAGGCACCCCTTTGCATGTCAAGATTGCACAACTTAAGACCGACATTGCCAAGAATAACACCAATCAAGTGTGAACAGAGAACGACGTGTCAAAAAAATTTCGGTCTTATTGCTGCGTATCTTACTATACAGTGAGGACAGAGAACGACGTGTCAAAAAAATAATAATAATAAAAATGCGACGATTTAAAAATACCTTTTGATTGGTAGGGTGTGTTGGCTGCCTAACATACAATCACACGTATCTTGATTATTGCTATGCTAGCATGCATCTTCGAGCAAGGCGAAACCCCCTATTGATTGAGGCATATTAATTCACTAAAAAAAAAACAAGTCTGATTAATTTATATAGATGATAAGATGATCATAACTAACACGCCATAATCATATTTGTGTTTATCAACATTAATGGATCGCTGGAAAAACGTATTGGAGTCTATATTTTTATTAAAATCAAGCCTGCGTTACTCTGAAAAAGAACAACTGCGTATGTACCTCACTGTAATATTTACCACAAGAAAATACAAAAAAAACCCAACAAGTAAATTTCATTAGTAGGTAATATTGCAATTGGATTTTCAGGCGGAAAAGAATAGCACAGTTTGTACAAGTGGGCATCTCTTTTCTTTAATTTTCCCATTTTTATTGGAGTACGAGCAGAAAACTGGAGAATTTGTAATTTTTGAGAACAAAATGCAAGGGGACAGTTGGGGACTGTCCCAGTCTCGCAAATCCCAGATTATATTGATATTGATATCAAACCGAATTATCTTATTTTTTTTGTGTGACAATGACACTCCAACTTGCAATTTAATATTTGGATAATGCACATTTTTATATATTATTAAATATATAGAGAGAAAGTTGCAGTTGCTATGCTGCATCATGACGTATAGATTTTTTAATTTTTATTTTTCATTGATAGCCTTATCAGTTACTATCTTCCTAGACCTGTCAAACGTGGTTAACGATGACGGAAATGCGTATGACTGTTAGCGTGCCATTTAATAGAACGGTAGAGATTCATTTGCCACTAACCGTTACGTTTATCTAACGGCAGAAAAATCATTTCCGTTATTCGTTACGTTTAAATAACGAAAATAACAGTTTAACGTTAAAATAAGGACTCGTTTAATTTAAACAAAAAACCATCTAAAAAATTCAAAAAAATCATGCATAATTGAACCAAGACAACAACAATTAATGATACAATTATACAAATAATAAGCGCTTCAATTACACAAGTTTTATGTCCTAAATCAATCATCAGTAGTTCAGTACACAAAATTAAGCGCTTCAATTACACTAATCACTACACAATCATAGATTTTGAACTTAACAGTCACTCCTAACCCAAATACATAAGTACTAAAAAAAACTAATAACTGGCTTACAGACAAAAGATACTAAGATAGCCATCACCCATCAAACCATCTGCCCATCACATCCTCATCCCTCATTGACATTGCCTTCATCGATGGTCCATAGAGGATCACTAAAATTCTCACCATTTTCTGAAAAGTAGTAACAATGAAAAATGTTAAGTAACTTTTTTTTAATATAATAGTCTGTTGAATTCAATTTATACATGTAACTTAAATTTTTTAATGTAACAGGGCACTTATTATTTTTTAATGTAACTTATTATTTATACATGTTAAGTAATTTATTCTGTGTGATAATTTTTTTTCTTTGTTAAAGCATACAATTTTCAGATGTAGTGACTAGTAGCTTGTAGTTACAGTCTTATAGACTTATAGTGCCTTCAAAATATAAATTGGAATAGATATTAAGTAAGTAAATAATCATACCGTTGGTCGACGCTCGCAACCAATCTCGAGCACAAAGTAGTGCTTCAATGCTCTCATCATTAAGAGAGCTTCTAACTGGGCTAAGTACTCTGCCACTTGTACTGAAGGCAGATTCAGATGCCACAGTGGATATTGGGACAACCAAGATGTCCCGGGTTAACCACGAGAGTATCGGATACTTAGGAGCTTTCAATTTCCACCAAGCAAGAATGTCAAACTCCCCATCAACATCTGCTTCATAAAGGTCCTGATCTATTTGCATAAAATACATAAAAAGGAAATATAAAAAACAGAAGATAAAAATTAACAGAATTAATTAAGTGTGTAAATTTTTTGTATCACCTATATAATCATCTAACTCTGATTTTGGAGGTTCATAATTCTTATTTGCTTTTATGTACCCCTTCAGTGCAGCTTTTTTATTGCTGACACTAGTGGATGCAACACTCTTTTGCCTGTTAAGAAAAATGTCAAGTTAAAAGGAATAAATAACAATTAGAACTTAGCAATTTTTGTACCTCTTTGACCTGGCAGCTTGTGTGTTTGATGGATCATTTTCACTTGCATATGCATCCTCATACTCTTTGAACAATGTATCTATACATTGTCTCAAGTTGGTTATAAACCTATTACAATCTTGAGGGCATAATAATTGTTCCATGTAGTATTTAACAACAACAATCTTGCATCATGGATCAAGCACAAGCTATTGCCAATAGTGAATTTTCAATGTTCCAATACTTGTCAAACTTTGCCATCATTTCAGTCCCCATTTGGACTATAAATGGATATGAACTGCTAGTCATATTTTTAATGCTAAGATAAACATCGACAAATTCTGTGAAGAAGAGGCATTATCAAGAACAAGACAGAAGACTCTTTTATCCAAGTTCCACATGACCAATTTATCATAAAATGTTTCAGCTATGTGTTTACCGGTATGTGGGCTTGGCAAAGGAGCAAATGTGGTAACTCTTTTTCTCAAAATCCAACCATCATCAATATAATGACAAGTAATTTCCATAAAGCCTCTATCTCTACCCTTGTTGGTCCACAAGTCAGAGGTAAAACTAAATCTATAGCTTAGTCCTCCCAAATTTTGATAAGGGTTAACTTGTTCTTCCTCATAAATCTTAAGACAATCTGACCTAAAGGTATTCCTTGATGGAATTTTGAAACATGGTTGCAACTCAGCAAGGAAGGCTCTTAAGAAGAAGTGATTTACACAGTTGAAGGGATATTCATGTGCAATTACCATCTTTGCCAAGCATTTTCTACTCTTCATCTGATAAAAAACCCATGGGATAAGTTTACTCCCTCCTATTTTTAAAATGAAAAATTAATTTAGCATATGTACACAAATACACAATGCACACAAATACAATGCATGTACACAACATAATTAACAAATGAGGAAAGAAGTTATACCTTCTGATTGTTCATGTTGCAAAAATTTTTGCAGAGCATCAGTATTTTTTCTAGGGAAATTTTTACACTGTTTGTCAATATGATTTTTCATGGAGCTTGTGCCCCTTTGTTGGCCTTGCAAATATCTGGCTCCACAAAATTTACAAATGCCATAATAGCTGCCATCTTCTTGTACTGGTCCCCTTGTGAAATATTTCCAAACCTCAGAAGTTGTCTTCCTAGTTTTTCTTTTTTTCAGGATTCACTCCTTCACCAGCTGCTGCATTGTCACCATCTTGCTGATTGTCACCAGCTGCTGCATTAGCTTGTATGTTTTCAATCTCCTCTTGGGTCTCACCATGTATCCTAGCACCCATGCTAAGACAGTAAAAAATATATATATATAATAATTAACAATTGACAAACATATAATTAAGACATTCAAGAAATATATTGAAAAATTATGTTGCAACTTGCAAAGATATTTTACAAGTATTTATATCAAGTATATCAATATCCAGTATGTGTATCAAGTATATGAACAAAGGGGCAAATCAAGTATATGAAGTATGCTAAGACAGACATAGTGCATGCATATCAAATTAAAATTCACAAGTGTCACAAATTCACAATTATCACAAAAACAGTGTCTAATAATAAAATTAGCACAAAATAATTGCACACTCATCTGAGGAAAGGTCTGGCTCGGATGGATCATCTTCTCTGTCTGAAGAAGTCATACTTAAATCAGCCTACATACCAAGGTAAAGGAATTAATTTAGTGAAAATAGTGCATAAGTTAGTGAAGACAGTGCCACATTTGATTCGTACATGAATAAAATCAGCTATTACTTATTAGTTACAAGTTACAACTTACAAAATCACAATCATTAGTCTTAATTGTAGATGAATTAATGAAAACAATCATCAGCCTCATTAAATGCTCGACAGTAGTGACTAGTAGTGAGTGCTGACTGACAAATTAATGAGTCAAATTAATTTAATAAACATTAAAGGAAAAAAATAAAAAATGAATTAATTAAACAGATAAAGCGATTTTGAATTAAGATAAAAAATTACAAGTCTTAAATGCAAACAATAATCACTCATCAGTCTTAAATGCAAACTTTAACTACTGACTTAGCTGAGCCTTAACTGCTCAAAATCATCATTTCATCACTAACCTTAACTGCTCAAAATGCTGAGCCTCATTAAATGCAAACTTTAACTGTTGTCTTAAATGCTCAAAATCATTCAAACTACTGACTTAGCTTTAAACAATCATTAGTCTTAAATGCTAAAAATCTAAACCATAATTGTTGTCATATTAGTTTAAGTTGAGCCTCATTAAATGCTAACACCAAAATTCATGAATTTTGTCTAAAAAATTCATAATCCCTTTTCTGAGAGCAAAATCACAAAAGAATGGAAAAAAAATCAAGCGATTTTGAATCAAAATCAAATATTACCTGAAGGGAAACAACAAGCAAGCGATTTTGACCATCGTCTTTGTCCTTTTTTTCTTTCTTTTTCCTATCTTTCTTCTGCTCTGACCCTCTTCCTTTTTTCTTTTTTTTTTCTACTGTTGTCTTCCTTATTTAAGCAATGTAAACCCAAAACAGTTATGATTGCTAATGCCGCTATGGTTCTGGCAGACGATCTCGTCACCTATCTCTCAAAGGTCACTGCTACTGAGCTAGGAAATGATAACCCTTTCTCAGCCTAATAAGCCTACTCATCTTGCTCAAGTATTCTGGATTTCTGGAGACTACAAACGGATTGTCCAACCAGGACCTGACAGCTAGCAAATCTGACTAGGTTTTAGGACAAGCACAGCGAACAAAGTCATCACTAATCGACACTCAAAGCTCAAATCAAGTCTCAAGTGTGTGCGTCTGTACTGTTTGAGTGAGAAATTGTGAAAAGGAGAGGGACAAAGACTGAGAGAACAGAGGTGTGATGAGGTGGCGCCGACAGCTGACAGGCATGCGAAAGAAGAAAGAGAGCGAAAAAGATGAGAGTGAGCTGCTCGATGCATTAGATCTAGGGTTTGTACTCCATACCCCTCTTTGATTTCTCCGTCAATTGTCTCTGCTATTCAAAATATTCTAACCCTGTGCAATTCTATATGCAGAAACAAATTAACGGCAACGGCAGAGACTTAATTCGTTTTCGTTACGTTAATTATATGATATACATATGCTGATTCGTCTGCGTTATGTATAATTATACGATACCATATCCATTACCGTTATTCGTTACGTTAATTTTTAACAACACAGAATAACGGTAATTGGGTGCCGTTGATAGGTCTAATCTCCCCGTCGTTATCTACAACTATACCACTATTACTAGGGGTGCAGAACGTGTCTGACGGCAACAGAATAAGACGCTTCGTTTGTCGTTCCGTTTATGGTAACGGTATGTACTAGCTGATTCGTTAACCGTTTCTTTGGACGGAACGTCACGGAACGTGTATATTTACACTGTATTTGACCCAAACGAATGACGAAACACGTTTCGTTTACCGTTCTGTCTCTGAAACATATTGAATTTCACACCCGTTTACCGTTCGGTTTAAACGGAACGTGCTCGAAAAACGATAAACGATATACCGTTTTCACCCCTAACTACTACTACGACCGGGACCTGGGGTTTCAATGTCGCATAGGCAAACACCTAGGCTCCGTTTGGATGCGTTGAGAATAAGGTAGGAAGAAGGAAGAAGGGAAGAAATTTATTGGGAAGGGGTAAATTTATTGGGAAGTGTGTAACTTTTGTGAAGAGTTTGGATAGTTAGAAATAAATTTATTGGTAAAAAGTGGTTATTCCTTATTCCTTATTCCGAGAAGAATGCATCCAAACGGAGCCCTAGATATATGGTCCAAATCTAGCAAAATTAACTTTTACATTTTTGTTCATCTAAGGCACAAACACATTAAACACATTCTATAGTAACATTCGTCCTGGGCCTAGTAAGCTGCGGTCGCTCCTAGAACTCTTATTGCCCGGGAAAACATGCAAAAATAAATTCACGGTTAAGAAATAATTCTCAATGCGATTTTAATTCCAATACGTAATTTTTTTACAAAATCCAAATTCGAGAATTAACACCCATAATAATAAATAACTGAATAAATAAACCACAATTTAAATACAATTGTTGTTCCTCAGAAATAGAATCTTTGGTAAATAAAGTAAACGAGCCTATTACTGACATCCAATCAAAGGATAATATACAAAATAGCATCCAATAAGCATAATAGCATCCAATTGACTAAGATTTGAGGGTTTTCTCAAGAGGAAATAAGGGAGAAATTAAAAAAGAAGCGTAGGGCCACTTTTAATTAACGATCTATACCGCACTATGTTACATGGATTCCGGTTCGTGAATCATATCCAGTGAGGTGCGGGTGTGGGGGTTCGAAATTTTTGATACAGATGCAGCGGTATATATATACGTATTTTCACTTTTTTTAATATCATGAGAATTGGTGTACATGAAATTTTAAAATTTTTTTTTTCTTTGTTTCAATCTAGTATTTAATTAATGATATATAAATATCATTAAACATAATAAGAATTGGTGCATTGATATGAATATTTTGATTTTTCATTAAAAGCTTCACCAAACTTTGAATATTTTGAAATTTAAAACAATCGGTTCGCCACGTGACGCACCCGATACGAGTATCAGTTTGTCAAGAGTATTAAAATAATCGAGCTCGTCACGTGGACTAACGAGTGTGAATCCGGTGCGAGTGTAGCATTATTTCAGAAGTATGGCGTGCGACCTAGTTGTATATCCCACCTACACTTTAATTAAGAAATATTAATCTCTTACTTTTTTTTCTCTTTTATTATTTTTTTTTTGATAAACCGTATATTCTTGCTTGTATATAGGTATACATACGCATGATCATTACACTCGGTCCCTAAGAGAGACACACATACACAGGAAACACACTGTGACTAATAAGCCATGAAATCACACAAGATAACAAAATCACCTGCAGTTAGGGTTCTGCCATCCTCGAACACCCCGAGCGGGATTCTCCCATTCTCATCCATCGATCGTTGTGCTGGAGGAACCGTATTGATTGATACAATACACGTTTTTACATATGGCAGCGTAGAAGCAGCCCCACGCATCAGGGATGCATTTGCGAAAGCACTGGTGTACTACTACCCGATCGCAGGAAAAATCATTGAAAAGAATCCGGTATGCGTTATATATGGCAGTTACTTGGAATTTTGCTATATGTACGTGTGCAAACGCATGTCAGAAAGTGGTTGTACATGTAAAAACAAATTAGTACAGTTTGATCAGATCGATCAGTCGAGCAATATAATTCATAAGTGATATGCTATGCTTCTCTAAATATGCGAATATTAATATTTCTATTATAAAACCACTTATACAGTGACAGCAGAACCGACGTAACCATAATTATATATACCACTCAATTATATTCTGAGTTCATTTTTCTTTTTCTTGTTTTCTTTTATTGGTAATAAGTGGATATTCTCCGCCATTTTTCTATTAAAGAAAACTAGAAAAGCATGCAATATTCTGATTAACTTAATCTGGCGGCAAAATAATTATTTAACTGCCCGTCTGCAAATAAAGACACAACTCAGAGAAGCGAACGGAGATGTTAATAAGAAATATAAATTAATTAAAGCTTTATTTGTATTTTGTTAGCTTTAATTTAGGTTATAGATCGAGTGCCTGATTTTATGTAACAGGGTGAGCCTGAGATAGATTGCACTGGCGAGGGAATTTGGTTTGTCGAAGCGAAGGCAAATTGTAGCCTTGAAGAAGTCAATTATTTGGAGATGCCACTGACGATACCAAAGGAGCAGCTACTCCCGCAGCCTCCACCACAAGCCAAGTTTCAATATGAAATCCTACTAGTTCAGGTCATTTTTGTCATTACGCTTAATTACTGATATACTGCTCTTAATGCAAGGAAATCCTTTTTTTTTTCTTGAACAAAGAGAAAGAATGGAAAAGTGAGCACACGGCTTCCATTGCCCATGCATGGTAAATTTTTAATTACTGCAAAGTAGTCAAAAATGAAAAAGAAATAAATAAATTAACTTTGCTACAACGAACCCCGGCCCAGCCTCTATAGTTCCTAGCTGCTACTGGTTGAGTGGTTGTGACTTATCGCCAAATGGTAATTTCAATATACTTATTAGAACTGATAGCACGCTGCATCTCTACCCATTTGATATGATATTAATAATTTCAAGTAAATTATCAACCCCCTCTCATCTTTTTTTTGTTCCACAACACCAACTGTTTGTTTTAATTTCAGGTCACTGAATACACCTGCGGTGGATTCACAGTTGGAATCTCCTCAAGCCACCTGGTTTATGACGGCATAGGTCATGCACAATTCATGAAAGCGGTCGCGGAGATGGCACGTGGCCTTCCCAAGCCGACTGTCGAGCCAGTGTGGTGCCGAAAAAACATTCCTGTCCCAGCCAAGGCGCCACCACATGGAGGGCCTCCTCCATCCTTCACAGCTTTTAATTTCACAACCTCAATTGTCGATATCTCCGGAGGTAGCATTAACCGAATCAAAGACTTGTACACGGCTGAGACAGGCCAAAGGAGCTCCACTTTTGAGGTGGCGACGGCCATACTTCTTAAATGTCGCGCACGTGCCATTGATTTGGCACCTGAAGCTGAGATCCGGTTGGGATTTCTTGCTAACACACGGCATTTGCTACATGGTGTGCTACCCTCTGTTGAGGGTTATTATGGCAATTGTGCCTACCCCATTGGCATTACAAAGTCTAGTGAGGAAATCAACGAGGCTTCTCTTGTGGAAGTCATTAGTTTTATACAAGGCGCGAAGAAGACTCTACCAAGTAAGTTTGAGGATTGGATTAATGGGGGCACCGAAGCCAACCAATACATGTCGTCGGATTATGGAACATTAGTCGTTTCGGACTGGAGCAAGATGGGACTCAACGAGGTTGACTTTGGATGGGGCCCACCCAGGTCTGTTATGCCATTGAACGACAATGTTGACTTCATTGCATCGGCCATATATCTGAAGCCACCTTTGCCAAAAATAGGGATCAGGTTGGTCTTGCGCTGTGTCAAGGAGGAACACTCGGCTGTGTTTTGCGCTGAATTGTCCAAGTTTGCTTAATACGGTGCAGTTTCATGTTTATATATTATGTGCAGCCAATTAGCCATTTTCTCCATTAATCTTTGGATTATATTATTGTGTAATAAAAAAAATAATGAGTTTATATTCAACTCAGAAATATTAATCAGTCCAATATATTGTAATTGGATTAATATTAGCAAATCGAGCTTGGCACGATAGTGTTTGCCAGGATATCATTAATGATGTTTAATGTTTAATATTTTTATGAAGTTGTAATAAAATTTAGTGCATATCTATTTTGTTGAATCGTACAGTTTAGTCCAGTGGAAAATAATTGAATTTGCAAATAAAAAATTGAAGTTAGTGATGATATCCAATTAAACAATTTATTAACATTCTACAATCTCAGACATTATGCCTTCTTAAGTAGTATTTCAAATTGAAGAACTACCTAATTATGATATAGCAAAAATGGAACCAAAATGTAAGGCAATGGATGAGGATATTCATACCTTAGATGTAAACCAAATTGCACCGGTTTGCCAAAACTAACACCGTGAGGATCTTTTTTCCATTGCGGTAAATAATAATTGGACTTTATACAAAATATATAGATGTAAAAAATATTTTTCTACCAGAAACACTTGAAGAAAAAGTGTATATGACCCTATCACCCGGCCACAAAAAAATAAATATTCCTTACCAACGTGGTCCTGAGAACACGTTCTAGCCCCACCCAAGATGCCACTGACAGCCCCCTCCATCCTTCACCATTTTTAATTTCACCATCTCTGAGTTGACATCTAGATCTCTAGAGGTAATTACTTCTTACCATCCATGGAAATGTCATCCAGCGTCATCTAGACATGTCTCCCCTCCCTTTGGCGCGTTCTCATCCCTTCCTTTACGACTCTCTCCCTTCACTCCCAAGTGTGTCTCCCCTTCTCTTCTCTCTCTTCCTTCGTGAGTTTCCCCTCCCTCACTGCACTCCCTTTTTCTTTCTCCCTTCTTTGTTCCTTCGTGCTCTCTTCTATCCCTCTCTATTTGTTTTTTTTTCCTTTCTCACTGGTCTTTTTTTCTCTCTCACTTCTATCTCATGTTATATATGTTCAATTTATTTATTATATCTATTTAATTTATTTGTTATATCGATTCGATTTATTTGTTATATATGTTCAATTTATTTATTATATATATTTCATATATATTCACTTTTATGTTTTTGCATTATTATATTTTATATATGTTTCGCTTTTATCTTTTTGCATTAGCTCAACTGTTTATTATATATGTTCAATTTTTCTTATGAATTCGCGGTGTTTGTTATATCTATTGAATTTCAATTTATTTGTTATATTTGATTTATATATGTTTTACTTTTATCTTTTTGAATTAGTTCAAATTGTTTGTTATATATGTTTTATTTATCTATTATATTTGTTCAATTTGTTTGTGTTATATATTCACTTTGTTTATATATATATATATATATATATATATTTATTTATTTATTTTTTTTTTTTGTTTGAGTTGACGTTGTTTGTTATATGAGTAAGGTTTAAAAAGCGTTTGTTTGCGGCGTTGTAGCAGTGAATTAGCGTTTCGATTATCCGCTAATGTGCTAAATAAAATTCTTTTCATTAGCGGCAGATAGATATATATGATACATATATTGAGCTGTTTATGAAGTTCAGTACCCCAAATGAAAAAAAGCTCATATATGCCCATTCTTTTATTGCCCTAGTGACCATCCCAACACAGAAAATTAGTTAATCTCACACGACCAGTGAGTTAATCTGACTGTTTCCTATGTTTCTTACTTACATTGCCCGGCCGATTCAGTTGCATAAACCTTACTCTTTACACCAAGTATAAATATTCACTCGTTGACCAGTGAGTTAAACGCACAATGCTCTATGGAAAGGGCTAAAGCAAGCCGGTATATTAAATTATGTACTCTCATAACATTTTATGTTTTAATACCTGTGCATGAGTCTAGTTGATGATGTTTTATATTTTGATCCGATAGCGACCACTAAATACCTGCCATCCGCTAATCACTATTTAAATCTGAACTTGTAACTATTTAAATAGTTGCTATAAATGTTCAATTTATTTGTTGTATCTGTTCATTTTGTTTTTTTTTATGTAATCAATACTTGTGTTTTTTCTGTTTGTTGTTGTAAGTGTTCAATCTGTCGCTGTAAGTGTTCATTTCAAAAAAAATAAGTGCATGGCAAGTATATTAGGAAGAGGAGAGACACAGAGGAGGACAAAAAATACGAAGAGGAAAAGAAGAGAATCACCATGGAAAGGGAAGGAGAGGGAATGAGAGAAGAGGGGAGGAGAACGGAAGGAGAGGCGCGGATATTAGCGCTAATGACTGTTATCACACTTGTTCCCTAGATAGTATCGATCAGTGTTTTGAAAATCGTATCGGATACCGACAAATTTCAGTAATATCGGAAATCGGTAAAGTGACCGAAACGACGGTATCCTGTATTGTGAGAGAAAATAGCGAAAAATGCCAAAAAATATTTGATTTCGGCCACCTGACCAGTAGGGATGTTGGTACAGTTTTGAAAACACCGTTATCAATCAAATCAAGATCAAGGGCTTGTACATGACTGAGACGAGCCGAAAGAGCTCCACTTTTTTTTTTTTAAATTTCGAGCTCCACTTTTGATGTTGTAACAGCCATGATCTTTAAATGTCGTGCACGTTCAATTGATTTGGCGCCTGAAGCTGAGACCCGACTGGGATTTGCTGGTAGCATTCGGCATCTGCTACATACCCTCCGTTGAGGGGTATTATGGTAATTGCGTCTTCCCGATGGGCATTACAAAAACTAGACAGGAGATCGATCTCTTGTAAAAGTCATGAGTTTAATAAAAGACGAGAAGGCAGCACTAGTGCACTACCAACTAAGTTAGAGGATTGGATGTATGGGCGCAATAAATCGTACCAAAACGTGGCATTGGATTATGGAACATTGGCTGTGTCAGACTGGACCAAGGTTGGATTCAATGAGGTCGATCGAATTGTGGTATGGCCAACCGAAGTATGTTTTTCTGTTGAACGACGATCTTGACATCATTGCAGCAGCTATATATCTGAAGCCGCAAGGGATCCGGCTGATCTTGCGTTGTGTCAAGGAGGAACACTCTGCTGTGTTTTTTGATGACTTGTCCAAGTTGGGCCGTTTTCTCTCATGAATCACTGGATGCTGCTCTCATTTAATATAGATCCTGTTATAAAAAAAAAAAAAAAACTGTGTTGTGGGGGTGGGTTTGATTCTAATGTGCATATTATCTGTCATTCTGGGTGTCGTTGTAAAATAAAAAGTAATTTAGTTTATATTCGCGTCAGACATTTAATTTTGTCTGATCTAATGTCATTAGAGTTAGAGGATAAGTAAAACTACTTTGTGAGGAAAATAAAAGTGTTTAAAATTCTGGGTTTCCTGTTTGCCGCCTACATGATATTACCTTAACTCGGTTGAGCATATCAGTTGTAAATTCGATCTTTAACAAGGAAAAATAACTAGTCGGCCGACAGATACAGATTTTATGAACTAACACGTCTGGATTTTAGCCATTGCGAGACCTTATCGAATACAAAGTTTACCCCGAAAAAAAAAAATGCATGTGAAGATTAACGTTACTAATTTAACATCGTTGTTCATTTGGGTGCTACAATTTTAGCATCACCCAGTATTACATATACAAGAAACAGACAAAAATAAATACATCAATTGTAAATTAAATACATAAATAAAAGTGTCATTGCTTTCAAAATATCAGAAATCATCACCGTCTTCTTCGTTAATTGCATCATCGTCAACCCAATCCAGTTTGAAAGAGCCCACTGAATCCTTCAGTTCAGTTAATCCTGTTAGGTCCTCTAGATAAGTCGGCTGATTAATTGCTTGCAAAACAAACTCCAATCCTCTCTGCCTATACTCTGCCACAACCTGAAAGTGGGAGAAGAAGTAATAGTTTACATAATCTATTTTTGAAACCAAAGATGAAAAACCGAACAGTTATATCGTCAATGAAATTTACTTGGCAGTATACCTCATTTGCTAGTTTGGCCAATGCCATTTTAGTGAACAATGTTCAAGGAGAAATTAGATATTTTAATGCCTCAGGCCAAAATTGTCAGATCATTTACGTAATGTAACTCTATACAAACCAATATGTGCATGCATACTCCTGAAAACCTTGAGATATAAAAAAAGGTACTGAATGAGAACTATCAACTATGATATCTACTCCCCAAGCATATCTATAACCAGAAAAGACATGAATAGTTTTTATATAATCCAACTTTTTCAGATTTCTTAGAAAGATGTTAATAAAAAAAAACATGGAAGAAAATCGCATTGATTGTCTGTAGGCAAGTTATCTGTCAACTTAGTACTTTCCGTGTTATGTTGGGTAATGCAAGATACTTCTAACAGCATGTCAGTTGAAAAGGTTTAATAGAGAAAAAGTAGTACAAATCATCATGAAAAAAGCCATACTACGAATTTTTGGCCATGTTTCCTTTAGGTAATAAAAATCAAATCACGCATATATACAGGACAGTAAATGGAATTTTGACTATTCACATGGACACACATTTAAAAATGAAAGTAACTTACAGCTTCAGAACAGGCAGTACAACTGTGAGAAGAGTGGCCAAGTAGTGTCAGTTGAGAAGACTGAGAGAGAGAGCCACGAATTTGGTGAGGCAATATGCCAAGTGGTTGCTCATCACTGCTGCTTACAATAGAACCCGCAATCTCTCCTTTAGCATTTATCCTATAAAAATAAAAAGGTGCATGATGCAAGAGTACATGTAGTGTGTTATTTTCATAACTGATAAAAACTATGGTGATGTTAATTGGAAATGCCAAATTATTTATTAAAAAATAAGCACCTCGCTATTTGACAAGAAATATTGCACATTTATTTTCCATTTTTATATATAGTTAACAACAACAGTTCCAAATTGTCAGTTCAAAGTTCAAAGACTTTGTCCCAAACAAGTTGGGGTAGGCTAGAAATGATAACCCAACCCTGGTCACCTCTTTTGTATATGGCTAGGTTTTTATGTTGGCTCATTGGCTCACCAGGCCTATCACAAGTATGCGGGATTTAAACCCTTGAGCTCTTAGAAGTCAGCCCAGTTCCAAATGCCAGTCCCAAAAAAGAAAAGAAATTAAAAGAAAGAAGAACACTAAGTTTTACTTGTCTGGATGATGTATGAGGCCAACTAGCAACTCAACAGCTAGAGCAGAGGCAATTGGAGCAAGCCCAGGCCGTGTAACCGTGCATTGTTGATCCAACGTGCGGTTAGAGACAGACTAAAACAAATTAGAAGCATCAAATAAGCAATTGTCAATACCTCATTTGTACAGATATTAAAGGACTGCACAATATAATATAAAAATGAGAGGCCAGACTATACAAGTACACTTAGCATTCATAATTGATGATCTATAGCTGTATTCATTTTTCAAGAAATGCCAGTAGCACCACCATATCCTAGTTTTTAAAAGCATCTTCATTCATGTAGGTTTGAAAGCTTTCAGCAGTGTAATAGTAAACCCAAATGGGAAGCTAACAATTATTTTAAAGATTACATCAATTGGAGCAACAACATCATTGCAGAAGTAGCACCCCAATCGTGGACCAGTAGACCCCACATCAGCTGCAGTGGCACATGGACTTGTAGTTGGCATGGGTCCTGCCCCATGCCGCATCACAAGGTAACTATCAAATCCTAATGCAGCTGTGATAGCTATCTGCACAGAAACAGATTTTAGCAAAATTGAGAAGTTTCTTTCTAATTCAACAAAACATATAAACAAGGAAATATCCCAACAAAAGCATACACAGTTCTAGATATTAGGAAAAAGTACCTTATTTTTATTTGAGCAGATAAGGGTGGGGAGCCACCGGCTCTCTCGTGTGTCGGTTAATAAAAAGGTTATGTCATGAGAGTCAATCAAATCCTCAAGACGTTTGCATGATTCAAGCACGGTGTCCGTTTCCTTGGCTGCAATAGGATGCCCTGGCATCGGTATTGGCATCACTATTCCCTCCGCTTCCTATCCCAGAAAAAAAAATAGGGAAAACGTTATACAACTATTACAAAAGATCACATGTAGATCTAAGAGTAGCAATTGTGTATTTACCCTTCCATATACCTCAAATACCACTTAATCCCCTACGATAACAATGGACATGTGTCATTTACTCCTAACTGCTCTATTTCTTTAAATGAATCCATCTACCTTACTTTCCGCCAGTCTCTGTAGTCTGTACAAAGAAGTAAGCAGCATTTTGTGCACTTACACAAAAAACAATGTTATCTTGGCCTAATTAACCACTATGAATATTTATAAACCAAGCTTGATCTGCACCAAGATTATCAACTCACCACTGCTGGAAATATCTGCTTTAAATTTCTTGCAGCTGCATTAGCCTTGAATTCACCACCATTAAGGCAGTCTTGAAATGTGTAAAGCGATTGCCTCACAGGATTGGACATGGCTACTCTGCCACTATCAATCAGAGTCATTTTTCGTATTCCCCACGCCTGAATTAGAAAAATAAACATATTTTATTCAATCAAGATTACAAAAGTGTAAATCTTAGCATGAACATTCATCTTCATAGTCACTAAAAATTGATGGTTATTCTATAAGTATTAAGTAGAAATTAATATGTTGGGTTCCAGTACTAATTTTGTCAGCTTTAGTATCTGAAGTGGCAACTGCTTAGTTTTAGCAACAGTACCCCCTGGATGTCACAAACTTCTAAATCAACTTCTGTCAAATTGACTGTACAGTTGAGATTTCACTCCATTAAATTAGGGTTCAATTGCACATCTAAAGGTATAAGCTTCACCCAGTTAAAGTAGAGTTTAATTGCACATTTGAAGGTTGTATAACGTCGTTTAGTATGCAATAACAAGGTCTACTAGTGGTCAAGTAATGCTAGAAGTAATTTTAATAAGTGTGAATATATAAAATACTGACCATGAGAATCCGTGCAACTTCACAACCAAGTGTACCAACTCCTAGAATCAGACATCTTACACCAGACAACATATCTAGATCAAGAGAAGGTAAGGTACGCCATCTCATGAGCTTCAAGTTAAGCTCGGCAGCTGACACAGCCAACCTAGAAACATAACCAAAATTCTATAAAATGATTTTCTTTTTCCTATCGTTCATTATTTTTAACAGAATACTTTACCAATATTTATAAAATGATACTGCTTTTTTCCTATTGTTCGATATTTATTTTGGCACCATTTCTCGACAATATTGGTTTCACCATTCATTTTGATATTTTCTTTTCATTTTATTTTCCGTCTTTTATAGTTATTAGCTGCATAACTGAGAGCAATTCAATGCCAAGAAAAAATGCATAAAATACTAGACATATTAGCAGAAGGTTAACTGAAGCAAATTTCAATTAAATCGATGCTAATTGCGCAATTCAGAGAAAAAAAAGCTCACTTACAGAACCAACACCAGAAAACAATGGTATTGTGCTCTGCAGGCCGATTATAGGCGTCTATTAATTATATTTTGCCAAAATCATGCTACAGTTGAAATCTTTCATCCTTATTGCCATATAATAACTACAGGTCCTCACTAAATCATGAATATTGGTGCTGTAACGCTCCAGAAAAGATCAAACCGAAAAGGAAAAAAGTACCTTTCAGGATCCATTGATTCTGCAAGGCTTACAAATCGAGGCATGAGCTTTCCTCCTTTTGGTTCCCATCCAACAGCTTTAGGAATGCATTGTGGGTCTCTCCAAGCTAGAACAGAAAACATGCACAAAAGGCCAATAGTATTAACATAAATAAATATAAAACAAGGTTTGGCTACCATAAATGACATATCACCAAGGTTTTAGCACTGAAGTATGCAAATAACCCATCATATAACAAAAGTAAGCTTCTTAAGCATTACTTGAGCAAGCAAGTAAAGTGATCCTAAATTGAACACCAAATGAGTAAGCAGCCCCCAAATAAACCATACAATGAACAAGATAAAACCTCAACACGAGATAGCATTGCTGTATTACTGGGATAGAAGTCCAGGTCATTCAATTAAAAAAAAAAATCACCAAAGAAGAGTCTCATACCACTTGGGGGAGAGACCAAGGCTTCACCAATAAGGGAAAGTGTCATGTCAGCTGATCCTTGTTTCTCTCTATAGCAGAAGAAATTGATCTTCTCTATATTCCACCTCAGGCTAATAAATGCAAGAAAATTTCTAAGTGGCCATCCTGGATTTGTTGGCAGATGGCAAGGGTCATAAAACCCAAATAAAACCTACAAAACATCATTTAATATAAATTTTAACACAACAAGAGTTGGCACACATGATTTAAGCACAAATTGTCATACAAGAAGTATTAAACAGCCCCATAAAAAGATTGACATTTCACCAGCCCCCCATTTCCCTTATTTCTAAATTACTAGAACAGCCATCTTAACCTTATTTTTCTAGAGACAAGTAGCAAGAATGAGGGACTGTTTTTATCAAATATGGGAAATTAGGGTCTAGATGATGTTTGTTTTTTTATGTCAAAAAAACATGCATGATGCTTTTTATCTTGCAGGAGTATATCAAAAATATTGAGGTCTTTCTGCAGGGTTAAGGGTACACATGAAATTTCACCTAACAGATTTAGAAAATAATAGTTACATATAATGCTTAAGCAAGGGTAGAAAAGTATTTTTAGTAGATATAATGCTGAAGGTTCCTTAAAATGACTGCCTATGCAAAAATTCAAAACCATATAATGTATCCCCTGGAAAAAATGAGAAGCATCATTTTCTAATTTGTAGAACAAACTAAATTATCCCCTCCCTTTCTCTTTTTATTTGGAATAACAGAATAAGTGAAAAAGAAGGGAAAATGTATATTTCTCCATAAATGGGAAATGGGAAAGCAACTTATAAGGCAACTTTCCAGAAAGGGACACACTAATTTTTGTTCCCTTTGCAAGGGGTTACTGGCCACCTGACTTTTTGTGCACATGAAGAATAAAATCTCTAGTCACAGAGCTATAATTAACTCATCTATAATGATAAGGAATAGTATACAACCTTTTGACCTTCACCTTTGCAGAATTCCCAATCTTTCAAAGGCGTAAGAATTGCAGCGGAATTTGAATTTATACTCACGAGAAAGAAGGGTACATCTGTACATTTACTTGGTTACTTCTATTGAATAAAAAATGATATAAGACATTCTTTATTAAAGGAGAAAAACATAAAATATACCAGTTGTTACACTTGAATTTCTCCACTCACTGCATGCTGCTGAAAGAGAAACCACCTGAATGCCAAATTGTGAGAGTAAGTTTTATGATTGTACCGATTAGTACCAGTCAACACAATCATGTTGTGGTATCTTACAAACAATCGTCTTTTCTTGGGTTTATATACTGACAGACCTACAGGTCTATATCAGTACCAGGACCGGTAAAGTAGCTAATAAGGATGTACCTCACTCCACATTCCATAATTGTGCCAATCAGTCCCAGATTGACCCCATCAAATCCATTAAATTATTTGATTCAGAACCGATTTAAAACCAAATTAGACATTCAATTATGCAATTAAGCTCCTGACATGACTAATCCCTCATTTATACAACCAAGCTACATTTCTTAACCTAACTTGATCCCCAAAATTTTACAAAGAACCCCAAACTAAGACATTAACTGCAGTGAGTCTTCAATAGTACAACTATCTTTCAAAAATTCAACTGGTCCTGAATTGACATCACACCTGAGTTGAATCCACAATAAATATGCATTTATGACAACAAGTATACCTCAATTCTGCCAAATTTTCTCCACAAATAAAGTTTAACAGCAACTAGCTGGCTAATGTCAATATCCATATATTTTAAACAAAGAAAATTGAAAAATGAAATGTATCAAATTTTACAATTAAAAAACCTCATCAGAATTGAGAACTTCTGAAGCTGGTTTAAGGTTTAACAAAGTTGCAGGAGGATCAAGAACCAAGGCTGGAAATGCGCACCAGTAATAAAACCCCCATTTTTTAAGATCAGCAAATGATATAACAAGAAACCTCAGAAGCACAGAAGGCTCCTCTTCTGCTCGCCCTGAACAAATATCCTCCAAAATCTATTTCAAATCAAAGAAGAAAGATTTCATTACCAATATTTAAGCTTCTTCGTGGCCTGTAAGTGACACAGTTCAGATAAAAAGAAAATACAAAAAAAAATCATTTGTTTAACATATTTGGTCATTTAGGAAATGACTTCAGGTATTGCTGTAAACTTTTCTTCAGCTAAATTTGTAAGGAAACCACTACAACAGGAATGGAACAATTCTATTCAGTTTCTAGTTGTGTACGTCTAAGAATAATATCACTGACTAAGCCCACATAAAGCATTAATTATCAGACAACGCCTAAAGCATCCAATGGCACATCAACTATACCACATGAGTGCAACTCAATTGTACAATTCAGATATTATCCAATTTTCATTTAAAGTCAAAACAAAAATGAAGCGTCTGTTCCGTCTTTCCATTACAGTACAAAAATCTCTTTAAATCTGTAAAATCAGCCTACCCTTTTGGCTTCAGCCTTCAGCAAAGACCCTTTGTCTAGTGCCCGAAAGCTCTCCATTGTATTTGTATTGAGTAATGTTCCGGGAATCGGGCATTTGTTCCTGTTTCCTCTCACCGGCTCTAATAAAGACTGAGCATTTGAATCAGACGGCAGCGACTCAGAGAGAAGCGTCATGTAATTTGACACACTCGAATGAGAGCAAGGAGCATAGAAACCTATATTTATCAAAGATGAAATCATTCATTTAATTAAAGATTCCATGCACAATCAGAGCTGTTGGTACCTGAATTTTCTGACTAGAATGTTATGTTAATACATGATATTGTTAATACATGAAGTCTATTGCCATCTTATAGTGTCAGAATTGTCATTAAAAATCAAAACTCAAGTTCAATTTGTCACTCCATTGACACCATTGTGCTCGTATTAAGTTGGGCTGAATGTCAAATCACGGACAATAATGTTAGGACCGCTTTCAAATTTTGATATTATAAGGGACTAAAGTGGAACACCAAAAAGCAGTTGCAGAGAAGCAAGGGTACGGACCTGAGATGGGAATTGGAGATTGATCGACGCGAAGAGTGTCGAGCTTAAGCGCCGACAAACGGCGCCAGAAGCCGTCGTCGACTATGCTCTGAAACGGCGCGAACTGGAGAATCCGACCGTGACTTGACGGCGACGGAGAGGAAGAGGGATTCGCCATTGAATCCCAACAGAGAGAGAGAGAGAGAGAGAGAGGGATTTTCTGAGATGATGCTTCTCTTGTACTTCTTCGCCTGCCGTTTGTTTAGTTGTCTCTTTGCTTGTCGTGCTTGCTTCTTGTGCGTACAGCAGCAAACTTCTCTTTTATTATTATTTTCAGAGATGTTATGACTTCACATGCGGGTCGGGTCGGGTTGAAACCTGATTTGCTGGTCTTAAATCTTATAATCTTATATGAAACGAAATTAGTTGACTTTTTTTCCTATTTATGTCACAGGTTATTGGACTTAATTCAGCAATACTTATATTAACATCTGGTTACAAATGGCAATCATTATATATACCAGCGAAAATACCCAACAAATAGAATAAAATAATTGATATTATATTTACTTTTATATAGAACGTATATGTTAGGCAATAAATATAGGCGACTCAATAAGCCAAATTACCAACGATAAATGTAGATATCTTTCCAAAAGTAAATAAATTGTTTATTTGTCAAGTGATCCCGCAATCAATTTGTTTTATTTTTAAATGAAAACTCAAAATAGCTAGATTATTTATTGTTTGCTGATTGATATCCAACCATGCACATATCAAATCAATCGAACTGCACAAACAAGTATTTACGCACTATGACTCCGTTTGTTTGTGTAGTAAGGGGTTGTATAAGTTAAGGATGCCTAAATATTTAAGACATCTTATGTAATGGATGTTTGGTTGTACATTAACTTAATGCATGCATAACTTTATATGAAAAGACTACAATGCCCTTGCTTTTTATATATAAATGAAACGCCCCCTGTTGGATATATTGTCTCACTCCTTGAAAGAAATGACAGTTCAATCTTGTATCCTTTGTACTAATAAAGTGACAAATTGTGAGGCTTAGCAAAAACTCTGTTAAATCAAAATTGCTCAACAGGTAATGACAGTTCAATCATGTATCCTATTATAATTAGTAAATTTGCTTTGATTTGATACTGAAAAAAAAGGTTTTCACTTACTAATTTTTAACCTACAATTAAACCATGAAACGATAGAGGATATATCAAAAGTTCAGGACATAGCAAGACATATTCATTGCTCAATTAACAGTACCACTTCTCCTAAATCACAACTTTTACTAATAAGAATTAAAAAAATTCTGACAAGGAACATATCACCTCAAAAGTGCGTAAAAAATCCAGTTACAAGAAAATCAATTTGTTTATGCTTTAATCTAATTCGCTCAATTTCTATTTAGCCGTTCATCAATTATCCCAAATAGAACAAATCAATTTTTCATATCCAAAACAGACAACTCAACGGAGAAGAATTTAAAGAGAGAAAAAAAGATACATGCAATGATCATGAGGTTAGGCTTCTAATTTTGCCAACGACAAAGAAAAAGAAAAATGACTCATAAAAATAAGGTCAGGCTTCTAATTTTACCAATGAGCTATCTTACGAACTAAAAAGCAATTTTGTTTATTGCGAGAACAAAAAAAAACTACGCGACTTCGGATTAGTTACACGACTTCAAGTGTGTGCAGACCAATAAAAAATTTGGGATCCGAATAGAGGGTTGTGCGATTCAAAAAAAATTTCGTTCATTGCGAGACAAACCTGAGCAAATGAACTACACGACTTCAGATTATCGTCCTTTCCATTTTTCTCACAGCTACAGATCTGGGTGTGGTGTGGTGCGGCTAAGGTTTGAGAAGGGGATAAGAAGTCAGTGACATAAACGAGGGAGAGGAGACGGTTGAGACTGGTGAGAGAGAATTAATTGGAGGGTAGTGTCGGAAATAAAATTAAACGGATCAGGTGCGTAAGTTATGCAACCCAAAGAGGTGTAATAAGTTACTGCACCTTACGGCTCCTTACGTCTCAGGTGTTTGGTTGCTTAAAGGTTGCATAACTAGTTATGCAGCCTCTTAAGACGGAAACAAACGGGGCCTATATATAGCATGTAATTATTTTTGGATCCGTACTTTTATAAGTAGATAGATAGATAGATAGATAGATAGATAGATAGATAGATAGATAGATAGATAGATAGATAGATAGATAGATAGATAGATAAGTAGAGATTATTATTAAGAGGCGTGATTGACAAATGGACTTGTCATCCGCAACTATATTTTAATTTTTAAGCTTCTAATGGTCGATGGATACCATCCAATATGTTATTTATATTAAAATCTCGTTAAAGACTAAATTTTATATATTTTTAAAATTTTTAGTATTTTTCAGTGTTTTACAAAATTCTTAATCTAAAATATTCAAGACCTTCCAATAACGACGACTTTTATTATAATAAAATTCAAAAAAAAATATAAAATTTAATCTCCAACGATATTTCAATATAAACACATTGAGCAATTCGAATCGACTGATATGATCACACCTAATTAACCCATCCGTCATATCAACTATCAACTAATTTTAGTTTAATAATGTGTTGATTTGTATTCCTTCGTTTCGAAGCATCCCTATATATGTTTTATTATTACCTTTGTTTGTAAAGAAAGACTAACTTACGCATTAATATTGATATTCTATCAGATTATTTAAACTCCTAGTTTTAATATCTTCAACTAATTATTAAGTTTCCTAATTTAAAACATCGAATTTTGCTGAATTTGTAACTTATTCTATTTCTTTTTTGAAAAAAAGTAGTCTTTTTCACAGCTACCTGTTTCATTATAGAAACAAAAATATAACGTTTTACAGACTAAACCAACCCAAAATTACATTCCAAAATAACCATGCGTAAGATCTCTAGAACATCCCAAATACTCCACAAGACAAAATTCATAATAACAGACAGTAGTACCAAAATCAAGTGCACTTAAACCTAGCATAAACGTAAACATTAAATATGATTCTGCAGCCTATCTTCAACGTCCCTACTCATCATGTGTTGTCCCCCCTTGCTGCAGCACCATTGGTCCCTGCACTGCTTGCAATGGCACCAGCCCCCAATCTTGAACCCTCCACGTCTCCATTGCCTCTTTGCAGCTTTCTTTTGCCAACCATGTCCAATATTTTAACAATTCATCAATATGCAATAATATACCCTTGATAGTTTTCTGAGCTACTGATTGGAAGATAATTGATGATTCCAAAGACCCCAACAAACTGCACTGACAACAACTAAGAAAGTTTTTCTGGAAGCAACATCAACTGCAAGTGCATAATCAATAATATCCCTAAAATTCATCCAACCCTGTACTGCCAATTGACAATCACCCATCCAAAACCATACTTGCTGAGAGAAACTACAATTCACAAAAAAAAATATGATTAGTTGTCTCAAACAAACCACAAAGAGTACAGCTACTATCTCCTTGCCATCCTCTTTTCAAGGGATTGGCTTTGGAGAGAATCTTATTATGTGACAGTAACCACATAAACACCTTGATTTTGAGAGGAATTGGTAGTTCCCACCCGATTTGTGTATTTTCCGTTTGAACCCCCAAAACTAACTTATTCTATTTCTACTACTTATAAAAAGGCTAATAAAAAAGTCATAACTGTTGTCCCTAAGGGGGGCGGCTTAACTAAGGTTTAGCGGAAGCGATTGAGGTTTTAGACCGGTTTGGTATGAACTACCCTAACATAATTCAATTGGTACCCAATACAAGCAAGCACACAAGCAATTCAAGTATAGCAAGATAATAAAGAGAAAAAGAGAGAGAAATTGAACACTCGGTATGATTACGGAGTTCCGACCCGCTAGGAAATGGTAGCCTTAGTCGTACGTCTCCGGGAGTTTCGCTACCACACAAGGGCGCGCTCCGTTCAATTCCACAACGAACGGGACTACAACTTCGAACCGAATCACCTCGTCACAAGGACACTCGAGGCGGATAGGCCTAACTCGAATGGCACAACGGCCTCAAAGGAGAAGAGCTCTCAACCTATTCCAACCTACACCTAGCGACAACGTCGGGGCGGTGGTGTTTGAGGCTACTAAATCTCTCAAGATAGTCTAGCTATGAAAAGCTCAAGTGGGAGAGTATCCCTATGCTCAAAGGTTCAATTCTGGTCTAATTTTGCAAAGTGAAGCTCTCTAACTCGTTGGTTGGAGAAAGAACAAGGGGTGGATATATATAGGGCTCGAAATGAGCAGTTCCCCAGCAAAAACAGGCCACAGCGTTGTACAACGCTGAATAGCGTTATACAACGCTGGAATATGACCGTTGCAAAAACTAACGGCTAGTTAATATAGCCGTTGGTCTGTCAGAGCGTTGTGCAACGCTATTTGCCGTCGCACAACGAAGGAGTGTATAACCAAAGGAAAGCTCCGACAATTCCGTTGGAAATTGTCAGAGCGTTGCTTGCCACTAATTGGCGTTACACAACGTTAAAGGGAGACAAAAGGAACAACTCTGACAGATTCAACAGAGCGTTGTACAACTCTATATACCGTCACACAACGCTAACGTTACCCAACGCTGAAAGACGTTGGCTAACGTCTCCAGAAACTTTGCATGTAAAAACAACTATTTACATGGGTTTTACATGGGACAGCGATGTCTGAACAGCACAGCTAACTTGGGATTTTTGTGGCGTTGTGCAACGCTAAATGGCGTTGTGCAACGCTAAATGGCGTTGCACGATGGTACTCAGGAAAATTTTCAAGTTTTTTAACTTCAGCGTTGTACAACACTACTGAGCGTTGTACAACGTTGTGAATCAGCGTTGCCTAACTCTATATAGCGTTGTGCAACGTTGATTCACAAAAGTATGAATTTAGCTGTTCTAGCGTTGTGTGCCACTATCTAGCATTGTACGACGCTAGGTCACAGAAAACAGGATTTTGCTGGTTTATTGAGCTTTTCGCTATCTAGACCATTTCAAGGATAAACAAGGACTAAAGTATACCTTCTATCCTAGTCTAAACTAGCCTACAAGCTCTCCAAAGACTTGATCTTGTTCTTGCCTAAAGTTTTTATCCAATTCTTCATAATTTGCATCATCTTCCTATAAAACTCAAAGAAGATTGTTAAATGCCAAATGATATTGTTTTGCAATCGACAAACCTAGAGACGTTAAATGCCAAATGATATTGTCTTCCTATAAAACTCAGAATAAACCTACCGATATGATATGAAAACTTTTTGTGTCCTGGTTGCATATCCCTTTTCCCTTCTTAACCAAGTTTCATTCTTCTCTTTCAGATGGAGCTGCCCCTCTCGATCGAGATGCTTTTCTCTCTTCAGTTTCTCTACGGCTCCGTTTGGATGGTTGAGAATAAAGTAGGAAGAAGGAAGAAGGGAAGAAATTTATTGCAAAGGGATAAATTTATTGGGAAGTGTGTAACTTTTGTGAAGAGTTTGGATGGTTAAAAATAAATTTATTGGTAAAAAGTGGTTATTCCTTATTCCTTATTCCGGAAAAAAGCCATCCAAACGGAGCCTACAAGATAGCTCCTCCGATATTTACTATTTAGGTGTGCACAATTTTTGCATCTTCCTTTTTTTATGTTTCTAATTCTGATTAATTTCTTCTTTTTTTTTTTTTGATGGGATGTAGGTGATTTGTCTTCAATTTGTTCCTACCTAGTGATATGATAATTATAAACTTCAGAAAGTTTTTTAAGATCTGATTTTTAGCAATTCTGGAATTTAACATGAAAAAATGAAGCTTTAATCGTTTTATACTCGATCTTACATTTTTTTTCCTCTTCTTTTTTTTCATCTGATATGATGTATTTCACATTTAAGGTGTTTTTTTATAAGGGAGTTTTTGCAAATACATTCTTCTAACCTTTATCTGAGAATTATTCTGTATACAGCCAAATTTATGCAAAAAACACACTTAGGTGAATGTATTGACTGACTTTATATGAGGATTCAAGATGTTAACAAGATTTTTCTTTACGATGCATGATGTGTAGCTAATAATACCCTAATTGGTCCTAAAAATACCGCAAGCGTACGGTAAATCGTTGGAATTAGTTAGGGGTCGAACCACAGAGACGGTGAAACAAGTACTTGGTTAAAACGATAACAAGCAATTAATTAGTTAGGGGTCTTACACTTTCACAAAGTCTAGGTCTAGCAATTCAAGTTGCGTTTTTAACAAGACAATAACAAGCAATTAACTAAAGATAAACTAAACAACAATAAAAATAGAAAGTAACAATTTTTTTTGTTAAAACGGTTGTAAATTCAAGTATAAAAGTGTCCTAAGGGTTCGGTTTTACTTTGGTTAGGCCTCGGGCGATCGATGCAGGTCACTTTCGCGCCTTACCCCTTCCAATATGCGTGCTGGGACAATTGTCACCCGCACAGGCCCAATTGCAGGCCGCACAGGGGCAATTGTCAGCCGCATAGACCCTCGGTTAGTGATGTTTTGGCTTGGTACTTTAGTTTCTAAGTCGTGTGGGACAGATCTAGCCGGACTTGGACTCCCTAGACCTCAACTGTCGCTTGTTGGTCATGGTATCGGGACCGAAACCTAGTCTAACACCCCCATTAGGTTAATTAACCCTCAGCTTTCGCTTGTTGGCTTAACTATCCTAAGTCCACTTGTTGATCTACTAAAGGTATCTACTTAACTTTCGCTACAGCAGAAACTTTCCCCTATCGGGTACCAATTGGACTACCTTTCGGCCTAGGTCCTACCTCAAGTCACTTGTTCGACCAATTAACTAACCTACACCTTTAGCCAAAATTAGGTGTGCGCATTCACCCAATAGGAGGTTCAGTTCATCAATCAAGCACAAACAAGCATAACAATAAGCAATCAAACAAGTAGTACACAATAGAAACTAAAGCATCCAATCAACACATCAATCCTAACCTCAGTTTTTACCTTACCCTAGAACAAAGGTAAACTAGCCTAACATGATAGAAGAACAAACACAAATGACAAAGTAAAGTGATACAATCTCCATTAAACTAAAATGAGAAGAAAAGGGAGGATGAACCCCTGGTCAAGCATTTCTTCTTCTGCAAGTCGAATGGAGCAGATCTGAGCAAAAGACCAAGCTACGGTGGCTGAAACGGCGATCTCCAAGGCGGGATGAAATGTTGGTTGGCCTACAGGGGGTCCTGTGCGGCCAACAGAGGTGGCTGTGCGGAGAACAATGATGGTTGTGCGGGGAACAATGGTGAAAAGTGGTGGAATCGAGATGGAAAGATGGAGGCGCCGCCAGGAGGTGGAATGGAGAGAGAAGGGGCCCTTTTTCGGCATGAGAAGCGCTTTTATATAGGGTGTGGGTTAGGTTTAGGGTTTGGTGCGGAGTACAGTTAGGTCGGTGCGGGATACAATTTGGGCTGTGCGGGCTACAGCAGGGCCCAGTTCGGAGTACAACAGCGTGCTGGGCTGGGAATGAGTCATCCAGCCCAAGTGTTGGCCGCACAGCTGGGTTGTACTCCGCACTGGAGATGTCCAGGGTATGTTGTATGCATTATAGGCCGCACTGGAGAGCTGTTGGCCGCACCATAAAGTTGTTGACCGCAACAAGCAACTGTTGGCCGTACCAGAGAGGTCTTGGTGGCACCAGAGGGTTGTTGGTCGCACCAGACAAGCGTTGGCCGCACAGGGAAGTTGTTAGTCGCACAGGAGGCATCCAGAGAAGAGGGATGTGAGGTGTATGCCGCATAGGATTGATGTAGGCCGCACCAGATCACTTGTAACTCGCCGAAAAGGTGTCGATTTGCGTTGGTTTCGCCTCAAATCACTGAAATTCAAAAACAAACCAAAAGCAGTACCAAATCCACGAATATAAACTGAAAAATACACAATTTCAAGAGTTTAGGTTGTGATTTTGGAATTAAGTTCGGCCAATTACCATATATATAAATGTGATATCAAATCCCCCCAAGCTTAAACTTTGATTGTCCTCAAGCAAAACCTTAAACTTAGTGGTGGACTAATATCCAAATCTGAACCAAAACATCTCGAATTCCTACAAGTTGAAATGTCAATTGATTGTGCAAGCAAGAAATTCACATTTTTGAAATGAATGCAAGTGGTCGTCTCAATTTATTTTGAAAAGGTATTAAAGGATTAAGTATTTTTTTGATTAGTTTGTGCAACACTTAGACCTAATGACTTCAATTTTCGACCTCAAGGACTCTAACTTATCTTCATTAAAAAATCATGCAAAGTCAAAATTGATTGCCCGTTCATTCCCACACCTTCCATGGTCTTGTAAACAATTTCATTAATGTGTCAACTAGTTTAGAGTCTTCCAAAAACTGAGTTTTCACCAATTTATGTGCAAGTCGAGTGTGGGTGATTACACACCTTAGGGTTTTATGCAAGAGACTTAAGCGGAAAGACTTGAATCGGAATTCGCTCGCCTATGGCCACCGGTATCATCGAGCCATCGATCCCAGCGAATTTCTTTTCCGATGCTCTCACATCGTATCAAGACTTTCTGAGCAGTGGGGTTTAATTAAGATAGATTTATTTTTGGGTTTTTGTTTTTGTTTTTTTTTTTGGTTTTTTTTGCATAAAGTAAATAAATAAGAACAGAAATTGAATTGCATAAAGTAAATAATAATAATTTGGTTAAACTGCTCATTTTTATCACTTAATGTCAAAAGCACCCTCATTTTCACACTATTTGAATGGTCCCATTAAGTTTTCTTGTTGGTGTCCCAAGCATTTTAAAAGCAACATCAAACAAGACTCAATTTAAGTTTACACACATTAATGATACTCTTTTTGAACAAGTCTATGGAAAATGCAAGTCCGTTCACTCGGCAAAAGGTTATGACCTTGTCTAATAGCATTTAACAATTTCAAGCACCAAAGTTTCAAGTCCTATCAATTTCAAAATCCATACCATTCGGTCAATGGGCACACAAACTAATCCAAAAATTACTTGATCATTCAATACCTTTGCAAAATAAACATGTTAACTACCACTTGTTATCTTAAAGTTCATGTGAAATGATGTCTTTTCTGTCATTTATTTAAAAGCAAAGCACAAGCAAGCACATTCAATTGATTTCCAACCATCTACATGCAATTTACATGAGGTTAAATGCAACTACATGATGCAAAACCACTTTCTGGAGTGTTGTGCGGAGTACACCCATGTCTGTGCGGGGTACAGATGACAGGATTAGTGGTGAAGTGCTGCCAGCAGACCAGTGCACCCCGCACAGGGACAGGGTGTTGGCCGCACAAGCCTTCTGGCAGACCAAAAATATGCTATGATGCATTCCTAGATACAATGTTTTCCTATTTCGTCAATCTACTCCCCCCAAGCTGAACAAAGCACTGTCCCTAGTGCTTACATGCAACACAAAAAAGAGTAAAAAGGAGAAAAAGGAAAACATACCAGATCGGCCAAAGGCCAGAGTGTCGCTGCCCAAAATTAGAGGTTGGGGTCGTCATCATCACCTTGGTAGTACCCGTATCTGTTGTACCACCGTTCATCATATTGCCCTTGAAGAATTTCGTTGACCGAGTGAGTGAGGGAATCAAGCCGCATGGAATTGTCCTCGCTGAGTCGGCGGTCCTCATTTCGTTGTTGGCGGTCAGTCAGGGCGGATTGTTCAATCCGATCCAGCGAAGCGGTAACTCCTGTGTACCAGCTTTGAGGTGGATAGTAAGGAGCAGTGGCATAAGAGGAGGATGCTCCATCATGAGAAGTTCCGGCATAAGAGGCACCCGGTGCAAACAGAGGGTCTGTGCGGAGTACACTGGCACCTGTGCGGGCAGCAGCAGAGGCTGGGTCGTCCGAGGTTGTGTCGGTCTGGTCTGAGCGGGCCGATTCGTATAAACGCCAAGAAGACGGGTCATCGTTGTCAATTTCTACAAGATAAGGCAGTGGCAAATCAGGGTGCCCGTCAACATGCCACATAATGATGTCTCCTCGCACCGTGATGAATTTGGCACGTTCAAGATAATGCAAGTTGAGGAGGCTATAGCCGGTGCACTCCCTAATCCCTTCGAAATCGCAGAATCCCAAGTGGTTGGCGATATGGGTGACATAGGAGCCAATGGTAATAGCGCCGCCTTGTCTAGTGACAGTGCCAACATGGAGCCAATGTGATGCCATGAGGTATGCAAGGTCAGGTTTGACGGGCTCATCGGATAGCATCATGTCAATGAGTTGGAATTCAGTATCTTCTACAGTCGTGACGGTTTCTCCACGTGCAAAAATTGTCGAGGCAAGGATTCGGTGGGTCATTCGCAAGGTAGGGTGTTGAATGAACCGCTGTTTGTGGCGGTTTGGGGCTGTTAGGCCAGTGAGAGCATGCCAAAATGCCTTCTTGTCCCATCCGTGCCTGTGAGAAACATATTCAACATCGGGTGATTCTTCAAATCCCATTATCTCTCGTAATTGCAACATGTCCATGTAATGGGTTTCATTCATTAACCTAAACTTAATGTAAACTCTCCCTATTCTAGGGTCAGTTTTGAATTGTAGGGAAGACAAAAATTCCAAGGTTGGTGTTTTATATGCTTTGCAATCAATATCCCAAAATTCACTTTCAAATCCTACCCCATTGGTCAATTCAAGGAAGTCATCCTTCACTCCTAATAGCTCCAAAGTATCCATGTCAACAAGTTTTGTGTTTTCCATTTTTCATAATTGAATGTTCAAAAGACATGAATACATTCTACGTGTTCGAATTTCAAAACCATAAAGATTTTCCAAAGGTTCAGCCCGTGGTTCATATTCAGATTCGGAATCATTTGAGTCGAAGTTGGGGTCAATAGGATATTTATTGCCGGGTTTCGGGCGTGGTTTAGATGGGCGAGAGAATAATCCTTCGGCTTGGTGAGCCGATCGCCGTTGGTCGCGGCGGGGTCTAGAGGGTTGGTTTTGGCGAGAGGATGCGGCTCGGGCTTCTCTTGCACGCACGAGTCTGTTTGGGCTGCGACCAGGTGAAGAGTATTGGTCATCGGATGATAGCTCGGCTTGGCGGGTGGTGCTACGGGTGGTTCGGCGGAAGGGATTCAACATTTTTTGATTTCAGGAAGCTGGTTGCGGTTGACAGGAAATAAGTGTGCGGGGTACAATGAAGTAGGTTGCTCTCGGGTTGGGTAGGAATGGCACTATGCGGCGAACAAAATTGATTGTACGGGGTACAACTGGGCTTATATCTCTTCAAGTGGTGGAAGTAATGGCTTTGCGGGCAACAACATTGGCTATGCAGGGAACAATTTTTCTTGTGCGGAGTAAAATTTTGGTTGGAACCCAAAAGACAGTTGCAACACCAGGCTTAAACCATAAATTAATGAGTAGTAGGAGAAAATTAATTGGCTAAGTTCTAAAAAACAGATTAACAGTGTAGCCAATTATACAATCAAGGCATAAAACTACTCAAGAAAAATTCCCCAAGCTATTTTTGAAAAATAAACAGAGAAGAACAGATACAACCTGATTAGGCTCTGATTTTGTTGATTAATCATTCATCTGGCCTGCACGAAAAATGCTTTGCTTGCTGCCCCCTCAAGCTCCTCGATTAAACAAGTGGCTGCCCCGTCAAATAGCACTAGTCTCCATGCATGGACAATGGGTAATGGTAAGGGAAATGGGGCTGGTGTTAAGTTAAAATGGAACTAGGAGTTAGAAAAAAAAAAATTTATTTTGGTTGCTCGTTTTGTTTTTTTTTTTTTCTGGTTTTGAGTTGGGGAAACGTGGCTGGTTAGGTATATATTTTTTTGGTTTTGCGTTGGCTGCTGGTTTAAATGGGTGTGGGATGGGATATGGTATTGGGTTATATTTATAAAGGGGCTGGGTTTAATGGGATGGGGACGGGTTAGGTGGGGGTATGGACTGGATGGATTTTATTGCGTGGGGGTAGGGAGTAATTTGGGGCTGGGATGGGGTTTAATTATTGGGGACAATGGGTAATGGGTTTGGGGTCCAGGGAGGATGGGTACGGTTAGGTGAAGTGGGTGTTAAATGCATGGGACAAGGGTTAAAGAGGGTACTGTACGGGGGGGGGGGGGCAGTGGGTAATGCGGGGTGCAGACTAGATTCTTGCTAGGCATGTGCGGACTATAGGGTGGGCATATGGGGGGTTAATGCGTGGGTACAGGGCCTTCATGCGGAGTCCGTTCGTGTCAATGCGGAGCACAGTGACGTGCACTCGAGGCAGCAGGTGAGGTGACAGAGGCTGCATGCGGGGTCCACTGGGGTGCTGTGCGGGTAACATTAGGGTGCAGGGTAGGCGTGCAGTGCGTGGGCCTAGGAGCTGTCACCCGCACAGTGGTGTGATTTGATGTGGCAATGTTGCGTTTTGGTCAATGGTGTCCGCATAAGTAAATTTTGCTAACCGCACAGTGAGTTGGGGATTTGCTGTGGCCTGGTTTTCCTTCTTACTAGTGCCCGCACAGTTGATGTCACAGAGAAATTAAGAGCAGTGGTTTCAGATTGCATGAGTTGTTGCCCGTATAGCTTAAGATGTAGGCCGCATCATCACCCCTGACATAAGGTCCCAAGATAGTGTAGGTCGCACAGTGCAATAATGAAGGGAGAAGCATCATTGTGTAGGCCGCACTTGAGTGATTCTTTGGTTTTCTAAGACAATCCAGCATGTAAATCGTGCAAGTTGAAATAAATTGCGGCGGGCAACTCGTGTGAGGTCGTGCCGAGGCAGGTTTATGTAACTTCTAGCCCCATGGTGCTCTAATACGAGTTATCCGAGGACATCCGCAATCATTTAAACCTGAAAATCACAAAAGCAAACAATCCATTGTCATGAAAATTTCCCACTTCGCCAAACAAATCAAATGTTTATTTATTTTTTTTATTTTTCAATAATACCCAAAATTTTTATGAATTTTTTTTATTTATAAAAATAGAAAACTAAAATAAAACTAAACTAAACATTTTTTATTTTCTCATTTTTCAAATTTTTATTGATTTTCTATTTTTTTTTAACTGAAAATTAAATTAAGAAAATAAGAAATTAAAAGTAAAGAGAAGAGTTTGAGGATCTTGGGTTGCCTCCCAAGCAGCGCTAGTTTAAGGTCACTAGCTTGACCACCTTTTCTACGTCTTGATGGGCGGCGAGTCGGCAAATGTGTATGTCATAATGTGCTCCTTCTCATGATCGGCTATGTAGTGCTTGAGTCGCTGTCCATTGACCTTGAATGGCTCGGATTCCCTGTCACAAATGTCGACTGCACCAAATGGATACACCTTGACTACACGGAATGGGCCCGACCACCTTGAACGCAACTTGCCCGGAAAAAGTCGAAGGCGTGAGTTGAACAAGAGAACCAAGTCACCCTCCTTAAACTCTCTCCTAGAGATATGCTTGTCATGCAGTAGCTTTGTTTTCTCCTTGTATAGCCTTGCATTCTCATAAGAACTGAGCCGCAACTCCTCCAACTCGTGCAAATCCAAGAGACGTTTCTCACCGGCCTTTTTCATGTCCATGTTTAGGGCCCTAGTCGCCCAATAGGCCTTATGCTCAATCTCAACGGGCAGATGGCAAGGTTTACCATACACAAGCTTGAAGGGGCTCATGCCTATTGGTGTCTTATATGCGGTGCGGTAAGCCCAAAGTGCATCATCCAATTTCTGCGACCAATCTTTCCTTGATCGAGCCACAGTTTTCTCTAAGATAGACTTAATCTCCCTGTTTGAGACTTCCACTTGACCACTTGTTTGAGGGTGATATGCGGTCGCGACCTTGTGGGTCACCCCGTGCTTCTTCAAAAGACCCTCAAATTGGCGGTTGATAAAGTGCTTGCCACCATCACTTATCACCGCTCTTGGTACTCCAAACCTTGGGAAAATCACCTTGGAAAACAATCTAATCACCGAGTTGGCATCGGCCGCCTTGCAAGCGACCGCCTCAATCCATTTTGACACATAATCCACAGCAACCAAAATGTACTCAAACCCGTTCGAATTAGGGAATGGACCCATGAAATCGACTCCCCAAACATCAAAGATCTCAACCTCAAGAATAGGATTCAATGGCATTTCACTTCTCTTTGAGATATTGCCCGTTCTTTGACATTGGTCACAAGACATCACAAAGGACCTTGCATCCTTGAAAAGAGAGGGCCAATAAAAGCCAGATTGTAGTACCTTTGCCGCTGTCTTTGAGAAAGAAGAATGATCGCCATATGAGGATGAATGGCAATGAGAGAGAATCGACCTTACTTCTTCATATGGCACACACCGGCGAAAAATGTCATCTATTCCCAGTTTGAACAGGTATGGCTCCTCCCAAAAATACCACTTGGCATCCGCCTTGAGCTTTTTCCTCTGCTGGTAGTCCATGTCGGGTGGCAAGACACCGCTGGCCAAGAAATTAGCCAAGTCGGCATACCAAGGCATCGTTTGAACTGGTCCAGGAGGAGCAGTGCGGGTGACAATCTTGTCAGTGCGGGCTACAAACGCCTCTGGGAGCCTCTGGATTCGTTTCTGGTCTGCCAGAGGGCTTGTGCGGCCAGCATCATGGTCTTTGCGGGGTACACCCATGGGTTCAGTGCCAAGCAGAGCCTCTGGTTGGGCAAAATAAGGCTCTGTGCGGGCTACAATTTGATCTTTGCGGACAGCAATCCCTGCTTCTGTGCCCACCCGAGCCTCTGCCAGGGCCAAATGAGGTCCTGTGCGGGCTACAATTTGGTCAGTGCGGGGTACATTCAGGTGTCTGGGCATGGCTAATTCAGCGCTTGTGCGGGCAACATTTTCATCTGTGCGGAGTACACCCAGCACTGTGGTTAGGACAGACATGAGCTGCTCATCCGGAAATGAGTCATGGATCGGCAGATTCGACTCGGAGTCGTTGCTGGGGCGTAGTCGTGACAAATGATCAGCAACTGAGTTTTCCGTGCCCTTTTTATCGCGGATCTCAAGATCAAACTCTTGTAGGAGGAGGATCCATCGGATCAACCTCGGCTTGGCATCCTTTTTGGACATGAGATAACGGATAGCGGCATGGTCGGTGAAGACAACCACCTTGGACCCGACCAAGTAAGATCGAAACTTGTCGAGTGCAAACACCACGGCTAGGAGCTCCTTTTCGGTGGTTGTGTAATTGGCTTGTGCCGGGTCAAGGACCTTGCTAGCATAGTAAATAGCAACTGGTTTCTTGTCCTTTTTCTGCCCAAGAACGGCCCCAACCGCATAATCACTTGCATCGCACATGAGCTCAAATGGTTGGGTCCAATCGGGCGGTTGCAAGATGGGAGCCGACACAAGAGCATTTTTGAGCCTTTGGAATGATTGAATGCACTCCTCATTTATGAGAAACTCGCTGTCCTTAATCAAGAGATTGGTGAGTGGCTTGGCAATCTTTGAGAAGTCTTTGATGAAGCGGCGGTAGAAACCGGCATGCCCCAAGAAACTTCGCACATCCTTCACGCAAGTGGGTACCTCGAGCTTCTCAATTACCTCCACCTTTGCCTTATCAACTCGATTCCATTGGCCGTCACAACATGACCAAGAACTACCCCTCGCTGAACCATGAAGTGGCATTTCTCCCAATTTAACACAAGATTAACCTCCTCACAACGCTGCAAAACTTTGCAAAGATTAACTAGGCAATCATCAAAAGAAACACCATACACTGAAAAATCATCCATGAAAACCTCCATTTCTTTCTCAATAAATTCAGAAAATATTGCCATCATGGCTCTTTGAAAAGTGGCAGGGGCATTGCATAAACCAAATGGCATCCTACGGTACGCGTACGTACCATAGGGACAAGTAAATGTGGTCTTTTCTTGGTCAAGTGGGTGGATGGGTATTTGAAAGAAACCTGAAAATCCATCTAAATAACAGAAAAAAGAATGATTTGCAAGCCTTTCAAGGAGTTGATCAACAAACGGCAACGGAAAATGGTCCTTGCGGGTCGCCGCATTGAGCTTGCGGTAGTCAATGCACATCCTCCAGCCCGTCACCACACGAGTTTGAATCAGCTCGTCCTTCTCATTCTTCACCACCGTTGTGCCTCCCTTCTTCGGCACCACATGCACCGGGCTCACCCACTTGCTATCCGATATCGGGTATATGATCCCCGCATCAAGCAACTTGAGAATCTCTTTCTTCACCACCTCTTTCAGATTTGGGTTCAATCTCCTTTGCGCTTCCACGGTAGGCTTGTGGTCATCTTCAAGGAGGATTCGGTGTGTGCAAATTGAGGGGTGAACACCTTTCAAGTCTCCAATGGTATACCCAATTGCCTTGCGGTGTAATCTCAGCTTGGAAAGGAGTTTCTCGGTCTGTTCTGGGTTCAGCTCAGCATTCACGATAACTGGATAGGTTCTGTCAGGTCTCAGGAACTCATAACGCAAGGTGTTGGGCAGCGGCTTCAATTCGACCACGGGAGCTTCCATGACGACTTTAACATGGCTCGGATTGGCCTCAGTGCGGGGTACACTGGACTCTGTGCGAGCAACACTTGAGTCTGTGCGGGCAACAACAGGCTCAGTGCCTGGAGTCCAGCTCTCTGCCTGGGGATCCATGTACTCCGCAAAAGGGATTTTGTTCCCCGCACAGGGGCTTTGTACCCCGAACAGGGGCTTGTGTGCACCGAACAAACCCTCCCCGTGTCGTCCGAATCATCGACTATGTCCAAAATTGACTCCCCAACACCAACCGCTTCTTGCATTTCAGCTAATTTATCATGAAAATACCTGAGGGCCTCCTCATATTGCTCTCCAAGTACCTCTTCCAACGGTGGGTCCATTTCTTCAATCATGCAACAAGTGTCAATTTGGTTTGGGTACTTCATCGCCTTATCAATCGAGAACTCAATTGTCTCACCTCCAATCCTGAGAATTAGTTTGCCATCCCTAGCATCCATTAATGCCCCCGCTGTCCTAAGGAAAGGTCTCCCCAAAATTATTGGTACCTCCTTATCTTCTTCCATTTCCATCACTACAAAATCTCCAGGTACATAGAACTTACCAACCTGAACTGGTACATCTTCAATCACACCTATTGGCAATCGGACGGATGAGTCGGCAAGTTGCAAGGTCATTCGGGTCGTCTTCAACTCACCAACTCCAATCTTCTCATAAACAGTCCTAGGCATGAGGCTAACACTAGCTCCCATATCACAAAGTGCTTTCTTTATTGAGGCCTTGCCAATAGTGCATGGAATTGTGTATTTACCCGGGTCATCCATTTTTGTCGGCATCTCGCTTTGAAGAACAGCACTACATTGCTCAGTTAGCTTCACAGTTTTGAGGTCCTCCAAAGGTTTCTTGTTAGAGATAATGTCCTTGAGATACTTGGCATAAGTGGGGATTTGAGTGATAGCATCGGTGAAGGGTATAGTGATATGCAGTTGTTTGAGCATTTGGAGAAAGCTCTTGAACCCTTGGTCTGCCTTGTTCTTGGCTAGCCTTTGCGGGTATGGCACGGGTGGTATAAATCTAGGATCCGGCTCAACCATCTTCCCTTTTTCAGTTTTTTTCTGGGTTTGTGCGGGCAGCACTGGTTCTGTGCGGGGTACACTGCTGCCTGACTCTACATAAATTGCGTTTTCAGCAGTGTCTCCGGCTGGAAGGCTGATGTTCTCCGCACAAGGATGATTGTGCTCCGCACAGGGATGATTGTGCTCCGCGCAGGGAGGTTCTTTTGCCAATTCGGCCGGCATCTTTGGCCCTTCATAGCTCGTTCCACTTCTAAGGTTTATAGCCTTAACTTCTCCTCTTGGATTAGCCTCAGGTTGACTAGGGAGCTTCCCTAGGGCTCTTTGACTTGGGCCGGGCTGAGAGAAGTGGGCCTCCATCATTTGCTCGAGCCTTGTGATTGCCTTGAGCCCATCCTCAAACTTGTCTAGCTTTTCGGCCACGGATTGATTCAACTTGCCGGTTTCATGCATGAAGTTCTCAACAACCGGCGGAACATAGGGCACAAAAGATTTCCTTTGGAAGTTTGGGTTCCGATTATTGTCAAATGTGGCATTGCGGAAGGTTGTGGCATTATTGGGCTGTCGAGCTTGAATGGGTTGTTGGGGTCTCCTTGGAAAATAGGGTCTTGTTATGGTGTTGTTTTGAGCATTGTCCTTGAAGTTGGGGTTATTCATTTGCTGCCACTCTTGTCTCTCCTTTTCATCAATGGAATAGCTCGCGGTGAAAGGCGGGTTGGGAAAATAGGATGGCTCATTGTTTATGGAACTGATTTGCTCAAATCCTTCATCCATTTGAGGTCCCGGGCAGTTGAGAGAAGTATGCCCCTCTTCGCCACATGCACCGCATGGGTTGGATTGATGTTGATGGACCGTCATGTCGGTGTTTTTCTTAGCCGCCTCGGCCTCAAGTTGGGCAATCCTTGCATGAAGGGCAGTGATCTCACTAACTTCATACTTGCCACCTCCTCTCGAATTGTCTCGCACCGACCATTGTTGGTTGCGTGTCAAGTCATCGATCAAGTCGAAAGCGGCTTGTGCATCGCGATCCATAAGACTTCCACCTGAAACGGCATCAACATTCATGTGTGTACTATCAGTTAATCCATCATAAAAGGATTGAATGACAACCCAAATAGGTAGCCCATGGTGTGGACACGAAAATTTCAAGTCCCTAAACCTTTCCCATGCCTCACTAAGGGTTTCATCTGCCCTTTGCCTAAAACTAGAGATTTGGGTCCTGATTTTGGCCGTTCTTTTGTGAGGGAAATACTTGGTCAAGAAGGTTTGGGCCATTTCCTCCCATGTCCTTATGGACCCCTTTTTCAAGGTACCATACCATTTTCTAGCCCTATCCTTAAGAGAGAATGGAAAAAGCAACAATCTAATTGCAGATGGTGAAACCCTATTCAATTTAATTGTCAAACAAACTTCCTCAAAAATAAGCAAGTGCTCATGCGGGTCTTCATTTTCTCCACCATGGAAGGTGTTTTGCTGCACAAGACTTATATGGTTCGGGGTGATGTTGAGGTTGTTCGCTGCGACACCCGGCACTCGAATGGCGGCCCCAATGTTGCTAGACTTGGGTGCGGCTAGTTGTCTCAAAGTTCGTGGTGGCGGTGTAGGGTCATCATCATCCGAGTCACCATGTGTGCTAGCATCTCCTTCACCATTGTGTGGGCCTCTATTCCTCAACATTTCCATCTCTAACTGAAATTGGGCACGCTCAGCTTCCATTTGCAATCGTTGGGCCTCCAATTGTCGCCGTAATTCTTCCATTTCGGCCATAGATGCACCGTCAGAGGCTGTGTGCGGGCTACAAGGGGGCTCAGTGCGGATTACAGTGTGCTCTGTCAGGGGCGGTGGCTCCCTGGCAGGGCTCTGTGCGGGCAACACTGGGCTGCTGTATCCCGGACTGGACTCTGACAGGGGCTCTGGTTCACTGGAAAGGCACTGTGCGGAGTGCACTCTCCTTGGTGCGGAGTACACCTGACGAAACTGAGCTGCACAATCGGTTTTTGGGTCCGATTCGGCCGACTGTTGAGCTGGTTGACTGGCAGGTGGTTGGTTGAGAGAGTTTAATGCGTCGGAGGACTTGCTTCTTAAGAGATATTCGCGAATTGGTCCTTGTCTAGCCTTGTCCCTCCTTCCGGCCAGCGCTTTAACTATAACAACAAAGAGAACAAAAAGAAAAAGAAAAAGTGAGAACAAAAGAGAAAAACCTAGGCCCTTGTTAATCAAGTAAGGGTCCAATATTGTTACCGTCCCCGGCAACGGCGCCAAAAAGCTTGATGTGTAGCTAATAATACCCTAATTGGTCCTAAAAATACCGCAAGCGTACGGTAAATCGTTGGAATTGGTTAGGGGTCGAACCACAGAGACGATGAAACAAGTACTGGTCTTACACTTTCACAAAGTCTAGGTCTAGCAATTCAAGTTGGGTTTTTAACAAGACAATAACAAGCAATTAACTAAAGATAAACTAAACAACAATAAAAATAGAAAGTAACAATTTTCTTGGTTAAAACGGTTGTAAATTCAAGTATAAAAGTGTCCTAGGGGTTCGGTTTTACTTTGGTTAGGCCTCGGGCGGTCGGTGCAGGTCACTTTCGCGCCTTACCCCTTCCAATATGCGTGCTGGGACAATTGTCACCCGCACAGAAGCAATTGTTGGCCGCACAGGCCCAATCGCAGGCCGCACAGGGGCAATTGTCAGCCGCATAGACCCTCGGTTAGTGATGTTTTGGCTTGGTACTTTAGTTTCTAAGTCGTGTGGGACAGATCTAGCCGGACTTGGACTCCCTAGACCTCAACTGTCGCTTGTTGGTCATGGTATCGGGACCGGAACCTAGTCTAACACCCCCATTAGGTTAATTAACCCTCAGCTTTCGCTTGTTGGCTTAACTATCCTAAGTCCACTTGTTGATCTACTAAAGGTATCTACTTAACTTTCGCTACAGCAGAAACTTTCCCCTATCGGGTACCAATTGGACTACCTTTCGGCCTAGGTCCTACCTCAAGTCACTTGTTCGACCAATTAACTAACCTACACCTTTAGCCAAAATTAGGTGTGCGCATTCACCCAATAGGAGGTTCAGTTCATCAATCAAGCACAAACAAGCATAACAATAAGCAATCAAACAAGTAGTACACACTAGAAACTAAAGCATCCAATCAACACATCAATCCTAACCTCAGTTTTTACCTTACCCTAGAACAAAGGTAAACTAGCCTAACATGATAGAAGAACAAACACAAATGACAAAGTAAAGTGATACAATCTCCATTAAACTAAAATGAGAAGAAAAGGGAGGATGAACCCCTGGTCATGCATTTCTTCTTCTGCAAGTCGAATGGAGCAGATCTGAGCAAAAGACCAAGCTACGGTGGCTGAAACGGCGATCTCCAAGGCGGGATGAAGTGTTGGTTGGCCTACAGGGGGTCCTGTGCGGCCAACAGAGGTGGCTGTGCGGGGAACAATGGTGAAAAGTGGTGGAATCGAGATGGAAAGATGGAGGCGCCGCCAGGAGGTGGAATGGAGAGAGAAGGGGCCCTTTTTCGGCATGAGAAGCGCTTTATATAGGGTGTGGGTTAGGTTTAGGGTTTGGTGCGGAGTACAGTTAGGTCGGTGCGGGATACAATTTGGGCTGTGCGGGCTACAACAGGGCCCAGTTCGGAGTACAACAGCGTGCTGGGCTAAGAATGAGTCATCCAGCCCAAGTGTTGGCCGCACAGCTGGGTTGTACTCCGCACTGGAGATGTCCAGGGTATGTTGTATGCATTGTAGGCCGCACTGAAGAGCTGTTGGCCGCACCATAAAGTTGTTGATCGCAACAGGCAACTGTTGGCGGCACCAGAGAGGTCTTGGTGGCACCAGAGGGTTGTTGGTCGCACCAGACAAGCGTTGGCCGCACAGGGAAGTTGTTAGTCGCACATGAGGCATCCAGAGAAGAGGGATGTGAGGTGTATGCCGCACAGGATTGATGTAGGCCGCACCAGATCACTTGTAACTCGCCGAAAAGGTGCCGATTTGCGTTGGTTTCGCCTCAAATCACTGAAATTCAAAAACAAACCAAAAGCAGTACCAAATCCACGAATATAAACTGAAAAACACACAATTTCAAGAGTTTAGGTTGTGATTTTGGGATTAAGTCCGGCCAATTACCATATATATAAATGTGATATCAATGCAATTACACAATATTATGTGTTCCCATAACCTTTATTTTATTAGCTTTTTTCTGGCATTATTAACTTTTTTTATTAACCTGTATTTTAAAGATGAAGAGGCTGGGAATATGAAGAGAAGATGAGCAAAGAATCTACCAAAAGAGACCAACAAAAATTGATTGCAAGGTACATCTTTTCTTAAGGAAATTGATTACTGTCATCTGCAATTTTGTCATCCCTGCCATCGCTAAATATAAAGTGAACATATACGACAAACAAAGTGAACATATAGTCGACCTAAGTGAACACATACAAACAAATAAGTTCAATGAAAATAAGTTGAATATGCATGTAAAATTCTGAACAAATGATGACAACACTTATTTGTTTGCAAGTGTTCACTTAGATCACCTATATGTTCATCTTGTTTGCTGTATATGTTCACTTTATATTTAGCGATGACATGGATGGCAAAACTGTAGATGGCAGTTATCATTCCTGTTTTCTTAATATATTATGACCGGAAATCATTTATTTGCATTTTGTGAATTCAAAACATTCTTATTTGCATTTTATTTGAGTCCACTGTTAGCTTGTTTTGCTCATGTCGTTCCTGTTTTCTCCTTAGCAGGAGGAACATATAATGCATCAGATAGGGGATGGAGAAACAAGATTGGCTAAAGCAATACCAATAATTATTTAAAAATGTGCTATTTCAGTACAAATATATAGGTTAGTTCAATAAATTTAAGATTTGAATTTTATTTGTAGGGATGAAAAAAAATGTTCAAATAGAAAGGACTCTTCAATATGTTACCAATACCAAAGGAACAACAAAGGAAAAAGTGGTGCATTGTACCAGTGGTAAAACTAATTGATTCTTTATACCTTGCATGAAAAGCTAGTATTTTGTTGTTCTAAATACACAATTCATCTATTCAATTTTATTTTATTTTAGTTTTTCGTGGATGTGGAAGATTCTAAATCTATATAGTGCTTAATTTAAAATTTATTTGTCTGAGTTTAACTAAATGTTTTTTTTATTTGGTATTCCCTTATCGCCAGAATAGTAAATTGTTGAGAAATATATAATCTGTCGTGAAAATTGTAACTGCAAATTTTGTTTTAGTAAAGAAAAAGTGGTAACGCAAAAAAAAAGTAATTTACTTTTTTTTTTAAATTTCTTAATTGATTAATTGAAAATGAAAATTCTATCCATCTATCAGTTATGATCTTTTTTATTTATTTTTATTCCAAAAATTTTAAGAGAACACGAATTCAAGTATAGATGACTGTTAAGAAAACATGTATAAAATTTAAAGATAACAACAAAGATTGCTTGACAAATGAAGTACTCAATGATGTACTGAAGTGAGGAAATATCTCATGAAGTACTCAAGTGAATTTACATATTATGAGCCCATTAATCTTGCAATCTTTACTGTTATCTTTAAATTTTCTATATGTTTTTTTTAACGGTCATCCATACTTAACTTCGTTTTCTCTTAAAAATTTCATCTCAGCTAAAATATTTGGAATAAATAAAAAAATAAAAAGAAAAGGCCAAGATTGATAGAAGGATATGATTTCCATTCTTGCGTTACCTTTACGGTTACAATTTCCACGGCAAACTAGACACTTCTCAATAATTTCTTGTTGTTCTGGCAATAAGGGATACCGAATAAGAATTATTTAGTTAACTCGGTAATAAAATTTCCATTTGGCACTATAACTTAGATCAAATAAAAAACGAAATCTTAACTTTATTGAATTTTTCATGGAAACCTAAAAATTTTCAATGAGATCTCACATCTTTGAACAGTTATTGTCTTATTGATATAGCTCTTGGCGAGAAAAAAAAAATTATAGCATTTACAAGGAGGGATGGTAATAAATACGCTACACCTACACAGTCAAGCAGCAGTTAAGGTTGATACTCTTGTCGTTAGAAAGAAATATCTTAATTTATAGACAATTATTATGCAATGATTCCTTTCACTTTGAAACCTATTAAATCTATTTTTCAAATGATATGCATTTTATTCGAGTAGGATAGGATGAAGAAAACTGTGATTGGAACTAAAATTCTTTATTTGTTTGCAGCCAAAATTGGTAGCCACCAAGAGTAGTGTCACCTATGTTGTATGGATACGGTTATATGTATATAATTATATATATATATAGAGAGAGATAATAGCTATACTACTATCGGTATGTAAACTGTTCTTGTAGACTAATTTTTAAACTGTTGAATCTCCTCAAGATTCGTGCAGAGATTAGAGAAAATGGTTAAGATGGATAGGGCTGTCAATTTCGCTCCGTTTCGAACGTTTACGTTCCGTTCCATCCGAAACGGAACAGAAACGGAGAAGAATTCTGTGACGTTTTACTCAGCGGAACAGAAACGGAAGCGAAACGGATTATGTTGGTATGAACGAAACGTAGTAAACGAAATAAGGGTGTTCCGTTCGGTTGGCCCAACGTTATTCCGTCGGCCCGTTAAATTTGCAGCCCATATATGATATATCATATAATATTTTCCTATAATGTAATGTTTCAGGGAGTCAAAACCTACAGGCTAGAGAGGCGTGCATCTTTTCATTAAAACCTATATATAGAAAGAAAGTAGATAGTGTGCGGCGCCGTTTGCCTCTTGTCTCTCTCTCTCAAATCTCGATCGTATCTCCCTCTCTCTGAAGTTCTGATTTGTGAGAGACTAAGGGTGGCTGAGTGGGTGTGCGTAGCTAAGCATGCGTTTCTCTCTGTCTGTGCCGAACTGCCGATGTGCGAGCGTCTCTCTTTGAAGTTCTCGATTGTAGCTCCCTCTCTTTGAGGTGGTAATCAAGGGAACGGGAGGAGGTACTGAAGTGGTGTCAGGAAGTATGGTTGTAATGGAATCTGAGGAGGTGCCAATTGAGTTAATTTTGCCAATTTGAGGTACTGAAGTGGTGTCGGTAGCATGCTACAACTTTTCATTTCATTGACCAACTGTGTTGCACACTAATGAAGTCCCTGGCTTTCATCATATTGAGTTTATTGAGGTTTGATTAAAACTTTTGGGTACAACTTCTCCAATTTCTTTTTCAATTTCAAATTATGTCGATTTCTTTCTCAATTTACCACAATTTCTTTTCCAATTTCAAAATTATGTCAATTTCTTTCTCAATTTCTTTTTCAATTTTCTGGTTTTGAGTTTGGTGTTGCCTTCCTCTAGTATTTTTTTTGTTTGTTTCTAGTAGATGTATATAGGGCTTTTGGCTTTCTGTTTCTTATTTTTGGTTTAGGGGTAGTTTGGGAAGTTTAAGGCAGTGCACTATTTGCTGGTAAAGATTATGAACAAGGAGATCATGTATTATGTAACTTCTGTTGTTTTATTAGTGAAAGTTCAAGTCTAAGGGCAGTGCATATGACTTTGTTGTAATGGAAGTTATCATTTTGTTGTTTGAAAAGTTAATAGACGTTTGATTGTTGGATAAGTTGATGTTTGATATAGTGTAAAACATAGTTGTGAATGTTTGATTTGTAGTATTTTGTGATAATTGTTGTTTGATACGTTTGATTTATATTAGTCTGATTTTTACTTAAGTGGGTTGTGTTACTGGTAAGCTTAGTGAGTCACTGGTTTTTTTTTTTTTTTTTTTGCAATTCTGATTTTTACCTTTAATGCTGTTTTGTTTAGTAACTTTTTGCAATTCTGGTTTTTCCTTTAATTCTGTGTTTGCAACTCTTAGCGCTTGATCAAAAAAAAAAAAAAAAAGGAAAGCATAAACCTAACACCTCTCTCTCTCGTCGCGAAATTCTCTCCAGTCGCCTGGGCTCGTAGCCGTCTCTCTCTTGACTAGGTAATTCTCTGTACCATATCTAAAACCCTAGAATCATGTCTCTTTGCAACTGTACAATATTTGGGCAAAATTGTAGTGTGCGCACTCTTATAAATTGTTATAGGTTCGGACCCATATAAATTGTGCAGAGTTACAAACTTTACAAAATTTAAGTTGTAAACTCTCTCTCTCTCACTTCGAATTGCAGCACAAAAAATGGTCTTAGGCTAATTAAGCTTAATTACTGCTCTTAAACAGCCGACAACTCTGCCGTGGAGTCTCAGCACGCAACCTTAGACAAGGCTGTTCAGGTCTCAACCTCCGGCCTTTGAATTATCTCCTATTTTCTTTTTTTCCTATTTGTTTAATAACTAACTAATACAATTGAGAGGAGGTTCAGCTTTCTAGCTTTTTGAACATGATAGAGAAATAGGTCATCAATTAACCTGTCACCAGCTGACCATCGTTAATATATGACCAAATTGAGTGATTCTTGGTACAATTGAAAACCAGTTATATTAGGCATTGAAATTACTATTTGTCCTTACTTTTCCTTCTATACTTTGCCAATTAGAAATGGGGTGCCAATTGAAGGTCAAACCAGTTAATATATGACCAAATTGAGTGATTATATTTTAATTCAATTATCAATGTTACTATGCTTTATTTTTCTGTGCCAATTAGAAAACCAAGATTGAATGTCTTCTCTCTCTACGTTATTTATTTCAAATATCTTCTTACTGGCAAATAGTCAATGCAACTCAACCTTTATCATGTTATATATATATATATATATAGAGAATGGCTAACTTGCCATCGATGGCACGGAGGGTCCCGTGCCATCAAGTCATTTTTCGAGATCCAAAATTCAAACGGTCAATCCAAACCGTTCAAGTTGTTCTCCATATTGAAATATCTTTGGAGACCAAATTTTATATTTTTTCGAATTTTTTTGCTATTTATTATGATTTTTTAAAAAATATTATGATTAGAGTATTTCAGGCCCTCTAATTTGAAAATATCATAATAAATAGCAAAAAAATTCGAAAAAATGTAAAATTTGGTCTCCAAAGGTATTTCAATATTTTGATCAACTTGAACGGTTTGGATCGACCGTTTAATTTTTAAATTTCGAAAAACGAGCCGATAGAAAATTGATGGCACGTGCCATCGATGGCGCGTTAGCCATTCTCTCTATGTATATAATATATTGTATCCAGTGGAAAAAACTGCAACTTTTTTGCCAGCTGTTTGGAATTTTAGAGTTACTCCTTCCATTCAATTGTTCTGTTACTTCTGGTTTCACAATCACCTTCTCACTCAAGATCAACTACTTAGGTGGAGCTGCATTACTACTGCTGGTTGCTCTCTCTGCTCTTCACAGGTGCTTGAAACAGCTATGCATCTTTTCTTCAATTGCAGCTTTGCTCAGGACGTTTGGCAACAGCTTCATAGACTGAACGTGCTACCTTTAATTATGCCGCAAGAAGATTGTTGTTCCACCTTTCAACAATCACTCCATTCAATGACGAACCATCAGAAGAAAATTGCTACTGTCTAACCTGACAAGCGGTGCCTGGTGTTTATGGAAAGAAAGGAACACACAGATATTTTGAAATTTTGATGTTGATATTGATGTAGACCTATTGAGTGCTGAGAGCACTTAATCTGTTGTTGAATATGTCGAACTTGTAGTTTGGCTGGGTTTGTTTTTATATTGGTTGTTCTTAATAGTTTGGCTAGGTTTGATTTGCTATTGGCAGTAGATGTAGTTTGGCTAGTACATGTACTTGGTTTTTTTTTCCCCTTTCTCGTCGAATCTGATTTGTATGAACATGTATTTTTGTTCTTTCTTATTGGATAGACTGCCCTACTTGAATCTGTTTTTTTCCCCATCTCGTTGACTCATTATGCCACAAATATAAAGCAATATACTCATTACACTATCATTGCTGTGGTTAATTAACACCATAAGAAAAGGATGCTCAAAATCACAAACTTAGTTCCTTGGTTGATTACTTTCTCGTCAGAAAAGGAAATTGAAAGTATAGTTTAAGACAGACCAAATTAAAGTGAAATTGTGAAATTACCAGCACAATAAAAAATATAAAAGATGCATTTGTTTACTAGTTGTGATAAAAATGTTTGTAACCAAAGAAGCAGTAGAGAAATAGTAAGGAAGATGTAACTGATTTTCTGAAAATGAATATTACTTTCATATAATTCATGTTACAGAGAGCTACTATAAATAGACAAACTAGATACAGGACATAGCTGATACATGTTCTAATACATAGTACTAATTGACTCCAGGTTAAGAGAGCGAAGATGTTTCTTGATATTTGGCTGTTGCAACATTCACTCAACTGATCCATTCGGTTCAGTTTCCTGGAGCTTTCCAGTGGCAGTAATTTCCGCAACACTAATTTGCACTTTGCAGCGAAGAGGCGATGTGGTGAGAGGCACGAAATGCATCTTGGCTGGCACCGTTTTTCTTCGGTGATGGTACCGGTGTATCTTTTGGTGTGGTAAATCACTGACAATAATTAAAATAGATAAAAACATACTAATAAAATTAAACGAAAATTGCCATCATAATTATCCAACAGATAATAAATTGATATTATAAGTTATAATTTAATTAAAAGAAACTTATTAAGTAGAAATATGTAGTTGAATTTTTATTGTAATGCGAATCCTCAACACTCGCCGCATTATATTTTAGTCTATATCCGCTACAGCGAATTCGGAGCCTGTATGGGTTTGCAGCTGAAAAGTCCATGTGGTTGGTACGACTATATTAAAATGTTATATAGAGACCCTACATCAAGAAGGCATTTACTTTTTCAAAAACTGTTGTTGCCTTGGATCGTTGTTCAAACAACGATCCAATGTTAAGATCGTCATTTGGAATGACGATCCAAGGATTCAGACCATTCGTCATTCCAAACGACGATGGTACAACGTTAGTATTAAAATTTAAAATTTTTTTGTTATTATCAAAATTTCGATGAACAGTAACGTTACCATTAATTTTTTCGGCTGATTTGGGCACCTCAGAAAGTCAGGCATTACACAGGCCCGGCCTTTAGTCTCACAACGCTGGGTCATAGTTATCCAAGTGAAGTCAGATATATTTCTGTGCCGAATTGCTGATGTAGTGATGTACCGAAAAGAAGTTAACTTTCATTATTCGTAGGCAAATAGAATAAATGATTCATCTATGTTTGAAATCTACTTGTGTATTTATTCATATGAATTCAAATCGGTCAAGTTCAATTGTTCTATTATGGATTTTCATTGGAAAGTTGCAACCCTTACTTTCATCTCGTTTGGTCATAAGGTGCCGTTTGGATCGCTTAGGAATAAGAGGAATAGTCTATTTTTAGATGAAAAATATTGAAAAGTGTGTAACTTTGTGAAGAGTTTGAATGGTTAGAAATAAATTTTCGCTTAAAAATAGACTATTCATTTTATTCCTAAGCGATCCAAACGGCCGAATACCGGTTGACGGTTGTGCAATGTGCATGGCTGCGAGGTTGCATTTTTATTGTAAAAAATGTTGGTTAGAGCTTATAATTTTGATATAACAAAAAGGAATGTAAATTATGTTGTCGACTACTATTATTTTTTATATGAACTGCAAAACATCCCAATATTAGTAAATTAAAATTGTGAACAATAGTAGTAAATTGTGAGCAATAGTAGTAAATTAATGTCAAAAAAAGACCGAAGAAAGTGGACATAGAAGGGGAATTTTCCCCAATACCTTGTAATTAAAGGGGAATTTTCCCCATGCCACCGCAATGTCTTTGTTTTTCAATATTTGGCTGAGAGATGACTAGATGATTAGATATTGTTGCGGTAACTAATTTAATAACGATAATAAATAACTTTCTTTGTACTGTCAACTAATTAGTTAGAAAAAATTGGGAACAAAAAAATTTAATTTACAAAACAAGGCTTCTAATTCTTTTTTTAATTAAAACAACCACTTAGATTGAACAAAATTTTTTTTCCAAAATCCAGCACCAATATGCACTGATAAATTATATCTACGAGAGTACTATCCTCTCATCTACAGATTATGGCTACCCAACAAAAAATTGCTTAATCAACCCTAATAGAACACTAGCTAATTTGGTGTGGTCTAGAAGTGATATAACAAGATGGGTTCAGGCTTGGCATCTGGTATGAGCCGCTCTTGCAATTCTAGAGCAGAAGCATCAGACATCTCCTCTTGAACTGGACCCTGCTTCGCAACGGCATCAGCAACAGCCGAGGTGACAGAACTGTCGTCAACAACTAAAAAATCATTGGTGAGAACCAGAGAGGCTTGCAGGATTTCCTCGTATAGGTCGTCGAAGAACTCATCTGAATCTGTTCCCTCTGCCTGATAAGAGGGGCTTTCCTTGGCTTTAATGTTCAGATCCTTTAGATCAGGCAGCAGGCTAAATTTTTCTGTGTCGGCTGCATCAAACACGATGTTTAAAAGGGGTTCCAAATCCTCCTCGTGGGTTGTCGGTGGACCCCAAGGATCAGGGTATGCCAGGGCCGCCCCCTTTTCTTGTTCCTTGAGAGTCAGTTCCAATTTCTGCTTCTTACGACATGGCTCGCACACATCAGCCTGAAGATCATTCGACCAATCATCCCGATAGCTGCTTGCCGGCTTTAATATTGCACCACAAACCTCCTGTTCGTCATCACCTTCGTATTCTTCATCCTCAGGCAGAAGGCCCCATTCTTCTGTGCCGGCTTTGTTATGCCCGACATATGAGAGGTTTTCTAATTCATCCTCATCGGTTAGACCCCGAGAGTCAGGGTTTGTCAGGACAGCCCACTTCTCTTGCTCCCTGGGAGTCATTATTTCCCACTTCTTCTTCTTGTAACGTGGCCCGTGTTCGTCAATCTCAAATTCATTTGGCCAATTAGCCCCAAGGCTGTATACCTTCATTACTAAACGAAACTCCGGTTCTTCATCGCCGTCGTATCCTTCATCCTCAAGCATAAGAATGGTTGACAGCCGAAGCCACTTCTGGCGGGCGGAGCAGGTGCGGCTGATTGTATAATAGTCATACTCCGGCTCACAAACAAACCTCCTCCTTGTTTTTCCACCCATTAGGGTTTGAAATCAGCAAATGAAATAAGAATAATATGATCGGAAGAGATGGCGCAGAGGTTTTTGCTTCTTGTTTGCTTTTCCAGTGGCGCTTATTTATAGCAGCGAGTGCATGTAACTATGTAAGTCGGTTATTTGACCTAGCTAAGTCAGTATCTTTGCCTTTCATTTCTGTAACAAGATTATTTTCCACTTATTTCTTTTTATTTGCGCGGTGACTAGTGACTATACGGACTAATAATGCACCAAAACATTTGGTGTTTTGCCAAATTGAAGCTTCAGTGTCTAATTTAAGAAAGTTATCACAGGACGTATGCACTTTAATTTGGGAAATAATTAGGTAGTTTGATGTATTTTTTTGCTTAAAAAGTTATCGCAGGAGTGTTATTTTTAAGTACTATTTTTAAACAAAGAACGACGTGCCTATATATCTGTTTTTATCACAGGACGTATGCTCTTTAATTTGGTAAAGAATTACTTACGTAGTTTGATGTATTTTTTTTAGCAAGTGACATTTGAAATTGAACCGACTACGTACTTCCGAAGCTTCTATCCGTCAATGCTGAGAGGAATAAATTAGGGAAGTATTTAATTAAGTACTTCTGTACTTACTTTTTCATCATGACTCACTACGCGAAATTTTGGCTTCTGTAACGGTTAATAAAAGACTTCTGTAACGGTACACGAAACGTTACTGTAGCCCCCGTTACAGAATGTCTAATAACCGTTACAAATCTATAACGGTTATTAGACAACAACCGTTACAGTAGCCCCATCTTCTGTAACGGTTATTATCTAATAACCGTTATGGTATACGCAAGGAAAAATCTGGTACAGTTTTTTGTAGAACATGTGTAACGGTTATTAGATAATAACCGTTACAGAATCCAGTCTTCTGTAACGGTTATTATCTAATAACCGTTATGGTATTGTGGTCGGAACAGGTGTGGTGTTTGGAGAACTTCTGTAACGGTTATTAGGTAATAACCGTTACAGAAGACTGGATTCTGTAACGGTTATTATCTAATAACCGTTACAGATAATATTTATAATTAAAAAAAAATGAAATTATAATATTCTGTAACGGTTATTCCTTAATAACCGTTACAAAATTCTTAATTTTTTTTTTGTGTTTTGCCTGTTTGATTGGCTAGCCCCAATTTGCTAGCCGAATTGGTACCAAATTGATACCCAATTTACATTAACAAATGCAGCATATATATATATATCACAAAACACACATATATCAAACATATATAATCATGCATATCACACAAACAATAAACAAAGTATTTACATATATCACAAGTATAATCAAACATGGCAAGTCATCAAATAACACATTTTAATCAAAATAATACCCCTTGCATGAAGTCCATAACTTCTGTCACGACACCACACTATCAAACATTTCTTTGTTGTATGGTACTCCAACCGGCTCGATCATCTGCATATTATGATAAACAAGTCAAAAATATTATTAGTTAGATCATGAAATTCTAAAATCTAATTGTTTGATCAAATGTTATTAGTTAAAAGAATAAGTTACTTACATGATGTATTTCCTGAATTGCCATCCAATAAGATAATACGTTTTTCATGGCGAGCATTGTGAAATATCCACATTCTGTGCTGCCCTTTTGTATCGGACACTAATTAAAGATCCAACAAGAAAGATAGTTAAGATTTTGCACAGTTTCAGAAACCCTAGGTAGCTAATATATTTTTTAAGTCTCGTACCTGAATTTTGTACCAATCAAATGTTGTTCGGGTCCTTGCGTTATATTTTCCATTTTCCATAAGGTATCGCTTGTATATCCTGCATACAATATCATTAATAGCTTAAATAGAACCGTACGTAGTCCTTATCTCAATATCAGAATCTCATTTAGAAACGAAAACTTACTGGGTTATGAATCCCTTAATCAATATCTTTGGATTCTTGCGCTCGATAGAATCTGCTATTTGAACGGTGCGCTTCTCGACATTAATAACAAGAAGGACCCAATGAAAGCTGCAAGAATAGAGATTATTGTTTTCATGAAAATGAACCAAACATGTAAACGAGATAATTGATATTTTATTAGTTATAATTGTCCTTACTCTTGTAAATAAGGCATAATCATATAATTTGATGAATATTGCGCTAATGACTTCATCAAGTAGTCCGCAGCTTGGTTTTGTTCTTGTTTGATTTTAGGAGCAGTCAACATCTCTGGATCTAATACGGTGATGTTGTTTTCTCCCTCTGAAAGTTCATTCATCCAAAACCTACACTCACGGATATTAATTCATACATTTTTCACCTCCAATTGAATACGGTACTTTAAAAAAATATTTTAAAGGTTGAAAATTCATACCAAGAGTACAACTTGACGATCGACACGTTTAGAGATTCTCTTCTAAAGCATTGGAGGATGTCGCACAATTCAACGTTGAACTTAACCTCGCCGCTGTGTGTACCCCAAACATCACATTTATGCAACTCAAAATTTTTCTCAAGCTCTGGTTGGAGCATCAATAGTTCATACAATTCTCGTTCGGATGGGGTAAGCTTTTCAATTGCATCCTGCTCAAGTAGCGGATCGCGAGCAACAATCGACCCTGAAATAATCAGACACAAAAGAATAGATTATTCGACGTTGAGCAACAATCTACCCTGAAACAATCAATTCAACTAATTAGGTTTTGGATGAACCTGCACTTGGAACCTTTGGACTCTCGATCACCTTTTTCGCCACCGCCTTGCTCGCATCTGGCTTCTTTTTTATCAAACTCTGCATTCAATGTCATCACATAATTAATTAGTGAGTTCTAATAGAGATGGATGAAGTAAATTATCATAATTAAATAAAACGATACCTTGTGGCCTATCTCCACCAAAAATGACGGCCATGGGAATCGCCCTCCTATATTATTTCCTAATAGCTCATTTGACCTACCTGGGACTTGCCACTTACGAAAATCATCGCCTACTCGGAGAGGATGGATATAGAGTTGTTGATCAGTTAGTGGCACGCCGTGTACGATCTGACCAACAATACTCGAAATAATATTTCCCTCGGCCACCTTAATCTTCTGGTTAAGGTGATCAAGGGAAAAGAGATCGCACGGCGTTTCTTCCTGAAATTCAGTTCGATCAGAAACCCTAATGTTAAGCCAAACATAAATCTAAATAGAAAAGAGAAAAGTGATCAATATGAACCTGAACAACGCTTCTCGGATCCGGAGGCATATAGCTTGAGGCAACCGTTCGGAATAACTACTCGTTTGGCATTCCTGAGTCTATAGAGTAGCCGACCATGCACACTTGAATATAGAGTTGTCGATCCATGCACACTTGAATAAGGGTATCTTAAATTTCAGGTAATCTAGTTCCCAAATCTCCTCGATCCACCCATAATAAGTAGCCGACCTAACATTATCACTAGATAAAGCTACAACAGTGACTCCACTATTTTGCACGGCACTTTTACCATCCTGTTTCCTTGTGTACCAGGTAAATCCATTCAAGTCATACCCATGGTATGTCTCGACCACGGCATCAGGACGTCTTGATAACCATTTCACGGTTTCATCGACCTCTGTTCCTTCTTTCAACTGGGACTGGACTTTATCTTCTAGCCATTGGACAAATTTTATTTCATGCTCTATGGTAATCAAGTTTTCGGTGTAAGAAGGGTATTGTTGACGTAACTCGATTAGATGTTCATTGATGTAAGGCGCCACAATAGCAAGATGTTGGAGAACTTTCATATGTGCTTTGGTTCTCATTGCAAGATCCGGTATATGAGTACTAGCTCCAATTGTACCTCAAAGGTGAACATTTGTGCTAAATAAGGTGAACAAATATTGTGCTTTAAGTGAACATTTGTGCTAAATAAGGTGAACATTTGTGCTAAATAAGATAAACAAATATTGTGCTAAATTAGGTGAACATTTGTGCTAAATAAGGTGAACAAATATTGTGCTTTAAGTGAACATTTGTGCTAAATAAGGTGAACATTTGTGCTAAATAAGATAAACAAATATTGTACTTTAAGTGAACATTTGTGCTAAATAAGGTGAATATTGGAAGTTAATATATAACCTTTTCCTTCAAGTCTACCCTCATGTCGAGACTTTGGAAGACCGATTGGTTGTACATCCTGCAAATAATCGGTGTAGTACTCAATAACCTCCTCGGCCACATATCCTTCCACTATACTTCCTTCTGGTTTAGATCGGCTACGAACAAGCCCCTTCAATTGACCCATGGCTCTTTCGAAAGGATACATGTATCGTAGAAATACAGGACCACACATTTTTATCTCCCTAACTAAATGAATGGTCAAATGCACCATGGAGTCAAAAAACGATGGCGGAAAGTACATCTCCAGCTCACATAGGGTTAGTACAACACCTTCTTGTAACTTGTCCAAACTATTTGGATCAATCACTTTAGAGCAAATGGAATTAAAGAAAAAACACAACTTAGTGATGGTTTTCCTCACTTCTTCCCTTAAAATTCCTCGAATTGCGACCGGAAGTAACTGGGTCAGTAGGACGTGATAATCATGTGACTTCATACCAAGTAATTTGTTGTCCTTAATAGAAACCTTTCTTGATATATTCGAGGAATAACCAGTAGGAACCTTAATAGATTTCAGACATTCTAATAAGCTTTTTTTCTCTTGCTTTGATAAATTAAATTGTGCTGCAGGTAGCCAAGTTCGACTTTTTCCCTTATCTTGTGCCACTAGTCCTTGCCAGATCCCCATTTCAACCATGTCCTTCCTCTCATTTACGCCATCTTTAGTTTTTCCTTGAATTTCCAACATGCAACCAATCCAAGCTTCACATATGTTCTTTATTATGTGCATCACATCTAAGCAATGCCTAATCTCCAAACTCTGCCAATATTCAAGATTCCAGAATATAGACTTCTTCTTCCATATCCCCTTAGGTATCTCATTTGCAAATTTCTTACCAAATTTTACATTAATGTCCTTCACCTATCGATACACCCCTGAACCGGATAACGGTATCGGGGCCTTGTCTTTTTCTACAATACCGTCAAACCTTTCCTTGTCTCGACGGTAAGGGTGATTGCGGTTCTTAATAAACCTCTGGTGTCCCAAGTAAATATTTTTTCTGGAGTTTTTCAGGTACACAGAATGGGTGTTTTCCATGCAAATAGGACACGCTTTCGCTCCTTTATTCCTATACCCTGACATGTTTCCTTATGCAGGAAAATCATTGATTGTGCAAAATATCATGGCACGGAGGTTAAACTCACTTCTAGAGTGTGCATCATATATTTTCACTCCATTCTGCCACAATTCATCAAGGTCATCTATTAATGGAGCCAAGTACACATCTATATCATTACATGGTTGTTTGGGACCAGAAATCAACAAGGGCATCATCATGTATCTCCTTTTCATGCATAGCCAGGGAGGAAGATTGTAAATACACAATAAAACCGGCCACGTAGTCTGCCGGCTACTCATGTTGCCGTAAGGATTCATCCCGTCTGTACATAAACCCAATCTCAAATTTCTAGGTTCACTGTCGAAATCTTCAAATTCCCTATCTATATTTATCCAATCTGGAGAGTCTGCTGGGTGTCTGAGCATGCCATCGCCTTTTTTCCTACAGTCTGCGTGTCATCTTAACAATTTGGCATCCTTTGCGTTAGAGAAAAGTCGCTGGAATCTTGGTATTATTGGTAGATAAAACACCACTTTTGCAGCTGGTCCCTTACTACCTTCATCTTCAATTTGATCGTCCCTCGGTTTATACCGTGACGCATTACACTTTGGACATTTATGCAAGTCTCCGTACTCATTCCGGAATAATATGCAGTCATTTGGACATGCATGAATTCTCTCAACTCCAATTTTTAAAGGACATAACATCTTTTTAGCCTTATAAATTGAATCTGACAACTGATTATCTTTTGGAAGAAATTCTTTATGTAATAGTTTGAGCAAAGATGTGAAACTTGCATCACTCCATCCATTTTTGGCTTTAAGATTGAACAGTTTGAAAACAGCATTAAGTTTTGACAATTCACAACCAAGATATAAAGCTATTTTATCTTCTTCACGTAACATACCAAAAATTTCAACATTATCAACAAAATTTCCATCCACATTGTTCACAATTTCATCTAAATCAGCATTAAATTCTGAGTTATCTACATTTCTATCATCATCTACATTCTCATCATCAAATACATTGACATCATCAATTTCATCATCCAATGATACATTTTCTTCCTCATACACAGAATCCAATACATTTGTGCTAGTACTATCCCCCCCATTCTCTCCATGGAGTGTCCACCGACTATAATCCGGTTGAAATCCATTTATAATCAAATGAGCCTTCACTTCTTCAAAATTAGACCACTTCAACAAATTCTGACAAACACGACAAGGACAATACATTTTATCATCTTCTTTCATTTTCAAATTCTCTTTAGCACAAATCATAAATTCTTCAAGTCCTCTAAAAAATGAAGACGAGCATCGATTACTTGAGTACATCCACGTCCGATCCATCTGAACAATAAAATTTATGCAAATTATTAGGGTTTCGGACCAATTTGTCATATTAGGTTTTCGGACCGGTCACCATCCTAGCCCGCTCTTTGGATACTCTGTCTCATTAGCGAGCGTACGTTAGATGCAATGTGCTCTCTGAGAAAAATTCGGCAGCATTTCCCCTTATGTTCCCTGAATACGCCAACACACGATTGCTCGTGCGTACGTATCCGTGGGAACACAAGGGAAATGCCGCCGAATTTTTCTCAGACAACACATTGCATCTAACGTACAACTCGCTGTCCTAAATGAGACAGATCGTATCCAAAGAGCAGTACTCCCGACCGGGAGTACTATCCGAGATTAATCCCTAATGGATTAATCTCGGACAGGCAATGACCTAAATTCAGTTGAGTTCCGGTATTTGGTTCCTATATGACAATACAAAATTCATGCCTATATATATATGCAAATTATTAACGAAATGCAAATAATTTAAAAAAAGAGAAGTTCATGAAAATATACTTTCAATCGTGTGACTTCCGATCCGTTGAATCGTGCGACTTATCCGGCCGATGTAAGATCTTCTCCTATTCAATGAGATCTTAAAATATATAAAAAAACAAAAATAACCATAAATTAATGAAAAAATCGAAATAAATAAGAAAAAAATGTAAAAATAAAAAATACGGTTCAAAATTAATTTTTTTTACCTTAAATCTGCTCTACTTCTTATTCTCTTTCTAATTATTATTTTTTCAGAATTTTTAGAAAATTTTTGCTATTTTTTTGGAGTGAAGTGGACACCACAAATCGCAATAAATGAGAAGATCAGAAAAGAGTTAAGTGCGGCGCTAGCTGTGAGTTTGTTGAGATGGGGAAGAAGACCTAATTAAATACATAACTTTTCTATAACGGTTATTAAAAAATAACCTTTACAGAATCATAAAAAAAATAAAAAAAAGCCGTTACAGAATCATAAAAAAATTAATAAAATTCGTCCCATATCAGTAACAGTTTTTAGTAAATAACCGTTACAAAATCAATAAAAAAAAACGTTAACCTTCTGTAACGGTTATTTACTAATAACCGTTACAGAAGATGGTTGATATTTATATATTTCTTTTTTTCTTTTCTGTAACGGTTGTTGGATAATAACCGTTACAGAATATAATAAATCTGTAACGGTTATTATCCAACAACCGTTACAGAAGGTTGATGCATTTTTTTTCCTGACCATGACGGAAATGTTATTACGGTTATTTCATAATAACCGTTACAGATTTGTGGCGCCAATTTTCCCGCCTAATGCCTCACTATTCTGTAACGGTTATTTCAAAAACCGTTACAGAAGTGCCGTTACAGAAGGTCCTTTTTCCCGTAGTGACTATATATCTTGAGAATATGGATAATGCCGAAACAAATAATTTAAAAAAAAATAATGCCGAAACAAAGATCTTTATATATTTACAGAAAAATATATATATATGGGTTAGAACGTACAGGCGCTCCCCACTTATAAATTAATAAATACCTTTCCAAGCTGAAAATTTGTTTAGAGAATTATACTAGTACGAGTCAATAATACGTTTAATAAGTAAAATTGGTGATTCAAATCCAGTTAGTTTGTCTCATAATTAAAATCGGTTTTATGCAAAATATTTCTTAGAACTTATGCACCTGCGTGCCAGCTTTTATATTATCAAATGAATTCGCATTTACTATCATAATTATGATCACATTAATGCACCGTTGCTCCGAGAGTTCTATCGTATCCACAATTTAAATCACACTTGATATATAGTGTGTAGCAGCCAGTAGGTAACACAATCATATAATAAAATATTATATATAAATAAGTTAGAATTATAACGCATTAAGTGATTACAATATTCCGCATAATTTCAAAGAGAAGGAAAACATTATTCCACGTAAATGGTCCTTAATTTATTTGGTTACAAAATAAACCTGTTATTGACCTTCAGTTTAGTCTTTTGGATAAATCGTGCATATTGTGCATTTCCACGAAGTGTTGTGTTCAGAGTAATGTAAAAAAATGTTTTTAATTACTTCTTAGTATAAATGTATAATCATTAAAATTGTCGTTCCAAAATCTGATCCCATCATCATCAAAATTCTCTTTTTTAGAGATCTATTGATGTCCTAAGATCGCTGTGCAATTCTTTTTCTTAAGTAACAGCAACACTGTTTGCACAAAGTCAAAGAACAATAAACATATCCCTAAGTACGAGATAATATGAGGACGAGGAGCAATTGAGAAATGGAAAGTAGAAGAGATGAGAATTTAAGCAGTGGAAAGAGAAGAGAACTGTAGCGAAGCTTTTACTCTGTTAAAAAAAAAAAGGATAACGAAGGAAGCGTACTCCCAAGTCCCAACTCAGCAGCTTTATATTGTTAGAACTTAGAAGTCATGTCAGTTAAACTCATTTTGAATACCAACCTTTAATCTTTTTTTGAGGGCCGGCTGGCAAAGGGAATACCAACCTTTAATCTTAGTAACAAGAACAATGCAGGTTGACTTAAGACTGAACGTTAAAAATCTACTTGGAAAATATATTGTAAATATTTATAGATAAAAGGCCTAGTATCATTTTTATCTCCAAAAAATAAAAATATATGCATTTTTATTTTTTAAGTGATAGACTAGACTCACAAATCTTTCTCTCCACTAATTAAAACTACAAATATAAAACCTTATATAATTTGGATTCAACTATGTACATTTTTATACCTAATATAACAATCTAGTGCCTGGATATAATAAAAACAAACCAAAATCGTCAACAAAAGTTCAATGCTACACTGATGAACCAAACTTCTCTAAATTTGAATATGGAATAGCGCACATTAAGAACACACGCACGCACATGCATGTGCACATCTCTGCTCCGCAGAAACAAATGCGTCGAATTAAATTAAGTTGCATTTGCACAGATCAATCTAGGCCTGTCAACGGCAGTCCACGCTACGTTATGCCGTTCTGTATATACGAAACGGAACGGTTAACGGCACAGTTTTTTATTTCATTTCGATAAAGAAACGGCAAACGGAACCAGAAATTATATCGTTTTGAACTGTTTCGCCTCGTTTTCAAATCAAAATCAGTGTAAAAATGTGAAGTGAAATAGTTAACGGAATGATATTTCATGCCGTTTTTCTAATGAAACGGTAAACAGAATGTCATCTCGTACCGTTTTTCTAAATGAAACGGTAAACGGTATTGGGTGTTCCGTATTTTTTTCAACGTTAGACGGGCCATCAATCAATTAATCACTCAGAAGTCAACAACATTGAAAGTTTGAAACTATAAAACTCCGCCTTGCTAACTTAGCAATACATATACACATTATCCATCATTCTCAAAGCTCAAATCAATAATCAAAATCCTAAATTACCCTTGGAGAAGAAACGATAGATAATACATACAATCGGATATCTCAACTCAAGGTGCGCCTGTTAAAGCACCCAACTGTCAAGTTTGCCGTAAAGCTGGTATGGAGTTCATCTTCCTTGTAAATATAAAATATTATATTTAATATGTAATATGAAATATTTTTGGAATTATTTTGTATATTTTATAATTATGGATAATTTATTTAGAAATTTTAAAAATTAAAGAAAATAATAAAAAATTGATATAAAAATTTTATAATTGTAGGAAAATACTATCTAGATAAGTCGTGTCAGCCTCCCCCCCCCCCCAACACATGATCCAAGCTTGGATAGGGATCCCGGAACCCGATCCAAGTAATTAATTTGTAGAATTGGGTTCCTAGAAACCGATCCTACAACACTAATGTTAAAATTTCAAATTTTTAATAATTATTCTAGAAATTCAAGTGAACAGTAAAACCATTATTAATGGAAATTGATTATTGTCATCTCACTAATTACCATTCGCACCAGCGTCTCAGCGAAGGTCAGAGCAGCGCTCTGTCCCCTGTACTCACCCAGTGCTTATTTTTTTGTTCATTTAGTTATTATAATTGTTCACTTTATTAGGTAGAAATGTTCACCTTGTAGTAGAATTGTTCACTATTTTATAATTGTTCTCTATGTTCACTATGTTCATTTTGATTTTTTTTTTTTGCAAAAAGTTCAGTTTGGTTAATACAAATGTTCAGTTAATTGAGTATAATTGTTCAGTTAGTTACAACATAAAATATAAATGTTATGAGCAAACATGTTTATTTTATTAAGTATAAATGTTTAGTTTAGTAAGTATGAATGTTCAATTTAATAAGTATAAATTTTCAGTTATTTAAATATAAATGTTCAGTTAGTTGCAACAGAAATATAACTGTTATAAGAAAAAAAACCAAGCGAAGGGGTTACGAACCGGACAAAAAACACATGACAAAAATTAGAATTGGAAATGAACCGATCCGGTTCAAATTAATTTTTTTCTGATTCTACCCCTGCCTCCTAGCGCTCCTCTTGACCATGCTCGACTCTGACTCTAGCGCGATTCTGACGTATTAAACTGAACACATCTTATTATTAAACTGAACATTTGTAACACACAGCAGCGATGTCAGGAATGGTTTATTTAGCGATTTCAGTTATAATAGCTCATTATTAATTTTTCGGCCTTAGACTAGTAGTGGCGAGAATCTACTTATAGAGTCACATCTAGGTTTCGGTTTTCACTTGATCAGAGAGAGCAAACGGTCGAGAGAGCAAGCGAGAAGGGGAGGTGGAGAGAGAGGCGGAAAGGGCCGTGAGAAGGGGAGAAGCAGAGCGACAAGAGAGGCTCGTCTAGATTTTTTCTTTCAACTCGAAGGAGAGGAAACAGAGAGAAGTTAACGCCGCCAAAAGGAAAAATAAGAAAGAAACGGAGAGATGGAGCGTTTGAGCGCTTCAATCTGAACCACAAGATCTTATCTTCACACGACTTTTAAAGAGATCGAACGGTACAAAATTTCAGCCTACAATGTCTGTTTACATATAAATAGTAGTATAGTCATTCTCTCTCTATGTATATACACACATATATATATACATATTATTTGAATATTTTATTGATCTATAATTATATTATATTATAAAATATAATGTGTATAACAGAATTTTGTTTAACTAAGGTTTGGAGTATGCACGAATAAATGACATAAACTTGAAATTTTCACAATTAAATGACAAAAACACTAATATCAACACATTGATCTTGACCGTTGACTGTACCGGTAAGAACCGGGTACGGTACCAGTACTCGGTACGGTCCCACATACCGGGGTAACATAGAGAGTGACTGAATTTTTAAAGTAAAAAAAGACAACTTTCAGTACCAGTATCCGGTCTGTTTCTCTTTCCAGTATTTGATGTGTTCCTTCCATTTGCCATGCTCTTGATTTTATCGATCAGGAGAAATGGTAGGAACTAGTTTTTGTATCGCGCTTCGCGCGATGAAGTTTCAATTTGTAATTGGCGCGTTAAGCTTCAATTTGTAATCGTTTCATAACATAAGATCATGTAGATTGAAACAAATTAAAAAAGGAAGATTAATAGGAAATGCATAACTGTTAATTTGATGATATGTAAAATTTACCTATTTTGCCTTTTGGTTTTTATCCAATGAAAAACCTATTAACAAAAGCGCACAAAATCTGGAATATTTAGATAGACAATCAACGTAATTTTATGCCCGTAATTCAGCACATTGCTCAACATATCCCAAAACAATTCATCCACAACTTTACATTTCATATTCCATAAAATAAAATAGTACAATGAATAGGATACCAGTATCTATCCAACCACGAAAAGGCTACTACTCCTACAATGAAAACATACATTGTTCTAAAATAACACATTCAGAGGTAGGATTGGAAAGGAATTGTTTATAACACATCAGAAGATGCATACTTTCTAACAATGTTCTTATGCAGTCACATTAAGCTGTTAACAAAAAAAAAAATCCATTATTTTTTTTATTAGAAAACAAACATCGCATTTCTTCCTTCTCAATGCATGAGAAATAGAAACTTATTTTTTAGGGCATTTCTGGGCAAGAATCTATGATTGGCATAAAGTACCAGTAAAGAACAACCATAAAAAGTCTTTCAAATCAGATCAACCTAAATTTAGAAAATAAAATGCTGAAAATCTGTCTCTTGCTTCTTTAGTTTTTCTCTTAGGATCTTCATGAAGTTCTATATGTAATACCTAAGCCAAACAATTGGCATATTAGGCTTATGAGAGAGAACATAATTGTATGGTATTTATGGTTTTATGATTTTAAATAATAGACTTGCAGGTCTAACTTTTACACTTTACATATAATCTGTCTTAATAGATGCAAAGAAAATGCAATCTTATTCTATTTTGTATTTAAAAGATATTACATAAAGAAAAAGTAGCAGCATTTACAAAATATAATTTTCCCATTACATTTGTCTAAAAGGTTGGGTCGTTAGTTGCAAAGATCACAGAAAAGGAAAAGAAGAAAAGGGGTCTCTATCAGTTGCAGATGTAAGAAGTATGTTTGCAAATATTAAAAGATGCAGCATCTATTTGCAGCTTCAAAATAGTACCTAAAAGAGAGGAGTCTGGCACTTGAAATATCTTAAATCTTCTGTCTGAGAACATCAATTCCTCCGTCGTGAGAAGCATTCAGCTCCAAAATCATGTTCTGATATGTGAGTGATAGAGCTTCTTCGCACAATAATATAGTAGCAGAATAATATTCTTTATACGGTTATAGTCCAACAGCAGATCCTAAGGGGTAAACAAAGTTTCAATGGCACAGCTTCAAGTAAGAACATCTATTATATATATAAATTAATCTGCTGCTGAAAAACTATATATTTATATTGTTGAGGGGAAAGAGGACCCCATTTTACTGATAAAAAACAGTTAGCCAATCAATTGTACATCTATTATATTTCATTGGTTGCTTCATTCAATCTGAGTGGGGAAATCCATAAAGATGAAAAAGTTAGAAATATGCAAGAATTCAGAATACCCAAACTACTACCATCAGAGCTGAAAGAAGTTGGGAAAACAGTTTGCAAATATGAACAAAACTTATAGCATGATGTGCGTAAAAATAGGAAAGCATGACCTTTTGTTTTTCATTTGTTTTCCAATATCACTTCCAACTAATTATGCAAAGACCCAAATTTCAATATAGCAAATATTTTAGCTCATCTTTGCAAGATAGAGACCATATAAAGACAACATAAGTAAGATTAAAATGCAAAGAATTAAAAGAAATCTAGTTGAGTTTGATGAATATATACCTGATTTAAATCCAACACTCTATACAGCTGCAAGGCTGCACAATTGTAGTAGAAAAAGTTCAGTCAATCGTTCTGATAGCTGGAAAAAAAAGTAATTGAGATATTATTCCATTTAAAGCTGAAACACATAATATTCTATCCAAAACCTTTTCTTTTTATCCATGATAACTGGCACAAAGAAAACAAACAACTAATATTTAGTGAGAAAAGCAGAAATAGCAAAAAAAAGATGAAACAAATGAAACTTAGATGAAAAGAAAATAACAACATAAAAAAAGAGAGGAAGAGACATTTCACTGGCTATGTTCCAAGCTATTCTTCCCATTTCCCATCTACCTCTTTATGCCTCTTTCTCTTGCCATACGAAATCCTGAAAGAAAGAAAATCTTATCAACAACCAAAGATAATCGACAGAAAGTAAAGTAATAAAGGTACGACCTCCAATCACCTTAGAGAGAAAGAGGAAGAGAGGCGAGGTGTCCAAATTGAATACCAGAAAAGTAAGACGATGTACCAGAATTTCTGAATCACCTTGTGATATAGGCAATTAGTTTTTAAAAGAGCTCTTACCAGAATGCTCAGCATAGAACAAACTCGTTTCTTTCGAAATAGAGCTCAAAGGTTGATTCTTCAACTATTTGAAATCTAGCTTCCAAAATCGCTGCTTTGATTTTATCCGCGTAATTCCATTGCAACCCATCGAACTTTATCATTAGAATCATCCACTACTGGGCCTCATGATTATGACACCTAACAAATTACAAAACTAATCTGAAAAAAAGTCTCGATTTCAGCTATTGAGTTGGAAAAAAAAACCAATTCAGCGATTAATTCTGCAAAAAGGGTTATAGTGAACAAATTAAAGCACCAAGAGGGAATGAAGACGACAAATTAATTTCGCAAACAAACCTAGATCTTTGGCATCTAGCAACAAAGAGAAAAAAAGGTAGATCAAAACAACAGAAAAAGAAGGAAAAGGGAAAAAAATCTAAGACAGTGGAAAGTCAAAATCAAACTAAGAAAACATACCTTGTCAAAGATAACGCAGAACAAAACAGGTGAGGCGTGGAAAAGAAAAGAAAGCACACCAGGAGCTGCCTCCTTGTTTAGGCGATGGCTCATCAAGAAGTAGAAAAATCCTAGATCCAGTGAGGAAAGAGAGAGGGAGAAAATCTGGTGAAAGAACGGAGAGTAACCTCTCGCCCTCCCCGTCGTCTATCGATCTCTCTCTCTTGATAAAAGGCGGAGAGACATTGAGAAGGAAGTGATGAGAGAGACAGATGGTGGGGTTCGGCGGAGACTCGTCGATGTAAAGGGAAAGGAGTCGACGGAGATCGCGAGAGAGAGTTGCTCGCCTGATCGAAGAGAGAGAGAAGACTGAAGAGTGTTGTGCTTCTAATAAAAAAGACAGAAAGATCGAAGACTAAGAAGAAAAAGTTGGAAAGATCCAACGGTCAAGATTGGTCGGATGACGCAATGATGACGTCATCAAAAGCACTGTAGAAAAGGCTCCTGGAAATAGAGTATTTTTTGATAACCAATGCATTAATCAAGTAAAAAATTAAACACCTAAATGTAAATGATTTTTGGCTCTTTTGGCAGATTGGCAGATTTCTTTGCTCATCTTTTTTTCTTATTCCCCTTCATCTTAACAATACACCTAAATAAGGCCAAAATAATCAATAAAATAAAGGTCTTGGGTGGGAAAACATAACATTATGTCATTGCATCTTAAAGGCTCCGTTTGGATAGAGGTGGGAAGAAGGGAAGAAAGGAAGAAGTGGGAAAAAGTATTGGAAAGTGTGTAACTTTATAAAGAGTTTGAATTGTTTATAATTTTTTTTCTTCTTCCTTCTTCTTCTTCTTCTTCTTCTTTCTTCCAACGATCCAAACGCACCCAAAGAAAGATCCTTTTAATATCTTGAACCTTACATATAAATTCAGACAATACATTCACCTAAGTAAGATTTTGCATAAATTTGGCTGTATACAGAGTATTCTCAGAAAAAGGTTAAGGTAATGTATTTGCAAAACTCTTATATAAAAAGAACACCTTAAATATGAAATATATCATATCAGACGAAAAAAAAGAAGAAAAGAAACAAATACACCAGGGTGTGAATCGCCTCATCCAGTGTGGAGGGAATTGGCCATCTCCAATTGCATCTTAACAAACATGCAGTAATAACTAATAAAGGACTTTGCGTTAGAATGACAGTTCAAACAAAGCGAAAAATGAAAAGCAATTTTGGTAGGTTGGCTTGGCATATCCCAAGGGGAATTGCAAATGCTCTCCCACCATCAGCCCAAGATTATCATACTTAATTGATCAACTTTAGAAGGTGAGGATCCATTGACAACTGATAAGTTTGATAGTCATTAAAAAGAATTAATTTAGACATCGAACAATTTAGATGAGATCTATGCTATATTTATATCATGCGCATGAAAGCCACAACATTTTATGCAAGCTTTATTGTTCACGGAAGGATTAAAATTTCCATTAGTCTATATTAAGGACCTTTGATGGGATATCAAATACCATTCAAATTGTATGGAATTTGACACACAACCAATCTAATCATGTTTGTAATTTTTTTCTATTTTGACAATTTCTTTTTGGTTTGGTTTGAAAAGCTTATCACAATTGCCAAGTTAACTCATTGTCCATAGTACCTAAGATTTCAAGTTCTCAACTCATGTTATAATATTCGATACCAACATAATAGTAAATGCATCTGTTATCACTTGTAACCCAATCAAAGGCTTATATGTCATTTCAAACGAACTTTTTTTTTTTGGTCTCTCTAGCAGGTGTAGTTATCTGATTGCTTACCAATTTACATATTCAAATTTTACAATCATACTAATAATAGTTCGAAAAGATGGTTAAAACTTCGCACACACGCTCAGACTGAATGATGAACATGAAAATGACATGGTATTTGTGTCCGATTAAGTCTAATTATCTTCCTAATTTATGTCCTTTTCACGTTCATTTTATATCATTTTGTCGATTTTGTAAGAAAGAAAGAGATATTGCTGTTTTGTTGTTTTTATTGCATTTCAGGTTTGAGGGTGCACCCGCATCTCAGGGTGCATCTTGTCGCAGGCTAGGAAATGATGTGCTACAGACTTGACGATGCACCTGCATTCCAGGGTGCACTGCACCCTACGCGCAAATTTGGAAACTGCGCTGTTTCTCAAGTGACAACCAGTTGTTCCTCTCAGATCCGATTTATCTTATTGCAAGGGCTGAAATGGAAAGAGTTTAAAGGCCTCCAGGCTGAAAAAGAGAAAATCAAGGAGGAGATGGAGGAATATTGATGAAGGCAACATAAAAGGATGTTAAGGGCTGCTGTCAAGGGAAGGATCACACCTCTGAAATTCGAGATCCAGATTTATTCTTCCCCCCTCTCTCTCTGGTCGAATTTTGACCTAGGGCTTCGGCCCTGGTCTCTTTTGGAGGCGTGGATGCATCTCTCTTGGTGACAGCAAGGAGAAGACGTGCAACATTCAAGCCTAGAGATGAAAGCCAAGGAGATTGGTTGCATCTTTATCTCTTTATCTCTTTGTGTTTGTGTTCAATATTGTTGTTTGTTTTTATTTTATTATGAGTAGCTAAACTTCAATTAGGGTTATGATGTAACAACTGAAATGCTTTGATTATTGAATGCTTAGTTTATTTTATATCATGATTTGTTCTTAATTCTTCCTATCTTTTGCCAAATTGTGTGGTGCGATTTATTTGATCACTTGCACGCTTGTTTTAATATCTGTTTGGATTTATCATTGAGTAGCTAGACACAAAGGTATAGTTGATTTTCTGACTTTCTAGCAATCCGCTTAAACTATTTGATTATAGTTTGAGTAGACAGATTCAAGAGGAAGTTAGAATAAATTATTACCAAACGGTCCGCTCAAGATTAATGCATTTCAAATTTTACACAAGTAGATATGCACAAAAGTACTTATAAACCACTTATTAACACTTATCTTTTAAATCATGAGAATACAATAAACAAGTGTCTCGCACCTTTCGGCGCCCTCCCTGTTGTTGATGGGTGACGGTGCCCGTTTATGGCGGACTGAGGGCGGAAAAAGCATACGGATCAGATACCTCTCGCGGGCCTTAAGGTCACGATACGGCTGTCTCCTTTACGGGCGAGACAACTGTACGGCCTTAATGCTTCCCACGAGAGTTTATTATTTAGGGGGTTCGTCAGTTATTCCAGTAGGCGCAAGCCCCTACTGTTAATTACCTCTGACATGGTCGAGAGAACCTCTAGATCTGGAAACTCAAAGGGATATCGGTGGATTCTATGTCTTTAAACAGCTAGGGAATTGTATAACACAATTAGCGTTTACGGGGGGCTAAAAGACTTGTTCTATTTTTGGTGTTTTGAGTTTTTCTAGTTTTTTTGTTGTTTTTGGGGTTATTCTTCTTTTCTTTTTAGTTTTGGGGTTATTTCTCTTTTTTTGTTGTTTTCTGACATATCAATGGATTTGATCGCAGGACGGTTGGTTCCGTGCCCTTGGTTTTGAAGTTGCCTTGGTAGATGTTGGGTTGTTGCCTTTGCAGAGGTTTCGGCTTGATGTCCTTCAATTGATGTTGGCCTGGTGTTTTTGGCTCGGATCCTTGATTGCTGGAAGTTATCTCGATTTTCGGGTTCTGACGTGAGGAATTTGAATTCTTGCCACTTCGGTTGATAATATAAGGAAATTGTGAGGAATTTGGGGTTCGAGGACATGAGGAACCTGAGTTAGGCTTCTGTTTGGATTCTGATGACTTGGAGAGATTTCGCAGAGACCCTGTTCGGGTCTGAGCTTCGGGGAAGAAAGTTCAATGTGGTTGGTGTTAAGGCTCGTTTTTGGGAATTTTGGATTGGTCGTTTTCCTGAGAACGGGTGAATGACTCGATACCAGTCGGCGACGGTAATATCGGCCACTTTATCTGTTATCATCATGTCCCTGATTATTGTTCCTGATAACAGTCTAACGCCTGACTGTAAAGGGCGTTATTGAGGTGCGCGGATGACGCTTGAGACAGAACCACTCTGGCAGTCTCGCACATCGAAGTTATACTCATCCGTTGGCATAGAGTATGTGGCAGACATCTTAATCACCTGATCAAGATATCATAGTCTGACTCCCACTGAGAGTTGATGTGCCTCGACGTCGTCGGTAAGCACTTCGGTAGCCAACCGAAAAATTTGGGGTGGATGCCAGTATGATGCAGAGTTAGCCGCCCGTCAGAGATACGAGCGTGATGCTTAGAGTTGGGGTGGAGAGAAATGCAGTATGCACCTGGTTGCCAACCAAGTGGGTCTAGTTAGAGGATAGATGACTCGGTGATCAATCGAATCATTGGAAAGGTCCATCTGATTGCCAGTCAGATGTTGGTAACTTGGTTCCTAGTTTCTGGCTAGGATGTCAAGTTGGTTGGAAACATCGAGCCTTGGCGTATTGATGTTCTGAAGATTCAGCACGTGCCTTGGCTTGTTCTATACTGAATCCCGGTTAAGCGCGAGGGGCAGCTCCCCAGATCAAATTCTTCGTTGATCTGACCAGCCTTAAGAGCATTATGATTTGGGTGTTGACTGTTCAAATCGTCTCCTACCGACAACTTGGTGGTCGCAGATTTCCCAAGCTGTTTTCATGAGGGCGATATGAAGTTCATATTTAGAAGGGGGATTCAAGTAGTCATCCGGAACTGGATTATATGTTTGGCCGGACGCCAGAATCGGGAGGGGCCAGTGACTTGTTCAAATTGTCTCCTGAGATTGGTTCATGGGTTATGACATATCCGGATTATCTCATGAGGTCAGTTTGAGGCTTGTCTCTGAAGAGGGGACTCATGTAGCTACCCGAGGTTGGTTGATATGTTTGGCTGGGCGCCAGAGTCTCGAAAGGTGGTCCATCAGGTCGTGGTTCTGAAAGACGAAGATTGGTGTGTTGGAATTTTTAAGAAAAAACTCCTGAGTTATTCCCTTGGGATATCCCTGTTGCGGGTCTATTCAATTAAAGTTCTTGAATATCAGGGGTTGTTGGGTGGATCTTGTCCCTATCACAAAACTATCCGAGTCTTGCTGCTTAATAGCCAGGGTTTATGGTATCTGAAATGGTTCCTCAGGTCATCCCAGACGGCCGGTTTAATGCTCTTTTTAGTCGGGTGGTTATCCAAATCAAATCCACTGACAATTCGGGTAACCGGGGTCGAAAGGTTTTGGCTTAGATGCTCAGAACTTTAACTTCGCATCGTTCTTAATTTCATCTTCCCAAATGAAATATTGGCCTTAGCTTTCTTGTTGGTTGCTCTCAGATTGAGGTCACTTGACCGCATTGGCGAAATACGATCAGTATGTGTGTGTAGTCTCAATTCGACCTTTTCGTTTACGACCGAAGGTTGTTTGTTTTATTAGGTTTCCGCTAGGTTGGGTAGGACTGTTCCTCGGTTGTTTGGTTCCAATCTTGTCAGGACTTGGTTTCTCCGGGGTTCAGTGCTATTTTGGTGTTGGTTTTGAGTTTATTCCTTTGTTTTGGTGAGCCTTGGTTGGTCTGTTCCTCGGGTAATAGGGTGCCAGTCTTGTCAGGATCTGGGTTACTCGTGGTACAAGACTATTCATTTTTGTTCTGGGTATTCCAGTGTTGGGGTTTTGGTTGATTGGTGCACCTTGTTGAGTTGGTCTGTTCCTCGGCTGATGGATTATGGCCTCGTCAGGCTCTGGGTTTACCGGGGTACAGGGTTGTTTCTGTTGGAATTGGATTATTCCTATTTTCTGAAAAGGGATTTTGAGTCCCTAATCGGGCTCTCAACATTGAACTGAATTCTTTTGGGTTTTGGTGGTCATCAGAGTTGGTTACGGGGTTTCAGAATTTTACCCGATCCGATCTTGCTCAGACAATTCCGGGTTTCGCCCCGCTGGGTCTCTTTAGGGATTGGTTTATTGGCTTTACTGGGTTTTAAGTTTTGGCTTGGCATTAGAGTATTGTCCATCCCTTTATTGGTTTGATCTGAAAGGTTTAGGGCGCGTGATTTCCTGGCTTTGGCAGTGGTTCCGGTATGATTGTGGTTCCAAGCATGTTCTTTACCGGGTTTTGGCAGTAGCCATTGGTGCCATTGGATTCCTCATATTTTTCTGGGTTCACAGGAATTTTCCATGTAGTTTTCTGAGTTTCCTGTGATTTTTAATGGTTTTTCCAAGGTTTCTGCTGAGATGGCAAGTTGTGATTGACCATTTAAAAGATTAAAAATGTTTTGGTCTTGATTCTGGTCATGATTTCAGCAGAATTAAATCCCTCGTAATTTTCTGAGTTTATAGGGATTTTCCTCATATTTTTCTGAACTTCTCAGGGATTTTGATGAATTTTGGAAGTTTTCTGGGTTTTAGAACAATCCTAGAAGTGACGTGGCAATCTCTGATTGGTCAGGTTCTGGATTCTCCTTTTTAATTGTTCTGAACTGGTTTCGGCCTGGTTTAGATCAGGGTTATGGTATGGTTAGATTCCTCATAATTTTCTGATTCCGTAGAAATTGGATTTGTATTTTTCTGAGTTGTGGTTGATTTTCTATGAATTTTTTTAGGTTTCCAGCAATCCTATTGGTCCATGTCATTAGGGAATGACACGTGGCATCTTTCTATTGGTCCAGATCAGCAGAGAAGAGGAAGTGGGCGCCACTCCAGCTTCACTTGGGGACGGGACAAGTGTCATTATAAGATTGGTCCTTTCTGCCTGTCAGTTACCCGCCATATGAAGACGCCACAGAAGATCAAAGGAAATGGGGCTGTTTTATTGGAAATAATCCGTCAGCTCCATGGATCAGGCATTCCATGGACCGGTGCTATCTTCAACTCGTGGGGCCTACGGCCAATGACTGGGTATTCATGTGCCGAGCTCACGGAAATTTGGGATATGACAATCCCTTCCTCCCTTCTTTTCCTTCTTTCCTCCTCCAATCGGCTGAGAGATATCCCGTCATGGCCGCTTGATTCGAGGTGTCCGAGTACCAGAAGACTGTCAGGACGAGTTTGCCTAGTGTCGTAATGAAGGTCTGATGCTGAGGAACGCATTTGTCGAGCACAGGGGGCTTCTCCTCCGTCACAGTTGGCTTCCCTTCCACGGCTAGGGTTTCACATGGGTGTAGATGTAATTGAGTACTTTCAATGGCGATGGGAACGAAATGGGCATTGTGAAGCGTCATGGGAGGTTCCTGATATGTGGTGTTTCTTCGAGGCGGCAGTGGGTTTGACCTTAGGCAAAGTCTGTCGTGTCGATTGATTGGTTGGTATAGTCTTTCAATGATTCAGAGGGTAGATTGACAGTCTTGCAAGCGTGTTGGAGTATGAAGAAGAGTGCTTGTACTATCAATTTTGGGGTTGAGAGGTCTCGGCATGGAGTTTCATCAAGGTTGGGTTTCAGCCATGAAGGTGAGCACATTTCTATATTTCTTCTGTTGGCTTGCGATTTTTTGACCACAATGGGTTGCTATCGATGGAAGGTATTCAAGGAGAAGTTATACCATATCAATTTAATGCCTAGCAGTGATTGGCATGGTCCTTTATCTCATATCATCTTTCTAACATGATTAGTCGATGGTTTTGCATTTTGACATGGTTTGATCCTGGTATATGGTTATAATTCGGCAGGGTAACAACATGTGTTCTGATCAGTCTGGGTTTGGGAGGAGCACGGCTGTTCTAGGCATAGCGGTTTGACATGGTGAAGGCTTTTGGTTTGATTGACACAGATGGGGCAGTTGCAAGTTTTTTTTTTTGATAGGCCAAGGATTGGTTAACAAGAACTGAATGAAATATTTGTAGGAATAACATGGGGTCTAGTTGGCCATATACAGAGAGGCTTTGATGGGGTCATGGCTAAAGTTTAATAGCAGTTATGAAATAGGCAGCACATAGGTATGGTTAAGTTTTGTCTTAGATGGTTATGAGCTGATGAAAGTTGGGTAGCATGACAGTTTGCATAGTTTGGTTTTAGCAAGGCAAGAGAGGGAAATAGCTGAGGTTTGATGGCAGCTATAAGGATTGGTTTTAGGCAATGGATGGGTATGGTTGAGGCTGTCTACTGAGGGATTAGGGGTTGGTAAAAATTGGGCAGCATGACAGTTAGGTTTTAGCACGCAAGAGGCATACCATTTGAGCATGATCCTGCCTCAAATGGCCTTCAAATCCAGGGAGTATATTCCCTCCCTGGAAGGTCTTCATAAGGTATGTCTCAGAGAGCTTATTCTCTCTCTGAGATGTCTTCAGGAAGTAGGCCTCAGAGAGCTTATTCTCTCTCTGAGGTGGCCTCAAAATGAGCTTCAATCCAGAGAGCTTATTCTCTCTCTGGATGGGGTACCTGCTGTCCTTAAACAATTCCATTGATATGTTGCCTTTTTATTTTAGCACATATTTATTTACATATGTACATAAACAGTTTTTATGTTAAGCTCCTACATTATTTTGGTTTTGAGAAGACACAGCAAAGAGGCACAGGATAAAGGAATAAGAAAAAAAAAGAAAGAGGAGTTGCAAAGACCAACAGAAAAGGAAGTTCAGCAAGAAGAAATTGATTTTATTCCTACTTCACAGAACTTACAAACAGGTGCTTCCTTCTTTTACAAGCTCCAAATGGTTCTTTTTCTCATAAAACAACTAACCTACACACTCTCCTTACAATGGCTATCCTAGCAGATCCTGTATGTGTGTGTGTTTGTGCTGCTCAACACATGAGCTTGGTGCCACTCTTGGAGGTAGAATGTGAGGGGATATTGAGGTTATGTGTAAGACTGGAGAGAGAGTGAGAGCCCCCTCTGTGTATGAGTATCCAGCCGGGTTTTTCTTCATAGCTGATGGTCTTCTTATATAGAAAAAGAGGTTTGCTTCCTGTAGATTAAGGTCAATTCCAATTCTGCCCTTCAGGGTCAATTCTGACATTTCATTCTCTTGTACTGTGGTCTTGGACAGGGTTTACATGGCCTCCAGTTGAGGTAAGCAACACTCTCTCCATTTGAGAATTATCAATTTTATTTTTCCATGAACTTTTGATCCTGACAGTACTTGATGGCAATTGATTCCCATAAGTCAAATGAACTTTGCCATTGCCACATGCAATGTTGGGTTTTTTTTTTTATCTTAGCTTCTGCTCTCAATTAATCTATCTTTCCTTATTCTTAATTAGGTCACAGCAGGTGCAATGTAGCTGCTTTGCAACTTGATTATGGTCCTCAATTTGCCTTGTTCCTCACCTTTATTTTTAAACACTGATTTTCAATCTGCTTTGTATCATATGGCTGTTCTTTTCATTCCCTGATGATCATCAATTGTTCCAAGCAGGTTCTTAATTTAGGGAAAATATCATGACTGTTTCCTGTGCCCATATACCATCCATTGACTCTTTTTATCACTGTCTCTATTACTTGCAAATGTTGTGTCATGATAAACAAAACCAATTGCTCGCTGTTACTTCTCCATCATGTGTTCAATTATGGCTATCTCATGTAGCTATGGTACTGCCTCACTAATTCTTCAAATTGAAGGTCTATTGATCATCACAATTGCTCCCTCGTTAATGTTACACAAGGGATTTGAGTTTTCTTCCGTTAATTTGACTCAATTTTGCAAAAATCGGATTTGCAGGTCTGGTCTGAGTCTGAACCATTTCTATTCCGTGTATACTGGAGAAGAAGGGGAATGAGGATCCTTTGGCGCCAAGTTTATCTCCTACCATCGACCTTCATTGAATGCATAGGCGGAAATTCAGCAGGTTATGCGGAGAGGTGTCTCCCGTGGAGCGGTTGACACAGGGACGGAGAGAGGAGGAGACTTGTCAACCGTTGTCTTCAATTCCGTTTCTGTCATGTGGGGTCGAGTGTGCAGGGAGAGGAGGCATTGATTGCGAGAGAGAGGAGCGGTAACGGCAAGGAGAAGGGACTGACAGTGGGGTCGGCTGTCAGCGAGAGACGAACGGAGAAGGAGATAAGGAGCTGGGCCGAGAGAAGTTCATGGGCCGCCATTTCCGTTCTTATTTTCGATGGGCCTCAAACTTCCTTTTTTTTTGTTTGGGTAAGTGTGGGCTGCAATGGGCCGATATTTTTGGAGAGGAGAATGGGGTTTTGTTTAATCAGACCTGAATTGAGTCGTGCACGAATCTTGATGCATCCAGAGTCGTCCAAAATGCAGATTTTTATTCCTTGTTGCTTCTTGGTGTATAATTGTATAACTTCATGTATATAAAATACACACAAAATTATACAATTATTTTTTCCTTGTTTTACATTTTAAGGCATGAATTGTGGTTTACATGGATCCAACAAAAAAAACATATTGCATTAATACTAAATTAACATTCTTTCGTCAATATTAGCATTAATACAAATGTTGAAAATTGGAGCCAATTGTCTTGAAGTTTCGGTCATCATGCGCGCATTTTTTTTGACTAATTTGGAATGATCTGAAATTGACCTTGAAAATTTATCCGTGCACCAATCGTCCGATTTATTTGCCCATGGGGGTTTCCAGATCCCGTATAACAGTCTTTCAACTATGGCCAATTTTTAGGGTCAAACAACAAGTTTCATTAATCCAAGTATTACAAAGTTGTGAAGTCATAACCCTAGTCCAAAACATACAAAAACATTCAGTCTTTATTTTGAGTCTTTTCTGTCAGTCCTGCATCCAGTCTTGAACTAGTTGCATCTCAGCTTGCATTCTATTTCAATACTTCACCTGCATCTCTAGTTGCACTCAGTCAAGTGCGACTGCATCATTTCCCTGCACTTTCATTTAATTTAGTGAACCTTATTACTTTACTGTTTTACCCCTGTAGTTTAATCACCAATCCAACTATTTATCAGGTCTAGATTACCCAAAGTTGTTAGTCCGGTAATTCTAAACCGCCTCATTGTGGGATCGACCCCTAAGTACTACGCGGTAGGATAGTGCGCTTGCATTCCGACCAAATAGGGTTAGGGTTTTTATTTAGTCTTGTGTACCCTAAAAAGCACACATCACTGAACCAGGAAATTCCCACAGATGAATGAAACTAAGTTTAAGTCAACCCCCTTCTAATTATCTCTAGATCTACCACCAAATACAGTAAAATTTTGAAAAATGAAAAATAACAGTGAAAATTACCTGAGCCATGAGGATCTGATCTTCAAGCTTTACATCAGCCGGAGGCCGAGGCAGCATCTCCTCCTTTGGGATCATCAATGGCCTCTCCAGACAATTCACATCTTCAAGGCTACAATTAGCCGTTTGCTCTGCATAACAGAAGCATCAGGGACCACATTGTAATTTTTTCTGGATCAAAATGCATCAAGCTATTTTGGTCATCGACTTGTCAAGATTATCCCACGATTATCCCACTCTGGCGTTTAATGTGAAAAACATCAATATGGAAACCCAAAGGAATTACAAAATGATTTCCTGATCAAATTATTTTAAATTTTAATTTTCTAGGATGGAACTCTGACCTCATCTTCACTTTTAGTACTGGTGCTATAAATGACAAAAATCTCAACTTCTGAGCGAGAAAGAGAGAAGGATACAGGATACCTGATGCCTTTCCAGTGCAGTCAACGGCTGGAACTCCAGGAGTAGGCTACACAATCCTCCCTGCAACAGGGTAGTAAGGCATCAGCGCTTTCATGAAGGCTTCTTTGATATGCTTTGCCGGTTGTATGCCATGCGAGAACACCAAGATGAAGTCGACGGAGAGGCGCACAGCTGTTGCACAGTCAATGGAGGAGAAAGTGTGGGTTTTGGATGGAGTGGAGGCTGTCGGCTGGACCAGGACTGCAGAGGATTTGATCATGGCATTCTTATGCCGGAAAGAGACCGGGAGTAGAGTTGATGGTAACTGTATCACTTTGCTGCAGAATGGATGTAATCCAAGTGAAAGAAAATAGAGGTACCTCGCTCCTATCAGTGCTGCTGAGTCAAATTTATAGTTTGTGGTATATGAAGGCACTCAAAATCTGATTTTAGGGAGAAAATTAGCTACAAATTTATAGTTTCTATTCTAATTCTAATATTAATAAACGTGGTAATGTTAACCTTCTATATATTAGAAACAATTACAAACTTTGAACTTTTATATTTGCTTTTTGAATTGTGGTCCTGAGGAGCAAAGAGCTACATGTTATCTTCTTTTTTAATACTTCTTTTACCTTCCTTTCCTTCCCGTTCCTTCCCTACTTCACCTTTCTTTCCCACATAAATATTTTATGTATGGCCTTTTGACATACAGCCAGCCAGTAAATGAACCCATAATTTTAGAGCGTACAACGAAAAACATATCATAAATTGCGCATACAACAATTCGCACAACATAAACAAAAGCACATTCAACCACAAAGCTACTAAGATCGATGTCCCGCCCCAAACAATTACCACGAAAGGTATTGAAAACTAGACATACTATAGGAGGAAACCAAAAAAAAAAAAAAAAAGAGACAAGAATTTATTTTCCGAAAGTAAAGAATTGAACTATCTCAGTCATCTTAATGAATCTAAAACTTGAGCAGCTCATCACAGAACTCGGCCGAGTGTTCTTCTTCAACACATCGCAACATCAGCCTGATTCCCTGCTTGGGCGTCGGCGGCTTGAGATAAATCACTGACCCGACAATGTTCACATCATCATTTAATGTGAAAACATATTTTGGTTCACCAAATCCATAATCCACCTCATTAAACCCAACACGGCTCCAATCTGAAACTGTCACTGTGCCATAATCCAATGGCACATTGTAATGTGTGTCAGAGCCACCATTCATCCAATCAACAAACTTCGTTGAGAGCGCATCCTTTGCATCTTTTATAAAGGATATGACCTCCACAAGAGATGCACTGTTGATCTCCTCACTTGTTTTAGTGATCCCAATTGGGTAGACACAATTACCGTAATAACCCTCCACTGTCGGTAAAACCCCGTGGAGTAAATGGCGTGTGCTGGCTGCAAACCCTAACCGGACCTCAGCAGTGTTTGCTAATTTAATAGCTTTTGCACGGGATTTGAAAATCATAGCAGTTATAACGTCAAAGGTAGAGCACCTCTGTGTCGTCTCGGTGGTGAATTTATCCTTGTTTTGGTTGATGCTGTCAAGAGAGATCTCGATGACAGATGTAACAAAATTAAAGGCAGTGAAGGAAGGAGGGGGCCCACTAAATGGCACCTTGGGTGGGTCTGGTATGGCTTCCCGGGACCACACTGGCTTCACAGTTGGCTCTGGAAGGCCACGTGCCATGTCACCGACTGCTTTCAAGAATTGAGCGGCACCTTGGCCATCAAAAACCAGGTGGCTGAAGCAGATACCAACAGCAAATCCACCGCATGTGAATTCAGTAATCTGAGATCAATAACAAAAGATGTGTCATTTCAGTTGCTATATAAGAAAATCAGACTCTACAATGCATTTTAGCACCTAGTTAGTTTAAGCAATAGCACCAAAGAACACAATTGCTGCACTACTGAGTTGTAACCAATGTAGTGAGAATAATATAATATTGCTGTTACATTTCAGATAGCAAATTATATTAACTGACATTATTGTTTTGAAAAAAAAAAAGTTAATGCTACAGGAAAAGGAACTCATCAAGCAGTTGGCACCTACCAACGTTCACTAATAACTAAAAAAGGACTTTGTGTTAGCACGACAGTTCAAACCAAGGGAAAACTAAAAGCAAGTTAGGTAGGTAATAGGTTGGCATATCTCAAGAGGACTTGCATGTGCTCCCCCACTATAATCCCAAGACTCATTTTTAATTAGCAACAAAAAGAGCAGCAATTTAAAAGCTGACGATCCATTCACAATTGACAACAGACTAACTTGATAATTTTGACAATCATTAAAAAGAAGGGAAAATCAGTCCTATACCCCTCAAATCTTCTCTAATTAGAAATATCCCCCTTTGATGTTTAAATCTGGAAATATCCCCCTCTAATCATAATTAGTATAGATATTTACCCTTTTGATTGTTTCTAATGACTTTTTAGTTCTGAAAACTCAATTTACTAAATTGTAGACAAAAATGTCCTCTACAAAGTTCTTTACTAAAGTTCCCAATATACAAACTTTTCAATCGTAAATTGAAAAGCCAAATTTTTTTTGGCATCTTTGCACCAATAAGAGAGGAGATATTGCTGTTATTGCATTTATGGACTATATGTTCAAGTAATAGCTAGTTGCATCTTTGTATCAGTGAGAGAGGAAACAAGTATGTACGAACTGGTATTTAATCTCCAAGACACTGAAATCCAACCATTTGAGGAGCAACAAATTACATTCGACTTGAGAGATCTCTCAAACAGACGAAATAATGAAGGAACATAGTACAACACCAACTAATGTGTAACTCCGTTAAGACACAAAACTAGGAGGCATGAAGAAATTTAAGTTCACAAAGAAGTGAAAATATGGATTTCAAAATAGTTCAAGCGATTTGTTTGGGGTATGAGTTTTCAAGCAAAAATGGGTCCGAGAAGAATGTTGGGAAGAAAGGAGATGCTTGGAGTCTCCTATCATATCTTTCTTTTCCATATAACAAGCAGAAATTAGGCAAAAAATCTTTGGAAAGATGAAACGTCAGAGCTGAGGATATTTTCGTCCATAATTATAAAAATAGAATTTTCAGAATTTAAAAAATCATTAAAATTAATTAAAAGGGCAAATATCTATATTTATTATGAATAGAAGGGGATATATCCAAATTTAAAGATCGATGGGGGATATTTCCAATTTGACAAGATTTGAGGGGTATATGACTTATTATCCCTAAAAAAGAATTAAGTTTGACATCCAACAATTGAGATGTGGTCAATGCGATATTTATATCATGCACACAAAAACGACAAAAAAAATTGACGCAACTTTTACCCTACATGAGACGATTTAAAATCAACAATAGTCTATATTTAACAACCTTTGATGGGATATCAAATGTCATTCAAATTAAATGAAATTTGATACATAACCAATCTAATCATATTTGTAATTTTTTTCCTATTTTTTTGACAATTTTTTTTTCTTGATTTGAAAAATACTATCAAGATCGCCAAGTTGCCAACTCAACTCATAACATTTTCCATAGTACCCAAGATGTGGACCAGATTCTTAAAATGCAATAACAATATAATATTAAGATGTCTATATTATCATCTGTAAGGCTGTAACCCAATTAAAGACTCATATGTCATTTTCAAATGAATTTTTGATTTCCTATTTAGCAGGTGTAGTGATTTGATTGCTTACCAAAACATTACATATTCAGAATTCACTATTATCCTACTAATAATAGTTCAAAAAGATGGTTATTAACAATTAAACTTCAGACTCACACCGACTGAACTTTCAAATTCCAACAGATCAAAGTCAACCCCCTTCTAATTCACTCCAGATCTACCACCAAACAAAATAATAATAATAATAAAATTCTGAAAAAAAAAAGAAGAGTACCTGAGCCATGAGGATCTGATCTTCAAGCTTGACACCAGCGGGAGGCCGAGGCAGCATCTCCTCCTTTGGGATCATCAATGGTCTCTCCAGATAATTCACATCTTCAAGACTACAATTAGCAGTCGCCTCTACATACCTACAAGACAATTAGACAAGAGTATTCCAAATTTCATGACCCGCATTCTAATTTCCAGTCTTTTCTGGATCAAAATGCATCAAGCCATTTTCTGATCAAAGATTTTAAAACTTTTCATTTTGAATACCAGATGCCTTCTCCAGTGCAGTCAACGACTGGAACTCCAAAAGTGGGCTCGGCGATCCGCCCTGCGACAGGGTAGTAAGGCACGAGCGCCTTGGCAAAGGCTTCTTTGATTCGCTTGGCTGGGTGTTCGCCGTGGGAGAACACGGAGATGAAGTCGACGGAGACGCGCACGGCGGCGGTGCGGTCAATGGAGGAGAGAGGGATGGTCTCGGTGGGAGTGGAGGCGGCCGGCTTGACGAGGACTGGAGAGGACTTGGTCACGGCGTAGCTCATGGTGGGAAAGAAAGAGATGGGGAGTTGAGAGTTGGGTTGGTGGAATACTGGAATGGAAACTGGAAAGAGAACAGGAGAGGAGATGGGAATTAATACTGTGCTGACTCTGTTCTGGTCTCGTAGTGAGGAAGGTGATACAGCATTATTGCTATGCCATGCTCTCCTTTCGTTTTCAAAATGGATGTGTCCAGTTTTCTATTCTTGCCTTGGTTTGGGTCTTTGGGATTAGATTAAGTTAGGCAGGGCCTAGTCGATGTTAAATTGTTCATGTTTTATTTGTGCACGTCGACTGTTGACTTTGTACATCAGATGAGATCTAGATTTATGTTTTGCTACGTCATCGCGATTATTACTCGTTTTTCCATGGTCCATATTGAATTGGAGATCAAATTTTATATTTCTTTTATAGATTTTAAAATAGAGTAATGCTAGAATCAAACATATAGGACGTCAAACACGATCCAAACGTAGCACATTAAAATTTCAAACGGTCGATCCAAACCGCTCAATATGATCTCTATATTAAATATCTTTGATAATCAAATTTTATATTTGTTCATATTTTCTAACTATTTTTTTCGAATTTTCAAAATTGAAGGGTTCAGAACTTTTTAGATTGAGCATATTGAAAAATTCCAAAAAAATAGTAAAAAAATTTGAAAAATATAAAATTTGGTCTCCATGAAGATTTTATAACACAGAACAATTTGTGTAGTTTGGATCGGTCATTTCAATTTTAAAAATTAAAATTTCATCGCGTTGGACAAGTGTGCGTATCCTATATGTTTGACACTAGCAACCCCCTTAAAAATATCGTTGTTATTGGAAGGTCTAGAATTATTTAGATTAAAAATTTTAAAAACATCAAAATAATATTAGAAAAATTGTGAATTGGTCACCAACGAAATTTCAATATAGAAAATATGTTGGACAGATGGATCGGCCAGTAAAAATTCGAAAATTGAGATATAAATCGCGATTGACGATCATCCATCAATTGTGGTTGATTTGATTTATAATGATAATTATAGTTAACTGGAAGTTGGAATGTAACATCACTGCAGTTATGCATGCATAGCATCTCTACTCTCTACTATATTAAAAGCACCAATGGAAGGATGTAACATCTTAGGATACAATCTTGATCTGAACAATCTGCATCATTGATTGCTTTTAATTTATATTCTACACCATTGATTGTTAAAACAAAAACTTGATAAAGGGTCCAGATTATATCGCAGAACGAAGAGAGTTTTATCTTTACGTTTTGTCGGAACGCACAATAGTCTCCTATATGCATTTACCTTTTTTATAATTTTCCGATAAATTTTTCAACGCATTTTTTCCCTCACCACCTTTCAGCGAGGTTCCGTACAAACCCTAAACCCCACGCCCGACGAACCTAAGATCGCCACCGACTCACTCTTCTGGTTATCTCGCTGATCTCCTTTCGAATATTGGGACCCAACAATTCCACCCTCTCATCCTAACCCCCGATGCACCGAGATGAAGGCCGCCAGCTCCGTTCTCTCGGCTGGTCCGATAAGGAACGGGAGCCGTCGGATGAGACGAGCGATAAAGATCCCTTCGCATCACCGCTTTTTCCCATTTTGTATTTGAAATTCGAAAAATGTATGTATCGTTTTAATTTTGATTTTTAAATTTAAATTTTGAAAACTCATCTTGCATCTCAATTCCTATTTAAACTTTCGTATAGATTCGTTAACTGCCGCTCGACTCCGTCCATGCCATTCTCTTCAACTCTCTTCTCGGTCCTGTCCTTTTTTTCTTCACTTTTGCCTCTTATTCGAACTGATCCTGGTGCTGTTGAGGTACAATATGACCCCCTATATTACCTTCTTTTAATGGCTGTTTGCTTTTTAATTGGATTTAATTAGTTTTGGTTTGTTTCATTTTTCTGTTGTAGTCTCTAATTTTGCTTGATTTTCCAATAATTTTGTGTTTGTTTGATTGAGCATGATAATCATGAATATTATTTTCTTTCCTTAAACAGTAAAGTGTCAGATCTTTTGGTACTTGAACCTTATATAAAATGATTGGATGAATTCTCCTACACTGGAATAGAGCTATAAAGATAGTAAAATAAAAATTGAGCAGAGTTGAAACTATTGACTTACGAGTGTGCTTGTGTATTCAGGGTGTATGAAATTATGAACTATATCTAATATCTGTGGTTGCAAGTAAGAATTGCTTTACAGATTGAACTTATATAGAGATAAGAGAAGGGACAAGGCTTTCTTATATGTTTTTAGTAGTTAAGGCATTCTTATTTGTCTGGATTTAATAGAGGCCAATCATTAGTGAAAAGTTTCCCCAGATCAATTGAACAATAAGAAAAGAAAATTGTTGTGCTGGAGAATTTTATCCTAAGATTTTTGCTATAGGTAAGAGTCGTGTCACCTACTGCATGACCCTTCTTTTTGATCTTGCAGTGAACGATAACTCAAAAGGGTTGGTCAAGTGATGAGACATGAATAAAGAAGAGCAAACCTCAAGAAAACATTCTAATCTTAACAAAAAAAGAAAGGTTAGGGCAACATCACCACTCTTTTGTTGTTTCATACAAGTACTAAATGCAAAGAAGTATGGCTGGTAATGTTTGGGTATATTCTGTATAAACTTTTCTGCGTCTTTTTGTTTCAGGTAAAGACAGTGCTTGTGCCAGTTTTCCCCCATTGAACATTCATCAATTGTGAAGATTCGGCTTCTCTTACCTCGAGGGTATACGTGAACCAGAAGAGCCTCAAAACAGTTATAAAAGACATGCTGGTATTGGCTTGTCTATCTGGTAGTTAAGTCTATGCTTTGACACATTACCTTTAATTTTACAATTTTATTCTCTATTTTTCTTAATTGATACTTTGTTTGTTTGTATTGTTGTTGTTGTTATGGTGCAGACCATAGGAGGATATCAGACACTGGAATGTGATGATTATGTGAGCGGACAATCACCTTGTCCTCTTTGTTTAATTCTCTTCATGTTAGTTGTTTTTAATGTACTAAATGGTTGACATGTTCTAATTTTCTAAAAATACAGGGACCATGTAGCAAAAGATAAATATGGCTTGTCAGAGGGGCTTGCTTCTTTTTCTTTATGTTAATGTATTAATAATTTAAGTAGACAATCGTTATATAGTGTATACATGGCTGCAGATGAATACCATGGTAAATGCTAAAGAATTTCCTAGAAATTTGAATGAGATGTGAAGTTTAGTTGACACTTAAATTTCTGTAATCAATTTCCCTCATGTTACAAAGTAATTGTCATATTCCGTAAGTATCTTGGCATAATGGTTAAAAGTTAATGGTGTTCTTCTTGTCAAAGTATCATGTCCAATTCTAATTGAGATTCTACAAAATATTTTTTAGTGCTAGGGTTGATTATTTTAGCTTTGAACCAATGAAAGAACATGTACCATAATTTTGTTTCGGTCAATAAAGGTGTAAACTTTTTTTTTTGTACTATTACTATTTTCAATTATTTTCTTACTTTATTGTAGTCATTGAGCTAGATTGCAAAAAAGAATTTCTTTGACAAAAAAGTAACACCACTAAATAAGGCGTATATTAAGGGAAGTTGTATATACAAACTTTGTGGGAACTAGCTGAACTATAATATTCATTTCTCCTTTAGCTAGCTAATCGTATATGAATGCAACTGAATAAGAATTACCTACAATCTACTGTTTACTGTTGCTCACACAAAACAAAGCTTTTCCAGATGGAGATACATTTGTACTTAACCATGATAAATTCTGCTTTCTACTATCTACTTCATTTTATTTGTTACATTCTACTAAACTTAAACACTAAAAGAAAAATTAAACAGAATAGATAATCAGACAAATTAATGACTCATATTTTATTCCACATTAAAGGGCTTCTGCACATAATAAAAAATTCAACAAAAATAGAGCTAAAATTGAGTGTTGATTGATATTGACATCAAGTCAATTTAGTGGCTACGTAATAACAAACTCAGTGCAACTGGCCTGTTCATTTTCATTTTTTTTAACCAAAATAACAAACTAACTCCAGTTGGTTTGTTCATTTTTTTTTTACAAAATAACAAACTAATTTCAGCTGGGATGTCCATTTTTTTAAACCAAAATAACAAAGTAACTTTAGTTCCTCAGGTTGAAAATGAAAACTAGAAATGATCAATTTTTTTTTAATACCAAACATTGTCTTTAGAAGCTGCACGAGTTATTTGCTAATATTTTTATGGAATACACTGCTTCATAAAAAATTGCCCGCACATTGAGTGGGCACTGCTGCTAGTAACTATATAATTGGTGTACGGTGTTTTGTTGGCTTTTCTCTTTTTTTGTTTCCCCTCCTTTTTTACTGGGATGTGGACGGAGAAGGATCTTAGACGAGTGATTCAGCTCGTCTACATGCAATAAAACTATAGAAAACTTGTAACATTTTGTTCGTTTTACGTCTATTTTGCCAACAAGATGTTGTATTAAACAAAACTTAATTGCACAATTTTAAATTATTATCATTTGATTTTTCTTTTATAAATTTTTAAGCTCTTAATTAGACTTAAGAATTTTGTTATACTGGGAGAATTTCCATAAAGGATTTTGTTGGCTCCGTTTGGATAGGTGTGGGAAGAGGGAAGAAGAGAAAAAGTCAGAAGAAGTATTGAGAAATGTGTAACTTTGTGAAAAGTTTGGATTGTTTAATAATAAATTTTTTCTCTTCTTCCCACTCCAATCCAAACATAGCCGTTGTTAACTGCATATATTGTCTCATTGTGCATTAATTTAATTGTGGATGTACCTCATGAGGTATAACATGTTTACATTGATTTTGATCTTTGTTTTGTTTGAAATAGAATAGAACTTTAAAGAGATTTTTTTAAGATATCATGAATTTTGCATGCTGTTGATGTTGAAGATGCAGTGCTCATTTCATATTAAATTAACATTTCAGCAAATACAATATACAATATACAACTACAAGATATATATTAAAAAAAAGACTTTCTATATTGGATCGAAATTTTCAACTCCATTTGAATCCTGAATTCCTGATCAATCACAATCGTGTAATAATCTAGTGCACACGCATATTTGCCAGCGCTATAAAATGTGCTAACTAAAAAAAAGGTGGAAGTCATTCCCCACAGCAAGGAACAAATTATTTGTATATCTGGCTATGCAAATCATGTTAGATTGTCTACAAAATTTATTTGGAATTTACTTTTACAAAAGTCATCATCATCTTAAAAAAGAGTAAGATCTTTAGATTGTTTTTGACTTTTTGCCGAAAGTGACGCTAGCCGTTGACACAAAATAGCGCCGCAGAAGATCTCCTCTATCGGATTCAGATTAACCTACCGCGCAACAAAGCACATATATACACCAAACGGTGTGAAAAGCTTTGAGATTCACACTTATTTTGATGGGCATAAGAAAAAGAAGAAAAGAGACCTTCAAAGGCCACGGCCGACTAAGGCTAAACATCTGCCTTTTATCTTGATCAGAAAACTTATTTTATGTGCTTCCGAACTTTGGTTCTTTTCTATCTGTAATTGAAGAAAATTTTAAGAGATTTTTAATATTTTGAAATGCATATATATGAATATAAAATTAGATTCATATTTTTTATTAGGTGGTCACATCGATTTTACTAATCATCTTTGCTAAATTTTCAAGAGAAAATGAATCCTACGTATTGGACTATTGGTTCGTTCTTACCGAATCCCTCCACGAAAAAAATGAAAAAGAAATTACTTCTCAAGGCAAATAAAATATGAATTGGTTTCACGTTTTTCGAATGTTACTGCGTCTGCGTCTACTCGCCAAGCACTATCGTTGCTCACGTGTATAAACCACATCCTGCCTCCGAAGGGAAGAAAAAAAATTATAAACAATTCAAACTCTTCACAAAATTACACACTTCTCAATACTTCTTCCCACTTCTTCCCTTCTTTTCTTCTTCCTACACCTATCCAAACGCACCCCTTGAGCGTCTTAGTGCATAAAGCCTCTTATATCTTAATCTTACGAATTTAGTACTACATGATGATGTAAGACAAGTTGCATGCATTTGGAATGGTAAAGCATTCATTATTCATTCTCATAATTGTTAAAGTAATGAATGACAAAAAAAGCAGTTTCCTGAAGATATAAATAACCCTGCTTAATCAAATACACCGTAAAATGCTACTTTTTAAAAAAAATTGAAGACGCTGAAAATGTTATTAATAGTGATTGACAATAAGCACGTAAGGCTTTCCCAACTAAAAAATATATTTAAATATTTTAGATATTGGAGTGGACTAAACAAAGTGGTAGTTGAGTTCTCCACTTAACTACTTAGATTGCTATAATAACTACTTATATTCTAATTATAACACGTTATTCCTTTCTACACTTTTTTACTGTCTGTAAAAATGTCAAAAAAATGTAACATATATTAAATGAATAATTTTGTTGATGAAACTAGCTCTAGTAATGGCAAAAAAGGCTATGGGGATCTAGGAATTTTAGATTTAAGAACCATGAATTTGACACTCTTATTTAAGTGGCGATGGAAATTTCAAGAATACATCTCATATGTAGCGATATGTGGAAAATCTTTATTACACACAAATATAAAATTTCTACCACTTATAATAAACTTTCTCACTTTCGAAAAGAGATAAAGTGCGTTGTAAATTTCAAGTAGGCGCCGAACATACAATCAACTTTTGGGTGTGTGCAAAAATATTTTTTTTGGATTGGTTAGATTATCATGAAAAGAATAATTTGTTTGAATAATGTGTTTCGTAAAAGTTGTGAAATCCTCAAATAGTATTAATTAAGTCCTGACACTTGATTGTATGTTCTAATGTACTCTATTTTTTGTAAACATTTGTTTGATATCAGTTTTGAAAATTAGTAGACCCTATTCATTGTATGCTCTAATGTACCCTATTCATTGTATGCTCTAATGTACTCTATGTGTTTTGTAAACAATCTTTTAGCAATAGCAGTACTACTACTAGTAGTAGCAGCAGCAGCAGCAGTAGTAGTAGCAGCAGCAGCAGTAGTAGTAGTAGGAATAGTAGGAGGAGTAGTAGTAGTAGTAGTAGTAGTAGTAGTAATAGTAGTAGTAGTAGTAGTAGGAGCAGCAGTAGTAGGAGCAGCAGCAGTAGCAGCAGCAACAGCAGCAGTAGCAGTAGTAGTAGTAGTAGTAGCACAGCAGTAGCAGTATAGCAGTAGTAGCAGTAGCACTAGCAGCAGCAGCATACAACAATCTTTTACTTTTATCGTACATTAAATACAATAATTTGCTAACACTATATATATTGTTTTTTGAGGCATTAGGTGAAATGCAAATTAATTTGTTGTAAACTTGTAATATTGAATTTTTCTTATGTTTGTTTGTGCGGATAAATTCGACATATTTTTTGTGATCCTAGTGACATAGTCAATATTTATTATCATTTGGACCGTATTTGGCACTTAAAATTGACTCAAACCAACGAAATACTTATGAATTGTCATGTTTTTCCCAGGATTTGGCTCTGCCGTCGTTTCTTCTCTTCTCTATGTACAGGTTTTAGTGATTTCTGGTGATTACGGAGCATTTCGATGGATTCCCGGTGTTTTCTGCACGCTAGATGACTCATTCCTAGCATAGGAGGCATTTCTCAGCACTCTGCTCGGACCGATCAGCATTTCACTCGGTCCGATTGGTTCACAGCCGCCATGCCACTTTCCTTATACTCCACTCGGTCCGACCAGAATGACATTCGGTCCGAGCAGATGGCCGCCATAGCAAGTTTGGAATGTTTTTCAAGATGGAAATTGGATTTTTTGGTATTCTTTCTTGCCTTGGCGTCCAGACCTTCTCTCTATACACCGGGGGAACATCTATATATACTTTGGGCACGCCTAGGATAGGGGAGAGACTTCTACCCTAGATTCCCACTTCCCCAAGGCTCTTTGGTGCTCTTTGACCATTGAAGATCATTAGGATTTGATTCTAGAAGACGACAGCAGTAGTGGAAAGACGATCTTACCATCCAGCAACACCCCTTGCCTATTGGATCCTTGCATTGATCATAAAGGAGTATTTGCTTTGTATTTCTTTATGATTTTCTCTTACGATTTGATGGGCTTGTATCTTTACTTTTATATACTGTTTATTAGGTGATTGCTACTATGTTAGGCTAGTTATCTATGTAGTCTTAGGATTAGGGGATTACCTTTATGATTGGATGATGTTTGTTTGACTTGATATGTTATATTATGCTTTGAGATTTGTTTATTGAGAATTGTATCGATTGCTTAAATTAAAGCACTTGTTGAATTGCTAATTACCCTCTAGTTGAACAGCTGCATCTAGTAGGTCTAAGTTAGGATAAACGAGTTGAATTGATTTAAGTACTTGGGGTAAATTGTTGATCCGAAAGGGGAAATTAGCTAACACCAAAAGTGTAGTTTTTAGAATAGTTCAAAAGACTTCTAAATATCCCTAAGAACTCCTTTAAACAAGTTTAATTCGTCGAACTCTATACCAAAAGTTGTGAATCGATTGAATTAATTAGGTTAGATTGTGATTGAACCAGTATCTGCACCAACAAGCGAAAGCTGAGGCTTAGAACAACTAGGTTTGACCAATAAACCCTGACTTGAAGCATAACTTAGTATATTTAACCAAATGAACTCACTTTTGTCTTCTGCTCGGACCGAGTGAGACCTTGTTCGGACCGAGCAGAGTGGCGACCGTAGTTTAAACGTCAAGTTTAGCACGACAGTGTTCGACTTTGGGATTTAGGCAACCAATTATAATTGAAACCCGACTCCTAGGACACTTTAATATCTGTTTAAAACCCAAAAGACCTCACCTTTAGTACTTTACTTTAATTTTAGTTTAATTGTTTTATTCCAAGTCTAAAAATCAACCAAAACTATTTACAATTTGAGCACTATTTAATTTTACATTACTCAAAATCCCATAAAATATTTCTATCTAGATTTTAAGAAAAGATAAGTCCGGTACTCATAGATCCGTCCCTTGGGTTCGACCCTAAAGCTATGTTCTGAACGATTAGTGAGGTTAGCTATAGGTTACAAATTTATTTGATTCCTAGATAATAAACCTTCATTGTGTTTTCTTGCGATTTAGACTTGTCATCTTCTTCAGCTATGTTTTCTTTTTACTTACATATACTAACAAGCCTTTATTTTGCATTCAGTTGGACGATGAGAATTAGAAAGATGTCAATAGTACTCAATTTGATTGTGCAATAAATGGCCTGTGAAATATATGCCTTGATATTTTTATCATAGATACTATCATTTAAAGTTTGTCAATATTCAAACGGTAAGAAATAAAAAGATAGACAAATCCATAAAAAATGTTAGAAATTTTCTATATATATATGTGATATGTCATAATATATACAAAATATTTTCACTTGCACAATTTTAAATTTGAGTCATTCATGATAAAATTATCTTTTAATGTTTGTTTCTAGGTTCAGAAATCTCCTAAAAGGTATTTTATGGTGCGTAATTGCTTGTAATTCAAGTGAAATGAATGTAATTGCATAACTTGACTTAAAAATTCAGCATTATGGAACAACTTATTTAAATGCATAAATTACTAAAAAAAATCAAAATAATAAAACTAATTATTTATGTCGTAAAATACAAAACTAGGAAAAGTAAACAAATTAAATCATATTATGAAACACCAAAGTAGAAGCGAAAAAAAAATTATCTGAATTCTGTTGTAGTTGTTACTAATTTATGCAGGAACTTTTCATCAAAGTCAAAAGCCTTAGACAAATGAATTGAGTTAGGTAAACATGAAAAATGCGAGTATAACTGCGTCTACTAAAACAACCCACACAGTGTACTAAATTTAAACATTTCATGGCCTGATGAAATGTGTGCTTATACTGTTGCTCATTCAAAAATCGCACCTAAATTTAAATATTTCATAGCCTAATGAAATGTGTCCTCGTACTGTTGCAGTATTTTTTTTTTTTTTGTCGGTTCCCTTTTTCCTAGAAATTTCAACAATAGGCCCCCAAACATTTTCTGTCGGAGGCAAAAGCCTCTCCAGCCACATCCGAAATGAACCATTCTCTGTCAGATATTCTACACTACCATAGGTATCATAATTACAATAAAGATTAGTATTATGTTTACATAAATACATAATGCCCTCTATAACAAAAAAAGGGAAGGCCATTTTTGCAAGTGTACGGCCGCTTTCTTATTCAGAGGAATCAGGAATCACCTCAGCTTTTCTTCTGTCCTTCACCCACTGAAGTTGATCCGAAAGAGAGACGCCAGTCTCTAATCTCCCTTTTATGCGGTCAATATCCCATTCATAGTTTGGCAACATCAAAGTTTAGTGGGATCTAAGTGTTAAAGTTAGCATTTTGAGATTAAAGTTAGTACTAATTTAAAGTTAGTAATTGTTGTTCGGCATGAAAGGTTAAAGTTAGTGATCAAAATAAATACATTCACTTATAATATTCATTTTAATCTAGACATTTTAGAATTCGAAAATTTTAAATCTTGATATTTTCAAAATTTGAAATTTTAAAAAGTTGAAATTTTAAAAATTTGAAATATTTTAAAAGTTAAATTTAAAAATTTTTAAAAGTTGAAAATTGAAATTTAAAATTTGAGATTTTGAAATTTGAACTTTTAAAATTTGAAATTTGAAAATAAATTTAAAATTTTGAAATTTGAATTTGAATTTTTTTTTAAATTTTAATTTTTAAATTTGAATTTTGAAATTTTAAGGTTTTTTCTTAAGGTTTTTCTCTTTAGATACGATATAATTTTTCTTTTTTTTGGGTGTTTGAGGAACACTCAAATATGAAATGGACAAGTTAGGGAAGTAGTGCTAATCCCGTTGGCCACAAAGTTGATTGGCGATACAAGATCCATAGGTTAGCTCGTTGACCTAAAAGTCAAGCTAAATTTGACACTACCAAAGCAGCCCCAAATGTGCATCTTTCGTCAGGTTGTATCTCTCTAAAACTGCTGGAGACAGCCAGTTTCTTTATCCTATGACTGAAATACAAAAGATAAACATTAATTGAGGCCGTGCTCTAGACATTGTGGAGGTGAAGTCAAAGCATAGAGTGCTTCTTAATTTTCTTTTAACTAGTTATCTACATATAATCACAGTGAGGCTAATCAGTAAAGTTATTCTGTGACAAGTACATCGAAGGTAAAATATAGGCATTAACAGAGTTAACAGAGTGATCTCAAGAAAGAGTAAACAACATAATCCCTCAAATATCAGTTGCTGTCGAAATTCGATGCTTCACCAATATATGCATGTAATGGTACTAATCTATGACTCTAGCTACAGAAATGTAAGGAAAAATAGCCAACATTATTACCTAATTAGTAAGACGCTTCTTTAGTTTTAGCCAATACTTTTTATGTGCTTTCTTCATCTCTCTTTCAATTCTTTTTTCGATTTTCTCCCAGATTTTCTCCTTCTTTGCTTCTGAAATCAATTCAGCTTTTATTTTATGATAGCTATCCCAGTCGAGTTCTCTTTCGTGATAGCCACCTATTTTGGCTGCAGTTGCAATAATCTGTGCCCAGTTCTTATATAATCTGTCCTCATGATGTCTTCGTTAGTGGCGCTCGTACCAGGTCTGTTTCAGCACTGTACTTATCTTTTCTTTTGCTTTTTTGCTGAACAGTAAGAAAAATATATATTTAATACATTCTGTGAACATCATCCAGTATGCCATTTACATAAAAGGCCTGCAGTTTTCTATTTAAGTGACAATAATTGCAACTGAATACAAAGATAAGTAAATAAAACGGAATGGAATTTGAATATATAAATATAAGTTGAAGTAGCCAACCTTGTGCTAAAAAAAAAAAAATGCAAATATATAGTTACTTCTACTATGTACCTGTGAGTACCTTGCATTCTTCTCAGCTTTTTCCTAACCTAAAAATGAGAAATGGGTTGTGGAATAAATTGTGGAAAAATTATGCAAATATACAAATCGTTTTGGAATAAGTTCATGAATCTCAAGAACCAATTCTATAAAAGGTCAACGAAAGTGATGCATAACCGAAAGGTGCATAGACATCACGACATCCTTGTACTTGGCATATGAGGATCCGTTGATAAATAATGAACCGATGAAATATCTCGATTCCACAAGTATGATTTGAACCCATGTGATTTTAAGTGCAATTCGTGTGTAACAACAAGGTATAGACCTTGGTTGATGTTCGAAACCCAGCTTGACACGTATTTTTTGAGAACCAGCTCTTGATCTAGTGATAAAGAGCAATGCACCTTGAGTGAAAAGTCGCAGGTTTGAAACCCAATCTGAATCCTGTGGCGCGCGACACAGCGTGCAGCGCGCCACATGGACCGTCCGATCAAATCTGGACGGGTTATATTTTTTCGAGCCTTACAATCTGTTACATGCACGGAGCTCCCTCATCCATGGAGATTTGATCGGACGACCTGTGGTGCGCTGCACGCTGTGTCGCGCGCCACAGCATTTGGATTTTTTGAAACCCGCCTAGGAGGGTGTTTCGTAGACATTAAATTAAAAAATAAGTTGGAGAACTTAGACATCCAATTTGTCTTAAAAAAAAAATGACCTTTGATGGGATATCAAATCACATTCAAATGGTATGGAATTTGATACACAACCACTCTAATCATGTTTGTTATTTATTTATTTTTTTTTTGACAATTTTTTTCTGGTTTGGTTTGAAAAGTTTATCACAATTGCCAAGTTAACTCATGTTATAATATATACCAATATAATAGTAAATGCATCTGTTATCACCTGCAACCCAATCAAAGGCTTATATGTCATTTCAAACGAACTTTTATTTTTTGGTCTCTTTAGCAGGTATAGTTATCTGGTTGCTTACCACAATGGATATTCAAATTTTACAATCATACTAATAATAATAGTTCGGAAAGATGGTAACTAACTGTTAAAACTTCACACAGACGCCCAGACTGAACTTGGAAATTGAATATCCCACAGTCCACAGATAAATGAAACTAAAATTAAGTCAATACCCTTCTAATTATCTCTAGATCTACCACCAAATAAAGTAAAATTCTGAAAATGAAAAATAACAGCGAAAATTACCCGAGCCATGAGGATCTGATCTTCAAGCTTCACACTAGCCAGACCTCGGTCGCCGAGGCAGCATCTCCTCCTTTGGGATCATCGATGACCTCTCGAGACAATTCACATAAACATCAGGGGCCACATTGTAACTTTTTCTGGATCACAATGCATCAAGCTATTTCGGTCATCGACTTGTCAAGAGTATCCCACTGGCGTTTTATGTGAAAAACATCAATATAGAAACCCAAAGGAATTACAAAATGATTTCCTGGTCAAATATTTTTAAATTTTCTAGGATGGAACTCTGATCTCACCTTCACTTTTAGTACTGGAATGGTGGTTTAAATGACAAAAATCTCAACTTCTGAGGGAGAAAAACAGAAGGATACAGGATTTCAGATACCTTCTCCAGTGCAGTCGACTGCTGGAACTCCGGGAGTGGGCTCCACAATCCTCCCTGCAACAGGGTAGTAAGGCACCAGCGCTTTTGCGAAGGCTTCATTGATACGCTTCGTACGCAATGCGAGAACACCAAGATAAAGTTGCCGGTTGTTCCGGATGAAATGGAGGCTCCCTGCTGGACATGAGAGGACTTGATCATGGCATATCTTATGCCGGAAAGAGACGGGGAGTAGAGTTGGTGGTAACTGTATCACTTTGCTGCAGAATGGTTGTAATCCAAGTGAAAGGAAAGAGAGAGGTACCTCGCTACTATCAGTGCTGCTGGGTGAAACGATGAAAAGAGAAATATGAAGACACTCAAAATCTGATTTTAGGGAGAAAATTAGCTATATATTATCTAATTCTATTAGTAAACGTGGTAATGTTGTCCTTCTATATGGCTTCGTTTGGATAGGTGTGGAAAAAAGTATTAGAAAGTGTGTAACTTTATGAAGAGTTTGAATTGTTTATAATAAATTTCGACCTTCTTCTTTCTTCCAATATCCAAACGGTGCCTATATTAAAAACAATTACAAACTTTGAACTTTTATATATGTTTTTTGAATTGTGGTCCTGCGGAGCAAAGAACTACATATTATCTTCATTTTTATATACTTTCACCTTCCATTCCTTCACTACTTCATCTTTCTTTCCCACATAAATATTTTAATGTATGGCCTTTTGACATACAGCCAGTCAGCTCCCTGTCAATGAACTTTATATATTCGTCACTGAAGATGACCAACACATTGCCATAATTTTAGAGCGTACAACGAAAAAGATATTCTGAATATTTGCGCATCCAACAATTCGCACAACATAAACAAAAACACACACAACCACAAAGCTACTAAGATCTATGTCTATGTCAGTCATCTTAATGAATCTAAAACTTGAGCAGCTCATCACAGAACTCAGCCGAGTGTTCTTCTTCAACACATCGCAACATCAGCCTGATTCCCTGCTTGGGAGTCGGCGGCTTGAGATAATTCACTACCCCGACAATGTTCACATCATCGTTTAATGAGAAAACATATTTTGGTTCACCAAATCCATAATCCACCTCATTAAACCCAAGACGGCTCCAATCTGAAATTATCACTGTGCCATAATCCAATGGCACATTGTAATGTGTGTCAGAGCCGCCATTCATCCAATCAACAAACTTTGTTGAGAGCATGTCCTTTGCATCTTTTATAAAGGATATGACCTCCACAAGAGACGCACTGTTGATCTCCTCACTCGTTTTGGTGATCCCAACTGGGTAGACGCAATTACCGTAATAACCCTCCACTGTCGGTAAAACCCCGTGGAGTAAATGGCGTGTGCTGGCTGCAAACCCTAACCAGACCTCAGCAGTGTTGGCTAATTTAATAGCTTTTGCACGGGATTTGAAAATCATAGCAGTTATAACGTCAAAGGTAGAGCACCTCTGTGTCGTCTCGGTAGTGAATTTATCCTTGTTTCGGTTGATGCTGTCAAGAGAGATCTCGATGACAGATATAACAAAATTAAAGGCAGTGAAGGAAGGAGGGGGACCACTAAATGGCACCTTGGGTGGGTCTGGAATGGCTTCCCGGGACCACACTGGCTTCACAGTTGGCTCTGGAAGGCCACGTGCCATGTCACCAACTGCTTTCAAGAATTGAGCGGCACCTTGGCCATCAAAAACCAGGTGGCTGAAGCAGATGCCAACAGCAAATCCACCGCATGTGAATTCATTAATCTGAGATCAATAACAAAAGATGTGTCATTTCTGTTGCTTTGTAAGAAAATCAGACTCTACAATGCATTTTAGCACCTAGTTTAGTTTAAGTAGATGATAATAGCAACAAAGAATCACTACTTGCTGCACCGATGAGTTGTAACTTGTAACCAATGTAGTGAGAAATGAGAATGATATAGTATTGTCGTTACATTTCATATAGAAAATCATTTTAACTGACATTAGTGTTGAAAAATTAAAATCTTTTTAGGGTTACTGAGCAAAAGAAGATTATTAACAAAAAATAACTTAGCATATCGAGGATGGATAGGAGACACTTCATGTGTTTATTGTCCGAGTTTGGAGACAATAGATCATCTTTTTTTCAGATGCCCTAATAATAGATTGATATGGTTATGATTCCTGAAATAGTTTGATTGTAACGTTGAACCTTATTTTCTTGAAGATTTATTACAATATAATAATTCTTTACATATATCTCTCTTAGATGCTTTCCAAATTTGTTGTGGTGCAATATTTTGGATTCTGTGGAATAATAGAAATAAGATATGCTTTAAGTCAGATAAGCACCATACTTATAGATATACTGCTTCTCTAATCAAATCATTGCTTAATCATTGGTCAGTTCTGTGAAAGCTGCATTGAAGGAGCAAGCTTTTGGGATGATCCCTGATGTCAATGAGCTTCCTCTTCAATTGGATCAAGCTTGATAAAAGATGGATGGGAGGCAACATCTATGCAAGAAGGGGTGTCAAAAAATAAAAAATGTTGCTAATATTTGGCCTATTTATGTTGTTATTTATCTTAAGACTCTATTTGTGTTATATGCTTGTTCTTTATGACTATATGAGGTTGTTGGGTCAATTGATAAGGGTAGGGAATAATAAAAAGAGGGCATTGGTACCATATACTAGTACCGTGCAACTTGGGGTAGAGTTATTCTATTAAGCTCTACTATATTTTGCAATAAGACTTTGTATGTTTTTTAACTTTCTTTAATGAAAGTGGTAGAGCACTAAAAGCTCTACTTGTTTCAAAAAAAAAAAAAAAAAAAGAAAAGTTAATGCTTCAGGAATAAGGAGCACATCAACGTGTTGGCACCAACCAATGTGAACTAATAACTAAAAATAGGACTTTTGTGTTAGGATGAGTAAAGCTGTCAATACCGTATCGTTTTGTACGTTTTCTATTCCATTCTGTCCTGACGGAACAGAAACGTAACAGATTTACATTACATTTCAGTGAGCGGAACAGAGGACATAATGGAATGGGATTTCATTCAGACAGACGGAACAAAAGCGAAACAGTCTGATTCTGTTTTGTTTTTCAATGTAATTTCGTGGCCCATCAGCCTATAAGTCTATCAGCAACCCATTTCTTTCTTTCTCTCGAGAGAGAGGTAGGGAGAAAGGAGAAAACCATCTCCTCTCTCGCTCTCTCCGTCTGCCTCCTCTCTCTCCACCGCCTGGCTCCTCTCTCGCTCTCTCCGCTTGGAACCCTCTCCCTCTCTCTCTCTCTCTGAATGCCTCACCTCTCCCCCCACTGCTCCCCTCTCGCTCGAGATCCAACACCTCTCACCACTCACCTCTTCTCCACCGTAAGCAAATCCTAGGCCCCTCACCGCCACCTACTCTCAGACCCAAGTTCAAACCCACCTCTCTACCTCTCAGCTATCCTCTCAAAACCGAGTTCCTTTGCCCCTCTCCTTTACCCTACACACACTCATCTTTCTCTTTATTCTTTGTGATTGATCGACAATGGAGATGGCGGCTGACGGCCAAGTGACTAGTGGTGGATTTGCGGTGGTGATGATGGCAGCTGACAGCAGTTGAAACTTTCCTCCTCATTCATTTGAGTACTCTCTCTGTCTTTTTCCTTCGATTGGGCTTTCAATTCTTTTTCAATTTCTTTTCAACTTCTGTCTTCTGATTTATGATAGGGTTTTTTTTTTTTACTGGTAAACATTAATTTCTAATTTGAAGAGTTGTTACAATTTGACTGTCATTGTCTGCTCTTTAATTTTTCTTTTTTTTGCTTTGATTTTCATTTGGTTAAATCTGACACAACTATTTTCAATTTCCCTTTCTCATTTTTTGTTTCAATTTTCCTTTTGATTTTACTTGTAAGAGCATATTTGAGCTTTTGATTTTACTAGTAAGAGCATATTTTAACTTATAAGAGCATATTTGTGCTTCTGATTTTACTAGTAAGAGTATATTTGAGCTTTTGAATTGATAAGAGCAGCTTTTGATTTTACTGGTAAACAAATATTTGAGCTTCTAATTTCAACGATAATAAAAATTAACGTTACTTGCGTTCTTCCATTTTGATTGATGGAACAGAAAATGGAACATATTATATTTCCATTGTAATTACGGAACATTAAGTGAAAATCAGTTTTGTTTCGTGCATTACAACGGAACATAACGTAAATGACCATTTTCGTGTCCGTTGTGCACGTTTGACAGCTCAAACAAAGAGAAAAATAAAAGCCAGTTAGGTGGGTAATAGGTTGGCATATTTGAAGAGGAATTGCATATGCTCCCACTACTAGCCCAAGAATCGTTTTTAATTACCAACAAAAAGATCAGCAATTTAAAAGGTGAGAATCCATTGACCATTGATAATAGACTAATTTGATAATTTTGGCAATCATAAAAAAGAATTAAGTTTGATATCCAACAATTGAGATGTGATCAATGCAATATTTATATCATGCATAAGAAAACGAGAAAAAATTGACGCAACTTTTACCCAACATGAGAGGATTTAAAATCTACAATATTCTGCCTACGGGCTTTGAAGTTCAAAAAAAAAAAAAAAAAAATCTACAATATTCTAAATTTAACAACCTTTGATGGGATATCAAATGTCATTCAAATTGTATGAAATATTATACATAACCAATCGATTGACACGATTGTGTCGTGTCATATTGACACGTCGTGTTAATCGTGTCAAATCGTATCAGAAATTTTTCTTTATTTTTTATAAAAAAATATTAAAAATTATTAAAATATTAAAATAGAGAAAATATATTATCGCAGTTTATTAAACTATTTTTACAAATTCAGTATATAAATCACTATATTTTCTTAACGTATTAATTGATAATTTTATATTTTTTCTAATATATCTGTTTGTTGTTTGGACATATTTTAAAAATAAAATATTAAAAGAAATTAAAATTCACATTAAAAAAGAAACTATGATTATAAACAACTGAGCACTGACATATAAAAATAATTTAAATAATCGTTTAAAAATATTTTAAAGGACGAAGTATTTATGGTTTATTAACTATGATGCTATTTTTTTAATATTAAAAATTAAATTCGTGTTGTCATGTCGTGTTAGTTCGTGTTCGTGTCGAATCGTGTCGTGTCAAATCGTATTAATTTTTCAGGATTCTCAACACGACACAATTATGATATCGTGTCGTGCTAATTTTGTACTCGTGTCGTGTCGTGCCAACACGCATATTGTGTCGTGCCAACACAATCGTGTCGTGTCATTTTGAAGAATCCAACTTCAGACTCACACAGACTGAACTTTCAAATTCCAACAGATCAATCAAAGTTGCTTTGATAAGTCAACCCCTTCTAATTCACTCCAGATCTACCACCAACCCCCACCTTACCCCCCCCCCCCCCCCCCAAAAAAAAAATGTAAAATTTTGAAAAAAAAAGGAAAATTTTTTATCAAAGATAAAAATACCCTTCAGATTTTTAAAAAGAACAAAGGAGCACATACATTTTTAAAATGAATACAGCTATAGCGGTAATGCTTTACGCTATAGAGAGCTAGAGAATGGCTAAAATGACTAAAATATTAAAAAAATAAAAATAAAATTTATAGCGGTAATGATTTTGCTGCTATAGGACTTTTCTTTTTTTTTGGAAGGTTACTTTCATTTTTTTCGGTTTTTTCCTTTTTGCTTTTATGTTTTTCTTTTTCATTATAGCATCAATAATTACAAACGAATTTTAAATTTTTCATTATAGCATCTATAAATTTATTTTAAAGTAAATTCAATAAATTGGAGGTTAAATTAACGAATCACCTTTAGATTTATCACAAGAATAATATCTATATATTGTATATATGGTTCTCCAATCGTGCGTGTCGTGTCGTGTCGTGTCGTGTCAAACACAATCGTCGTGTTGGAGTCTCGTGTTGTATCGTGTTGACACAAATTACTTTTTTAATTGTGCCGTGTCGTGCTAAATGGTGAAAAGAGCTAACACGACACGTACTTTGGCACGACATGACTAACACGTCGTGTTGTATCGTTTGGCACATCGTGTTAATCGTGTTAGATTATTTTTACAATAAAAAATTTAAAAAAAATCAAAAGTGAAGGAAAAGATTTTATTAAACCGTAATAATTATTATTTGATTAAGTTTAAAACTTTTTATTAATATTTTATAATAAATAATAATTAGATAAGAACAATATGAGTCCTAGATAATAAATAATATAGGGGTCATTTGGATCAAGTAGGAATTTGGGGAATAGCCAATTCCTATAAACAATCCAAAAATCCAAATTCTTCACAAAGTTACACACTTTCCAATACTTTATCCCAAGGAATTGGCTATTCTCCAAATTCTCACTTGATCAAAATGGTCCCATAATGTAGTATTATAAATTAAATTTAAATTATCAACATCAATAATTAAATTTGTATTGATGTGTCGTGTCAATTCGTGTTCGTATCGTATTGTGTATAATCTGTTAGGAAGTGTGCAATTTTTATTTTTATAGCTAATTACTACTAATTAACCATTAATAACAAGCACACATAAGATCTAGTGCAAGGAAATGACAATAAACACAAGAGAAAGGGATTAGCGTTTTCACCTCTCCTTGAGTCATATCAAGGAGGCTTGACCAAAGCGTAGGAGTCGGTGGCGTGCTCTCCGCGTCTCCACCAAAGTTGACGGTCGTCGCCTCGAGTCCACTAAGGTATTAACCAAGCTCTCAATAAATTATGCTGGTAATTTGGAGAACAAAACTAATTCCTAAACTTTCCATTCTTCTAATCAATTCTCCTAATTAATTTAAGTGGAAACTTGCTCAACACATGAGCTACGAGGTGGGAAAGAGAAGAGAAAGGAGAAAGAAATTTCTCAAAATTTCTTTTCTCTCTTTGAATTTTCGGCCAAGGAGGAGGCTCAAAGGTGGCTAGGGTTTCTCTCTCCAAATAGTCTCATTTTATAGCCAACCACTCATCATGTCAAGTTGCAACTATTTACAACCTTGCCACTTGTCCTAATTGAAATTTTAATGGAATAGGTCATATTTTAAATGAGCTCATTACTCTTCTCATTTAATTGCACCTCCAATTGGACATTTAAATAACTAATTAATTAAAGGCCCAATTAGCTCAAATAAATAAATATGTTGATTATAATTAATTATTAACTTATTAATAATTAATATGGAATTAGTCAATGCATTAAATTATTTCAATATGATCCATTTGACTCAATTAATTATTACGGTTCATGACGGTACGTAATTATTAGTCAACTTATCATACTTTTACAAATCACACTGTTGCAAATAAATAATTAATGCACGTATGGTTAAACACCTATTTTGTGTGACCTTTTAAGAATTTATACTCTGTTGGCTATGGAAATAAATAGTTATTTAATTCCAATAATCATAAGCGGTATCTAGCAACACGTTATGATTCCCAATTCGCATAAATAATGTACTGTTACAGTATTTTAAATCCTGCATAAGAGAATAAAAGTATTTCTCTATTTTGATTCTTATGTGACACGATATCATCGTGTAATCCAAGACAAGAATGTGTCATTCTTGCATATTATATGTTTTTTTGATCTAGAGATAATTGTATCAGTTGCTAGCAGACAATCTATCTCCATCAAGGGGGCCAAACAGATATCGTCACTCATTAAGTTAATTAATGAGGGACATATAATTATCGTGATGATTTAGCTTTTTCTCGTACAATTCAAGAGAACATAAATAACGTCCGTATAGCAGCCCTTATCGGGAATTAGCGGTAGACGATATTTATTGAACCTATCCTCATGTGGAAAAAATAAACATATCAAACTTATAATCAAAATTATAACAAATAAATAATGACACATAACACAATCCACATATTTATTTCGTTGGGTCATGTCCTATACTATGTTCAATTAACATAAACATATGCAATTAAGTTGGTAACTCTTTACCTATGATATGTAGAATTTAATAATCACTTAACTTGCATAATAATCTTATATGATAATTAATGTTTCTTGTTAATTATCAAGATTATGGACAGTTTAGATTTATTATTGTCATTCTAAAGAATAATCCACAGAGATCCACAATTCATATCCTCAACCTGAATGATTTATCAATAATAAACCTAGGAACAGATGATAAAATATCATCCAAAATATAAACTAATATTTAAGTCATTAAATTATTGACTTCTAGGATATAACTCCAACATAATCGTGTTGTGTCAAATCATGCCAATTTTTTAAAACTTCCAACACGACACGAATATGACACGACACAATAACACGTCGGTGTTGTGCCATTTCCGTACTCTGTGTCATGCTAACACGCGTCGTGTCATCATGTCGTGTTGGATGTTTTAAAAAAATTGACGTTATTTGGCACAACACAATTAGACACACAACATGACACGAACACGAACTGATACGACACATCAACGCAAATTTAATTATTAATGTTGGTTATTTAAACAAAATTAATAAGTTAAATCTAATTTGTAATACTATATCATATTATTTACAAATCTAGGACTCATATTGTTCTTATCTAATTATTATTTATTATAAAAAATATTAATAAAAAATTTAAAACTTAATCAAATAATAAATTACTACGGTTCAGTAAAATTTTTTCCTTAATTTTTTATTTTTTTAATATTTTTTTATTTTAAAAATAATAAAATAATCCGACACACCTAACACGATGTGCCAACACAACACAACACGACGTATTAGTCGTATCGTGTCAAAGTATGTATCGTGTTAGCTCCTTTCACCATTTAGCACGACAGGACACAATTAAAAAGGTAATTTGTGTCGACACGACACGCACGATTGAAAAATCTTATATACAATATATAGATGTTATTCTTGTGATAAATCTAAAGGTGGTTCGTTAATTTAACCTCCAAGTTATTGAATTTACTTCAAAATAAATTTATATATGTTATAATGAAGAATTCAAAATTTGTTTGTATTTATTGATGCTATAATAAAAAAGAAAAAAGTAAAAGGAAAAAAAAAAGACCCAAAAAGAAATGGAAAGGGAAAAGTACTATACCGACAAAATCATTGCCGCTATAAGGAAATATATTTTTTTGTAATATTTTTGTTATTTGAGTCGTCCTCTAACTTTACCGTTATAAGGTTGGACTATGCTCATTTTAAAAATATTTGTAAAATATTTGTGCTCCTTTAATTTTTTTTTTTTAAATTTGAAGGGTTTTGTCTTTGATAAAAAAATTTTCAAAAAAAAAAAAAGAATACCTGAGCCATGAGGATCTGATCTTCAAACTTGACACCAGCGGGAGGCCGAGGCAGCATCTCCTCCTTTGGGATCATCAATGGTCTCTCGAGATAATTCACATCTTCAAGGCTACAATTAGCCGTCGCCTCTACATACCTACAAGACAAGAGTGTCCCAAATTTCAGTGGCCACATTCTAATTTCCAGTCCTTTTCTGGATCAAAATGCATCAAGACATTTTCTGATCAAAGATTTTCAAACTTTTCAAGCATCGAACTCTGATCTCAGTTTCATTTTCAATATTATTTAGTGATGACAAAAATGTTAACTTTTCATTTTGAATACCAGATGCCTTCTCCAGTGCAGTCAACGACTGGAACTCCGGGAGTGGGCTCGGCGATCCGCCCTGCGACAGGGTAGTAAGGCACGAGCGCCTTCGCAAAGGCTTCTTTGATTCGCTTGGCTGGCTGTTCGCCATGGGAGAACATGGAGATGAACTCGACAAAGACGCTCATGGTCGCGGTGCGGTCAATGGAGGAGAGCGGGATGGTCTCGGTCGGAGTGGAGGAGACTGGCTTGACTAGGACTGGAGAGGACTTGGTCACGGCGTAGCTCATGGTGAGAAAGAGATGGGAGAGTTCAGAGTTGGGTCAGTGGAAACTCGAAAGGAAAGAGGAGAGGTAATGGGAATTGTATTAATACTGTGCTGACTTCTGTTGTGCTAGTGAGCAGTGAGGAAGGTGACAGAGCATAATTGCAGCGCCATGCTCTCCTTTCGTTTTTAAAATGGATGTGTCCAGTCTCCATATTCTTGCCTTGGTGTGGGTCTTTGGGATTAGATCAAGTTAGGCACTAGGCAGGACCAAGTCAATGTTCAATTGTTCACTGTTTTATCGGGTTTTTAGTTTTATTTGTGCACGTCGAAAGACATGCTACTTTTGACGGTCTAACAGTTGATTTATATTGAAATTTTATTGGTGATCAAATTTTATATTTTTTTTAGATTTTAAAATATTGTTTTTATTGAAAGGTCTAGAATTATTTAGATTAAGAATTTTATAAAATATCAAAATAAAGCTACAAAAATTTAAAAAAATATATAAATTGTTCACCAAAGTAGATTTGAGTATGACAATATGTTAGACAGATTGGATTGGCCATTAGAAATTCGAAAATTGAGATATAAATCGCGACTGACGGTCCATCCATAAATTGTGGTTGATTTGGTTTATAATGATAATTAATAATAATTATAATAATAATAATCCATAAATTATAGTTAAGTGGAAGTTGGAATGTAACATCACTGCAGGTATCGTATTTGATGTATGCCGTTTTGCGACCAATATAATTCTTTATCACTATGCATGCATAATCTATAGTTCTATGTATACTACTTATAAAAGCACCCATATAAAAGGAGTAAATTTGTCATATAAAAAGAGTAAACTTGTCAGATAAAAGGGTATAAACAACTCTTATATCAATTATGGACCATTGATTTGTGTAATTTGATTTAATTAGTGGTCTAAATCAAGGTTAGACTTTTCTTAAAAAAATTAAGTTACTACCAAATTAGTTATTTATTTAAAAGAAAAGACTAAATTATTGATGATATGGCAGAATGGAAGTATGATGATTGTTTGTCTACACTTTCTTTTGTGTTGATAGACAAATGTAAATAAACTGAATGTGACTATACAATAGGTGATAGAAACTATATTAGTAAAGCAAGAAGGTTGTTATAGTGCTAGTATGAGGTTTTTCATTAGTTTTACATTTTTAGGAATGGGATATATAGAGTTCTGGTACAAAGGGTGTTTTGTACCAGTTTAGTTTTCTGAATTTTAGATTGTAGTTTTGTAATCATTTGTAAAAGACTTGTTTCATTTTTAATGAAACGGGTGGACATGAGCCACCTTTTTTCAAAAAAAAAAACATTTTATATATAGCAAAAAATAATATCAATATTTTATTTTTTTTATTTGCCCACGTATTGAGCGCATTTTAAGCATATCTAATCCTTGTTTTCTTTTATAATCTTAATAAAGCATTCTTTTGACAAAAATAAGCTTTGGTCACTACATTTTAAAATTTCTTTCTTCATTGACTACTGTTCCTTTGCACATATGTCCTTTATTTTCTACTTTATTACATCTTGCTAGATTTAAGCTCCCCCCCCCCCCCCCCGAACAATTACTATTATTAAATGTTCTGGACTCTAGCTATTGATACTTTGGCTTAAAGGATGCAAGTCTATATAGCTGTTTTTTTTTTATGCAAAATCCTAAAGAGGTATGGTAATTAGACAAACCCTGGAACCTACTATCCTCACTGTGCCCCCCTTTTTTTTTAATGCAAATTCACTGTATTATTTCATTTTAAAACATGACTACAGACATTAAGCTTTTTAAGTTAATGAAAATATGAAATTAAATTTACTGCCTTCCACTTATCACTTTCACTATGTAGCTTTTTTTTTGACAGATATACCCCTGGCTCTTTACTTCCTATCATTTATGTGGATTTCACATCCATTTGGTCTTTACTTTGTGTATGACACTTGATGCCACAATCAGCAAGGTTGAGACATGAGTGAATACATGAGTGTGCGCTCTCAGGCAAGCACCCCTCAGGCATGGAGTCATGTCCCTCTTTCTGACTTTATTATATATATTTTTTTTAACAGTTTGATTCTTCTCTCTCCCCCCCCCCCTTTTTTTTAGGAACCCTTTTGATGCAGGTTTTATATATAACTCTTGAGATGGCTATTATTCATGTTGAAACACAACTAGATGCATGAGTGTGCGCTCTCAGGCAAGCACCCCTCACACATAAAGTTGTGCTTCATCATAGGACCTTATTATTATCTTATCTTTTAGTATTTTAGGATGTTAAGTGACTCATTGACATAGGTGAGTGTGCGCTCTCTGGCAAGCACCCCTCACCTATGCTTTTGAGCCCCAAGAATGCACCAATAGATGATCTACATCAGGACTTTTTATGTTACACACTTGGTTTCAATAAGTGAGAAAGAAACAAAGGAAGAAACACAAGAACTGAAAGTAAAGAGATCAAGAGAAACAGCTATCAGGGATTGAACTTATGTATTGAACTTGGTACAATGGAATTCCTACCTTCCCTCGAAACTTGCTCCTACTTGTTTTTAGAGTTTGATTACAATAGTGCAACAGAAATTTTAACAGAATTTCAGCTTGCCTTCTCCCTCTCTCCTCTCTTTTTTCTTTTGCTCTTGGTCTTCTTTTATAGCTGAAACTCCTAGGGCTTTGCTCCATCCTTTTGACACATGGCAGTATCTTCTGCATTGGATTTGTGATGAAGGGGCTGGATGTAAGGTGAGGTTGCCGCCATGCTTTTACAATTCCATCATCACTTCCTTTTTTTTTACTTCCTTTTACTGGCTAATAATGGCATGACATTTGGCACTTGGGTTTTACTTCCTCTTACAGTATGCTTGGAGGAGGAGTTATGTTTACTTTGGTACCACCTGATGCGTTGTCTCTCATCCAATGATTCATAGGTTAATGAGGGGCTGCGATTTGCATAGAGGAGGGATCCTTTCTGATGTGTAGCTGCTGCTCATAGGGGTATAGGTCTGATGCATCAATAATCATGCTATTCACTTTCTCCAGTCATTCTTTTCATCAATCCTATATGGTAAGCACTGATGCGCTTAGTATTGGATTAGGTACTACTGCCAGTTGGGGCCCTTACATACCATTGTATTTTATCAATCCTATTTTCAATCAATTTTTTACTCCTGGACTGTTTTTTTCTTCTTTCTTGTGTTTGAAATTTATCATCCTTTCTTTGAGTTTCAATTTTGGTCCATCATTGCCCCTTTAATTTCAACTTGTGATGTTTAACTGTTTTGAAGCTTCATTGGTTTCTGATTTTGAACATTGCATTTTAATTTTTCTTTGATGTAAATCATATTTCTTTCAATCATTACACAGGGATATTCCAGGGGCAGTATAGGTATGTGTGCTCTTCAAATTCTCTCTTTATACATTCCATTCTCTTGTCATTTTCCTATTAATTACTGATTTGCCCATGGTCAGAGGAGTCACGCATGAGTCACTTATTCTCCAGGCATGATATGGTGTATCTGTATCCTATGTTCATTGGAGAATACATAGTTCTATCTCAGACCGTTCATCTACATTCAATCTTATCTTGAGATGTGAACATACGGTAGGATGCGCTATTCTTTTTCTTATCCAACATACTCCCTTTGTATGCGACATAGGTGAGTGAATGATTGTACTGTCGTGATTAAAGCATGGAGAGCTTTTCAGCCTTTGTTTAAATCCCATCTTAAATCCAACGGTCCCAATTGGAGTGGTGAGTTTACCCCTTATCGTCACACCTTCTGGCGCCAAGGACTACTGCAGGGCTACTCCCTCCCTTTTCTAGGTTATAGGCTGTAGGGAAATAACACTCTCCATTTGCTTCCGTTGCACTTTTCTTTACTATTACTACACTGGAGGTATTCAACTTTGTGCAAGCGCTAGACCATCATCTCATGCTGCCTCTTTATGCCCCTTTTCTATGTGAATTTACTTCAATTTAAAGAAGAGGGATTGCGTCTTCCTTTATCAAAATTGAAGTTCCCTGGCACATTACGATTCCTTCTAAACTTCCTGGAGGTCCCTTGAGGTAACCATCTCCATCACTTAGTCATTAATTTCAAGCAATTCTGCCCATGCAACGCTTGTCATTATAGTCTCTTGCTGAGGTAGTGTGTTCATCAGTGCCTGACTCAGTTCTTCACAATTGATTCACTGGGTACATGATGTATGCATCATTGATGTTCCTTAGCTGTTTAATGGCTTGATTCCACGCCTCCTCAAGCTTAATTGCATGAATTTCCTCTTCAGGTAGTCGACTTGCTCTTCCATCGATTTCCTCTCCGTTTGTCGCCGATTTTGGTGTCGCTAGGGTCGTGGAGGCATCGTTAGTGCAGTGGCAGCGGTGGCTGGGGCTAAGGTGGCGTAGAACGGCGACGAACCCACTTCTCGCGCTGGTGTACAACGACTGTGTCAGACAGTACTGCTTCATCCTTCCGTTTTTCCTTTTGAACAGAGCTTGTGGGACCCATAGCTCCCGACCAATCGGAAAATTCAGTTCCGTATTTTAAGCTTGGGTCAAAATCCAACCGTTGATTTTAGATAATGTTATAGGGTTTTATCACGGCCGTCAGATCAAGGGAAATTTTAGAATGGTAATTGGATTTGAACACAACTTGGGTGGGCCTCAGTTTCGGCCCAATGTAGATTTTATTATTTCCTTAAAAGCCCATCCGAAACTTCCTCCATTTACCTTGTTTCGGCAGGGTTTGTCTCCATTTATTTCAGAAATGGAATTGTCCATTTGACTGAATTTTGAGGATAATTAAGCTGCTTATTCTTAGAAAAATTGTTTGGTGCCCTTCTATAGGTCAATTTGACATGAAATTTTGCATGGTTCCTCATAAAAATATGAAGAACTTAGCTGCCACAAATTTTCTAATTTTAGGACTCCGGTAATTAATTATAAGGATATCACAGGCGCATAATGGCATTCCTCGTAATTAATTAATTTACCGTCCATTTTTAAGAACTTTTGTATTTTCCTTTCAGACGTTATGACCAATTATCAGGGCTATTTTGTTGGGTCATTGGTCATGTGAATGGGGTTTGAGTTATATGATTTTGGAATTTTGGTGATAAGATAAGAAATTGTTTAGGATTTTGTGCAGCAGAATTTAGAGGCAAACAAATGCCCCCCACCAGAGTGGACTGTGAGATATATCGATCAGTCTACTCTGGTGTCCCCAATTTCTAGGCTTTTTTTTTAGTAATTTGTGGGCATTTTCTGGGTATTTGACTTGGTTTTCGCTTCTCGCGCAGGTAATTATGGCTTCGGTTGATGAGATTTACGATACCGTCCCTCGGTTTGAGATTGTCAGGACGGGTTTCTATGGTCCTTCGGATGAGGCCATTGAGTCTTATATCAGTGATTATTTGGATCCTCAGAAAGTCCATGTGCATCTCCATCGCTTATGGAAGCGCGCTATTCTCAGATGAAGGGATAATTTCCACGGGCTTTTGGTTCGGCACAACCGTTTACCTCTACTGGCCATCTATGATTATCCGAGCCTTGCTGTTGACCCTCCTTCACGCACTGAGGAGCGTCGAGACAGGTACTACACTTCTCATTGTTCCATTGGTCGAGATAGGCGTGGCATTCCTTCTGGCGACCTTGCAGGTATCTTTCTGAGTCCCACTGGCCGTTCTACTTTTTCTGCTGATTTTCACTTGTTAAGTATGGAGATGATGGAGGGACATGTTATTCCTTGGTCTCCTGGGAATTTGAGGGTTCAGGTTGATTTAAAATGGAGTCCCGGACATGTTGAATGGACCCGGTATATCTTGTGTAGTATGGGGAAGAAATTGGATAAGGTGGAGATTTTTGGAGGTGTGATTTTGGCCTTGTTTGAGTATACATGGAGTTCCAACCTTCTGAAAGCAATGGCCTCGAATCGGAATTATGTTCATAATACCTTCCCCTTAGAAGATCGTGACGCCACTATCGATCTTCAGCAGATGTCTAGCCTTATGGGGGTGCCAGTAGAGGGGTTGGTTTATGAGGAGAGGGTACCGCCTGATTTTGAGCTCTATGGTCCTGATCACAAAGGGTTTCCTCTACATTCTGCTTCACTCCGGGCAGTTTTCCAGATTTATTATGAGATTGCCATGTCACGTGGTCGGCGTGGCTTGGACAGGGATGTTCCCTTGAGAGACTGGGTTCGTTTTTTCACAGATTTGATACCCGAGAAGAGGGCTGCGCATTTTGCTAATCCTTTAGAGCCGATTAAATTGGGTTCTGACAAGACATATATTCCTTCTAAGCGGGTGTCATTCTCAGATTTCTGTTCCCATGAGGTAGATGATGAAACAGTCCTGACTGCCTTTTTGGCCTGGTGGTTGTGTTATTTCTTGATTATCTACGAGCCGGCCGGGTATATCCGCCCTGGGGTCTTTGTGGTGGCGAATGCCTTGGCTCGCGGTAAGCGGGTCTCATTGGCTATTCCGGCTTTGGTGAATCTTTATCGGTCCATGAGAGAGCTTACTTCCTCGAGGGATCCTTCTAGAGCCGCCATAGTTATGCCTTTACACATCCTTTCTGGTTGGTTTTACCTTTACTGGGAGAAGTGTTATACCCCGCTGACCTCTGCTGGGATGAGGCAGTCATTGCCGGGTTTGATTCATATTGCTGGTTGTACCGTCCGTGATCCGGATCAGATTACCGCTCATTTGTGCTTTACTCAGAGTAGTCAGTTCATCATAGATTATCGCCCCGAGGCTTTCAATAAGGGGTGGCCTAAAGACACTGGGAAGCCATACATTATCAAAGATGTGGCGCCTCGTCAAAAGGGGGCCTGTCCTAAATTGTGTTCTCCTCGACACAGGCGAGACCGGGACTACACTATCAGTATCAGAGCGGGATGTTTATCCATGCGCATGGGGAATAGGGTGATCCATGAGGTCTACAGCCCTCACCGTTGTGCTTGGCAGTTTGGATATGACCAGGCTATTCCAGTAGTTTTCAGCTTTCCTGACCCTCCTCGAGTCACTTTGCCGTCGTGTGCAGCCTTTAGTGCGTTCTCAGTGCGTTTGGGCACCGACACTAGTTGCGTTGTTCCTCCGGCTTCTCGCCAGGGGACATTGACTGGAGATCATGACAGGTGGTTCAGAGGTTGGTCTAAGATTCCTCATGATGTTAGTGTAGCCATCCTAAAGGAGAAAGTTTACCCTCGTTCTCGGATTGTTCCGCAAAATCCGGAGGTTAAACGAGGTGGGTTCAGACCATTGAAGAATTCTTTTGGGGTTGATGGTTTTGTGCCGATTGGTGTGAAGCCCTTGGAGTACGTAGACCCCCCTCCGCTTCCAGACGGCCATTTCCCTGGTTTGTCATTTTGCTTTCTTATTTAAATTACTTTCTGGTTACTTTCTTTCTTTCTTATGATGATTTGTTCTTCGAGGCAGGTCTCGGTGGATATGATTTTGGTCATTTTCATTTCAAAGTGGAGGGTATTTCTCCTGTTGAGGGAGAGTCTTCCCAGGCTCCTGCATCAGAGCCTTATAGACGCTGGTCTATTTACTCAGGTATTGCATTTCTCCCTTCTTTTTGTTTAATTTTGTCATCGATGTATGTTTGTCATGATTTTGGTTTTATAGGTGTTCATAGGCTTCCTCCTTCGGTGGAAAACGAGGAGTTGGCCCCTCCAAGTTGTCCTTCTCCTGAATATCCTGATGAGTTGGCTGAGGAAGCAGCTAGGCGGCTGAAAAGGCATCGTGAGGATTCTCTGGCAGAAGAAGAAGTGACTCGGTATGAGCTTCGACGGCGGCCGAGGGAGAGTCCTTCAGATGACGAGTTTTCCATGGAGCCTCCTCTTCTTACACCACATTCATGTATGCTGTTTCCACTCTGACTTTATTCCACTTGATTTTGATTTGCTATAAACTTGTTATGGTATTATTTTCCAGGACTCCATGTTCAGGTATGTGGGGTAGCGCCATTCTGGCTGAGTCCGCGGTTGTCACAGAGGACATTGAGATGGAGGAGGTAGAGGTAGAGACCATCGCCGTGCCGTTTGAGGAGATTTTGCGTCCTAGGCTGATCTCTCCGGCTCCATTCATTCAGACAAGTGGCTTTCCTGCTCCGGATGAATCTAGGGCGATTGTTGCCGTTACCGTCCTTTCCTGTGAGGCTGCTCCGATACCGGCCATCTGCCCAGCACTTCGAGATCTAGGTATGCCTCATTTCACTGAGATATGTACCTTAGTTTCCTTCTCGTTCCTTTTTATATTTTCCTCATCTTACTTCATATAGGTCGGCTTCCTTATACTCTGATGACCTTCAGCATCGAGTTTTGGGCTTTGGGCCTACGGGACTTGTGTCACTTATACCAGTTGTCCCTTCAGAGTTTCATGAGTGTTGACGAGCTGACGAGCCATGTCCTGGGCATGGAGTTAGACGTTCTGGATCATGCTTCCATCCCATGTTCAGGTATATATCCATATTTCTCCCTTGTCATTGTGACGTACATTTCATTTTTATTATAATCTTTTCCTTTTTCATTCAGGAGAGAGCCCCTCAGGCAGTCCTGCCCTCCAGACTCTCCATGATTTCCTTTTCCCTGAGTCGGACATGATTCCGGAGTTCTTTGATGAGGCGTCATTGGATTACTCCGAGTGGGAGGCTCTCCTCAGTAGCTCTGTTCCTCTAGCCGCATCATCATCTGCTAGTGGGGCGAGTTTGCCATTGTCTCCAGATACCGTATTGGTTGAGCCGGTAGTTGGGGCGTCAGTTCACCAGAGGGATGTTGATTCTGATGATGATTCTGAGGGAGCTTGCATGGGTGTAGTGTTAGCCCTTCCTTGCTTTGCCTCTCTTGTGGCGGACGCTTCTCGCGAGGTTGAGTTGATGATGGGTTTTCTTTGAATAGGAGTTGGAGTTATGTGGCGTGTTGGCGCTTTGTATCTTTTCTTTTATTATGGTTTTAGTTTTGGACTTGGTTTTAGTTGGTTACTCTTGACTTTGTAGCGATTGGGCTCTTGGTTATGTAATGTTTCGGACCTTTCTTAGGCTCTTGATTGTAGTCGATCTATGGGTATGGATGTTATATTTCTTGGTGTCATTGGGCTCATCCTTTTTGTTCATTAAAATCCTTGAATCGCGAAGCGATTGTGTCCCTTCATTGCAAGCCGCCAAACCTTTCGATTTCTCGCCTTTATTAGCAAGTCTGAGGAGACGCACGCTCTATGACGCCCTAATTCATTTATATATAAGGCATCATGCGCACGTAATCCGTATCATTTTCTCTCTCCAAATTTTCTTTCCCTAACTCTGTTTTTTTCATGGCCGGTGTCATAAATCCCAGGAATCCCAAACGCCCCAGGGATGAAGGTAGTTCCTCCGCCCAGAGCGCACCTCCTTCCAAGCCTAACTGGTCGTATGACCCAGGCAACCGTTATTTGTTCCGAGATGACGAGGCTTTTGAGTGTTATCAGAGTAATATTGGTGAAGGGGAGCGTGAAGTTTCCGCTTGCTTTTTCTTTCATCCTCAAGGGCGTTTCACCACCCCTTATATGAATTTAATAACAGGGTGGCTTAACGCTTGGAGCCTCCATGGCTTGTCAAGACTTGATACCCCTTACCATCCGGATATCACCAAGTTATTTTACGCTAATCTCCGCGTCACCTTTGACCACCATGGCACCCCTTCTGCCTCTTCTTATCTTTTTGGCAGGCTCTTTCACATAGGGGTGGAGGATTTAGCTGACTTAATTGGTGCCACAGATACTTTAAATGGCCTGTCAGTTTATGCCTTCGGGAGTTGGCCTCGGGAGCAAGGGACATACCGGGGCCATCGCAAGTGGTTCAAGATACCCAGGTCCGAGGCGGGTTATGAACTGGTCTCTACTACGCATTTGCCCGCGCTTCACCGGTAATTTTGTTGTTTATGTGCGTTTTATTTTGTTTGTTTCTTTTGTTCGTCTCTGAAGGATAGGTTCATGACTATGAAGTTTATATGTTCCTTTCAGGTTATTTTTCTTGATTATCAACTATATCCTTTTCCCTCAGGGTGAGTTGTCAGATTTGACTCGCCCAGGGACTTTGTTCTACCTTCGCCTATTACTCCTTAAACGCGGTAAAGCTAATCTTCCTAGTCTCATCCTCCAAAACATGCATTATGTTACGAGGTTTCCCAAGGGCCATTTGCCTTATGGGAATTTAATCGAGGCTTTGATGGAGCGGGCCCAGATTCCATTGCCTGAGATACTGTGGGGGAATCCGATCACTGAGAGGCTTATCCTGTATCCGCGCAACCTGCTCTTGGATCTGACTTCCTTTGGGTGGGTGGAGATGGTTCATGGTACTCTGATCCCTGACCCCAACTACCCGGTAAGCAGTCATATCCTTCATAGGTTTGCTGCTGCGAATCAGTATAGTCCGGTAAGAGAGGCTTCTCCTCCTTCTCCAGACGGCTCAGCCATTGAAGAATCTTTTCCACTCCAGGAACACATAGACCAGCGTTTTAAGGAGCTGGATCAGCGACTGGAGAATGTTGAGGCAGTGCTTCAGTCAATTCATAACACCTTAGAGACCTTTGCAGGGGCGATGGCCGCAGTTCAGGCACCTCCAGCGCCTCCGACATGAAGAAGTCTTGGATGTTTGGATTATTTGGTTTTGTTGTTTCATTGCTTCATTTTGTATGTTTGTGTTGTTGTTGTTGTTGTTTTTTTTTTGTTGTTGTTTGGGTTGTGGTAATTTTGGATGATTTACCTCTTAGTATCTCGGTTTTATGGCAATTTGGAAGCCTAATAACTCTTGATTTGTTGATCTTGGTTTATGAACGTCTGTTGAGGTTTATTAGTGATTTGGTTTAGATTGCCACAGATAGCGACATCAGACATCGCTAGTGGGGCAGGTATTTTGTTATTCTCCATGCTCTCTGGTTACGGCAGCAAGGAACATACCGGTGGGACTTGTCTATTCTACATTGTCACCCCGGTAGCTAGGGCCATTCCGGTGGGACTTGCTTACTCCATATTACCGCTTCAACATGCAGAATAGACATTCTGAGTATGGCACGCAGTGGGTACGGCGTGCAATGGGGACGGCACGCAGCGGGACTTTGTGCATCATTTTCTGTTGGTTGTTTTGGCACGGTGATAAGGGACGTACCGTCGGGACTTGTCTGTTCCATATCACTCTTTTGATGTGGCGAGACGGGGTTTTCTCCTGGCTCTTTGGGTACGGCAGCTAGGAACATACCGTAGTCGGTGGTTTAAGGCCCAACAGGACCATGGGCCCCTCTGGGTATTAGGATTTATGAGGCCTATTCCTTGACATGGTTGGCGGACATCAGCCGTGGTATTCTCCGTTTTCAGAGGGGCTTTTAGGTTCGGTTTGGTCTTAATTTTTTTTTGAGGTAGGTTTTGACCGGAATTACATTTTGAGTAGACAGGTTGTCTTCTCAATCTGTAATTATTAAGGGTGTGGTTTTGACTGATCCCTTGGTAAGTTTCACCGTTTGTGTCTTAATTTAGAGTTCAAGACACAGAACTTTCGTTCATCCTTTAGTTCGGTGAGATGAACAGGCACCTAGTACTTTGTTTTAAGGACAAAGCACAAGACTTTTAGGGTCGCATTTTGAAATGTAGGCCATTTGTAAAGGAAATGCTCCATGAATGTCCATAAGGACAGGACACTCCTTTTACCTTGGCCCGGTGGGACAGAATATTTTGTGTATGTTTTAGAAATTTTGGATTTTGGACTTTGAAATTTGCCTTTTATTTGGGGATTTGAGAATATTTAGGGAGATTTGGTTTTAATCTTTATTTAAGCTATATTTTTAGCTTGGTCTAGTTTCTTTTGATCATATGCTTTTATGCTTTGGAATAAGATGTATGTTTTTTTTTGTTGGACTTGGATTTTATTTAGGATTTCGACTTAGGGTCATTTTAGGAAATTTTGAAGGATTTATTTTATTTAAAGGTTAATTTATTACTTTAGGGTTTTGGCTCAGGAATGCTCCATAGTGTTCAAAAGAACGGAGCACCCTGTCGAGCCTTGACCCGGTGGGACGTGAGAGATTTTTTTCTTTTACCTAAGCGAAGAGGTGGTTGACTGCCTCGTAATTGTCTGCCCAGTCAGTTTGTTGATGTCCCTCTCTTCGATTTTGGTGGGTTGTGGAAATGTCGGGGTAGTTTTGTCCATAATACTTCTTCAGGTATCTCCCATTTATGGAGGAGACAGGGTGTTTTCCGTTTGAATTTGCGAGCAGGTAGGCTCCGCCTTCATATGCTTGTTCTATAACATAGGGGCCTTCCCAATTTGGTGCAAATTTGGGACCATGGTGTCGGCCAAGGATAGGTCGCCTCAAAACCAACACTAGTTCTCCTTTCTTGAATGTTCTGGGTCTTGATAATTTCTCATAAGCTCGCGTCATTCTGGCTTGATATAATTCCAAGTTTTGTTGGACTGCCAGTCTCCTTTCATCCATCTCGTCCAACTCCTGCAACCTCAGTTGCGTCTGTTTAGTTAGAGGGATTTGTGCTGCCATGACTATTCTTAGCGACGGGAGCTCCACCTCGATTGGTAGGACTGCTTCTGCCCCATATACCAGGGAATAGGGTGTGGCTTGGGTTGCTGTTTTATGAGTGATGCGGTATGCCCACAATGCTTCATGCAGTTTCTCATGCCAGTTTCTTTGATTATCCCCAATGGTTTTGCGAAGGATCTTGATCAGTGTTTTGTTGAAAGCCTCTGCTAGTCCATTGGCTCTTGGGTTGTAGACAGAGGAATATCTCCATTCAATTTTGTGTTTATCGGCGAAGGCATCAATTTTGGCATTCTTGAAAGCCATCCCGTTGTCAGAGATTATTTTCCTTGAATTTCCATATCTATAAAGCACCTGAGTGGTAAAGAACCTAACCACGTCAGAGGCCTTAATTTCTCGGTATGACCTGGCTTCGGCCCATTTGGAAAAGTAATTCGTAGCTGCCAATATGAAACGGTGCCCATTTGAGGCTGGTGGGTCTATGGGGCCTATAATATCTGTTCCCCAGATTTCAAAGGGCCATGACACCACGGTTGGATGTAGCGCATTTGGATGTTGGTGTATGAAGTCTCCGTGAATTTGGCACATGTGGCATTGTCTGGAGAAATTTTCGCAGTCATTAATCATGGTGGGCCAGTAATAACCCATCAGTTTAATTTGTACTCGCATCCGAGAGCCCGATTGGTGGGCTCCGCATACTCCCGAGTGAATTTCTTGCATAACTTGGTGGGCTTCGGTTTTCGATATGCATCTAAGCCATGATCCTTCATAAGATCTCCAATAGAGTGTGTTGTTCACGTATACGAACCTTAGAGCCCTTTTTCTTATTTGTTCCCTAATGGCCTTGTTCGCGGATAATTTTCCTTGTTGGAAGTAGTCGAGAAAGGGTTGTCTCCAGTCCTCTTGATTCGAACCTTCGGTTGTCATGACTTGTGTGATTTCCCTCCATTCTTTTTCATGTTCTCTTTCAAGTGTTTGGATGTCAGTGAACGGGGTTTCCTCTTCCTCGTTTCTTTCCTGCGGGAGACAAGGGGACAAGGATCTCCTGCGGTGGACAAGGACTTGAATTTCTCCCTGACTCGGGTCACTGAGTTCATTAGCCAATCTAGCCAACGCATCTGCTTTGCCGTTCAGAGACCTTGGGACTTTCTGGAAGGTAATATATGTAAATTTGGCCATCAACTCAAGAGCCTTTTCATGGTATTTGACCAATTCTGGTTTTCTTATTTTAAAGAGGCCTTCGATCTGACTCAAGATGAGCTGAGAGTCTCCATAGACTTCCAACTGCTCAATACCCATTTGAAGAGCAATCTCCAGTCCAGCTATCAGGGCCTCATATTCAGCTTCATTGTTTGTGAATGGCTCGGTTAGGCTCAGAGCATGCCGGAGAATGCCTTTCTCTGGGGTGACGAACACCAGCCCTACACCTGCTTGTCGTTTCGGCAAGTTTGGTTTGACTGCTGGTTGAATGGAGGATGATCCATCGAAATATAGTTTCCAACAAGTTTTATTTTCCTCTACCTGCATAGCCTCCTCATCAGGGAAATCACACGCCAACGGGGAGTCATCAGGTATAGGGTGGGCAGCTAGGAAATCCGCTAGTGCTTGCCCTTTGATAGCCTTTTGGGGTGCGTATGTTATATCGAATTCCATCAGAGCCACAGCCCACCTTGCCAACCTTCCGGTAAGCATAGGTCGGGTCATGAGGTATTTCAATGGGTCAGTTTTGGAGATCAATATGACTTTATGGGCCAACATGTAATGCCTGAGCTTCTTTACCGTAAAAATCAGAGCCAGGCAATGCTTTTCAATTGGTGTATATGCATGTTCTGCCCCTACAAGCATTCTGCTGAGGTAATACAGGGCGTTTTCCTTTCCTTCTTCATTTTCTTGGGCAAGTAATGCCCCCAGAGATCCATCTAAGGCGGTGGTATAGAGAATGAGAGATTTTCCTTGGATGGGTGCCGCCAATACAGGAGGTTTTTGCAGATATTGCTTAATATCATCAAAAGATTTCTGGCACTCTTCGTCCCATTTAAAGGGGACATCCTTTTTGGTGAGCCTGGTGAAAGGTTTGATTTTGCCTAACAAGTTGGCTATGAATCTCCTAATGTACGCCAAGCGCCCTTGGAGAGACCGGAGTTGTTTAAGTGTCCGTGGAGGGGACAACTCTTGAATGGCTTTGATTTTATCAGGGTCAATTTCAATGCCTCGGTGCCGCACCACGAAGCCTAGAAATTTTCCTGATGACACCATGAAGGCGCATTTTAGGGGGTTAAGTTTCAGAGTGTGTTGTCTTAGTCGCTCAAACATCAGTCTCAGGTTCTCTAAATGTTGTTCATGGGTATGGGACTTTACAACAAGGTCATCTACATAACATTCTACCACCTTGTGTATGGTTTGTAACTTGTTCCGACTATCATCATCCCTTTGTTTCCTCAGAATCAGCTCCTTATGCAGACTTGCTATTGAAAATGCGTCCCTTTTATTCTTTCTCTTTCTTGCCACCAGCTCTTGTATAAGGAGTAGATTTTCTGCGGCAAGGGAGTTGGCTTTCTGTTCAAGTGAGTGTTGGGATTTAATGGTTTTCTGGTACCGGTCCCTTAACTCATCAAACAAGGTAAAGTCATCTCTGGATTGAGTCTCCCTGTTGCCATTGGTTTCCTTTTGGTCAGAGGTTTCTCTCTGGTTATTTGTCTGTTTATGGAGGTTTGCTTCCTTTTGATTGCCAGTTTCCCCGTCAATGGAGATGTGGCGGCATGTGTGCTGTCGCGGTCTTTGAGGAGTATTTGACCCTGAGCTCTTGGTTTGGGCTTTAAATCCTAGACCCCTTGTGTTAGCAACCTTCCCATTAAGTTTTATGTCTTCATTGGAATAGCCATTCCACATGTCTCGGAACATTCTTGCTCGTTTCTCGGGAATTGGTTCTAGGCATTGTGCTTTACGGAACAGCTCAATTAACCGGGCGCTGGTAATATCCTGAAGTTGAGGAGGAATCCCCATCCTCCTGGTTTCCTCTACGAGCCATTGTTCCCAGTTTTCGGAGTTTGACTCTTCATTTTGATGTTCGATTTCCCCGATTTTGGCAAATTGTATATTGGGATGAACTACTTGCCCTGTTTCAAGCTCTTCTATTTTGGGTGGGACAGTGAAGGTTTTGAAAGGGATGACTTCCTCACTTTCCCGAGGTGTTAGGTCTTTACAATGTTCTAGGGGTAGGATTTCTATGGATAGGTTATTTTGCTCCTCGCCCTCACTGGAATAATTTGGCTGCATTCGAGTGGGTAAGTTAATGTCCTCGGTCGTGCCCTCTGACGATCCCGTCTCGCTATCACTTCCCAAGAGCATTTGCGACTTTATGGCCGCTTTGAGCACAGCATTTTTGTCTGCTTCCTTCATGGTTTCAGGAGAGGGCTTTCCTTGCTTGGTGGCTGCCCCCTTTCCAGACTTGGGTCTGTAGTATTTAGCATCATCCAATTCGGCTTCATGTGCCTCAAATGGCTGATCATCCCCTTTAATCACATATTGCTTTCCATCTTTGACGTATTTAATGCACTGGTGCAGGGTGGAGGGAACCAATCCATTGGCGTGGAGCCATGGTCTCCCTAACAGTGCCTTGTATGTGGTATCCGCTTCGATGATGAAGAATTTGACTGGAGTGACCAGGTTCCCAAAGGTAATATCGATCACTGTGGAACCAAGAGCTTTTTGGTATTGATGGTTAAACCCGTGGATCCGGATTTTGTCTTTCTTTGTTTCTTTGATGCTGAGTGACAACTGCACCAGCGTTTTTAGTGGCATAATGCTAATCGAGGATCCAGGATCAATGAGGACTTTGTTGATTTTCCTGCCATAAATGGTGCCTGTGGTGTACAGGGGTCGATTGTGATCGGCCGTGCCTGCCATTAGGTCCTCATCTGTGAAGGTAATGTGTGGTTCCTGGTCGACCTGTGCCACCTCCTCACGGGTTTCTTGGGCAAAATAGGCCTGGAAGCTGACAGGATTCTGTAGTGCATAAATCAGAGCATCGCGCAGCTCCTGAGATACCATTAAGGCGTCGAAGACGCTGAGTAGTGAGGGGATTTTCCGCAAATGAGCAACCACATTGTAGTCTCCTACCGACATTCTGGGCCTGCCATCGGACCTTGTTTCACCCTCTGCTGTTGTATTATTTCTGTTTCTTGCTTCATTGTTGGTTGTTTCTCTGGGAGGTTGTCTTTCAGGTATCCTAGTGCCCGATCTCAGACTGACATTGCAGTGGTCTTTTATGTTTGGTCGGATTCAAGTAGAGACCTGTCGGACCAGGTCGGATACTTTGTTTGGTTTTGGTGGTGGCTTGATTTCTCTTTCCTCCGTCTCGCTTTGGTCAGTATCACTCCCTAGTGGTCTGATTGTAGCGGAGTTGATTGCCAGTACAACAGGCTCCTCTTCTGAGCTACTGTACTGTAGTTTCCCCTTAGTATCATATTCACCTTCAGAGGCAATTTCCTCATCAGAGGTTTGAAAGTTTGCGCACTGGGATATGGCACGGCATACTTCGTCTTCCGTTTCTTCATCTGACGGGTCATTGTTATTCCAAGACCATGTCAGGCATTCCTCCCTGGAGTGCCCCCAGACTTAATGGTATCGGCAGTACGCTCTTCTTCCAACATCGTTTCCTTCCTTTGCTCTATGCGATTTTGGCTGTCTATTTGTGGTTTGTGCCCGAGGTGCCCCATTCTTGGCTTCTGGCATCTCCCAGGGGTTTACACGATTTCTGTGCCTGAAGTGCCCATTGGAACCTTCATGTTTTGGTTTCAGTTTTCCTGTTATTTTGATTTTATGTGGTAATTTGTTGCAAGGGGAAGCCTTGTCGAGCTTAACCAATTTCATTTTCATGTGGTATTGCCCTGCGGGGTTTTGCTTATTCCTCGCTTGTTGGGTTGAGTTGGTTTCGGCATTTCTGTGTCCCAGATGGCCAGACTCACTCCTCATGGGAGGGCATACCCGCGTACGCGAACTTTCGCCTCTTTCTTGCCGGCTTGTTTCAGGATCCTCAAATGAGTTGTCACGGAACCAGAGGCGTTTTGGTTTATGGTGGTGGTTTTCTGTACTAGCCTTCCCTTTTCCTTTTCCTGGGGGATGATTAGTTTTGGGTTTTGGTCTTTGTCCATCTTGGATGACAATACCGGCTTCTCTCCTTCTTTGTGGGAGGTCCCCCGAGTTTCCTGTGGTAGCATGGCCGGGTTTCATGCCCTTTTTCTGCCCTGCCCCCTGTTTCTGGGCACGGTCTTTCAATGCTTTGAGTTCTGCCTCTATTGAGATCCTTTCCTTTCGCTCAGTCTTTAGCCTAGCTATCAGGGTTTCGACTATGGTTTGTATCTCAATGTTTTGTCTAGTCATCCTTCTCAGAGCATTTGTGCAGAAATCCAGATCTATCAGAAGTTGACGCTTTTCCCTTGAGGTAAAGGTGGCGCCATTTTCTCCAGGTGGTTGTTGAGTCTGCCCATCATTTGAGGTAGTATTTAGTTGTGTCTGTTTCGACCTTGTGCGGTGAGCGGGACCGTCTGCCGCGATTCCCTCGACTGAACCTCGACCCGCACAAGTTGCTTTCTTTAAGTCATCTCCGGCTTGTGATTCAAGCGGATTTTCTTTTGGCTGGGCTGTTTTCCTTTGGGTGAGTTTTGGTTCACTTTGCGAGCTGTCGCCTTGGGTTGTTGGAGATTCTTCCTCTTCGCTATCTGTGTCAGACTCGCTCACAGTGATTGCTCGACAGCTTTCAGAAGTACCTTGCCCCCTGGCGGCATTCTTCAATTCTCGCACATTGGCGATAGTTTCCTTTTGGATGTTGATGAACACTTCGAGATCATAATACCCTTTTATTGTATCATCTGCATAATGTCTGGGCCATGTACTGGGGATAGGATAATGAGGAGATGGCTCATAACCTTCTATACCCTCCACAATTGACGCCTGCCGAAACTGTTGGGTGATTTCTGCTTCCGTTTCCAGATTTCGATTGGTGGCAGGGGATACTAGGCTTCTGACTCGGCCGTATTCCAGCGAGCATATCTCCCTTCCTGACCTGTTATGCCTTATCCTTTCTACCCATGGTAAAGGGGAGGCTTTTATTTCACCAGTTCACTTAGAGCTCGTGGGCAGTCGCCTTTTTGGCCAAGGGTCTAGGACAAAGGGCTGCAGGTCGACCAGGTAAGGGTGTTCTGGTTCCAACTCATCATCACTCCCTTGCCATCCTACTCTTTTGTTAGGATCCTCCACTCGGTTGACCAGGTGATTCATCCATCCAACAGGGTCAGCGAGGGACTGGTATTCTTCTTCGGGGAACTCCTCTTGCTCAGACTCTTCCGAGCCTGAGTCATCATCAACGGTTATCATTTGACATGATTCAGAGTTTTGGTTTTGGCTTTCTCCCTGGTTTTGGCTTGAAAGGGCGGTGTTTTCAGCTTGGTCATCAGTAGAGGTAGCGGCTGCCCCCTGTTCAGTGCTGGCATTTTCCTTTGTCTCTGGTTCAGCGGGTTCATTTTCTCCATCTGCCTCTTCAGTGGCCGTGGCTTCCCAAATCTGGTTGACCATTTGCCGTACTATTTCTCCCAACTCCTCAAGAGTGAGGTCAGGTTGGCCTGGGATGTTAGGGATATGGATATCCAAATTTACCATCCTCGGCTGCCGCCCTTGCAGATCGGCAGGGTTCATTTGTTCAGCGGGATCTAGCACAATTTCATAGTCATATGCCATCTCCTCTGGGTTAGTTTGGTTTTCTTCTGTGGTTTCGGCCTGTGGTCGTGGCGCTTCAGAGGACTCTCCTTTGTCAGAATCATGATGGCCAACTCGATGACAGGTGGCGTCATCACGAGAGGATTCGCCTTTGAGCAACCTATTCTTTCCTTTATTGATTCCTTTGTTTCTCCTTTGGTAGGTTATTGTTTCCTTTTTGTTCTCTGGCTTCTTTCTTCTTTGGTACACTCTAAAGGCTTTAGGACTCTTGACCTCTTCTTCATCATCCTCGGTGGGACAATAAGTATCATCATCGCTATTTACCCTTAGGTTTCTCATGAGTTCACTGGTTTTCATAGCCTCGGTTTCAGCGATGGCTTGCTCCAGCTCGCGCCGCGCATTTTCGTCCCATTCAGGTTGAGGCCGGACAGTCATGCGAGTGTTTCTTCCTTGTTGTCTTCTTTTATTACATGGTTTCAAGGAAGGCTCATCATCATCCGTCCAGGCTGCAATTTGGGCGGACCGGCCATCATAGTTTTCCGACTCAGAGTCATCAGACCCCGAACCGCTAATGTAACGGCAATTTCCAGTTTCGGAACCGTCATCATCGCTGCTATCGTTGTCAATATCATTTGAAATCTTGTACAACCTTTCTATTTGAGCCCGAAAACGGGCGGTTTCCTGTGGATGGGTTCTCCTGAGCCTTTCATAACCCGCCCCTGGTTGCTGTAATATCTCAGCATGTTGAGCTATGAAGTTTAGGAATGCAGGGTCTTCTCGTCTTAGATGTTCCATGTACGAGAGGATCCTGGTTGCTTGTGAGATGTTTAGTCCTTCAAATGCTGAGGTTATGTCGGCTGGGGGACCAGACCCAGATGCCATCAGGATAGAACTTCCTTGGACGGTGCTTGGTTGAGGTTCTTCATGGTCGGACTCCACCTCAGGCTCCCTTTCTATCTCCTCTTCATCGCTATCGGATTCGCCATTTTGGGCGTTTCCATCAGATGTTTTTCTGCAGAAAAAGAATCGCGGAGAACCTCCGCTATCCTCGGAGTCGGAACATTGGGGAGTTTTGCCCTTGTTAACCTCTTTTAGAACGGTTGCTATGGCTTCCCTTTCAAACTCCTCTGTAAAATCTGGATCTTTGGGGTGGGTAGCTCGGCGAAAGGCCCTTGGGTCTGTGATTCTCAGTTCCCTGAGTTCGGACACATACCATTCTACCAGGCTGTCATGTTCATTGTATTCTTCTCCCTCAGGGGCTTGCTGGGATGACTCGCCCTGAGCGGTATCGACCTGGTTGGAAGTCTCAACTGCTTCTATTTGGGTGGGGAATGTCACCTCGGCCCTGGGACCTGATATGCGCCTGGAGCGCCGAATCCTCCTGGATCTACGGCGTCGAGTGGCTCTGGGTGGGGTTGCTTCTGGACTTATTTCTCCTTCCTCGCGCCCCGTCTCATCAGCTATTTCTCTTATAGTCCTGGCTATGGCTTGCCTTTCATATCCCTGGTACTGTTGAGGGTTTTCAGGGTTCAACACACCATGATAGCCTACCGGGTCTGAAATTCTCAGGTTTCTCAAGTAATGAGAGAATTCATCAACCTGGTCCTTCTCAGCCAGGAAAGTTTGGTTGTTTTGGTTGAGGTGGGCTTGGTTACCCATATTGTTTTCATATTCCGCGAGGTCGGTTTCAGTAACCTCGATATTCTCCCAGAGGTGTGAGTCCTCCGTACTTTCCAAGTGCGCACGCATGATTTCAAAGTCTGTGGGGTGGTTTGGATCCGGGTCTTTCTTGTCCCATGCATTTTGCACAACAATATCCACCGCAGCTTTCCTTATGGCCATATTCTCAACTTGTTGCTCATAGGTATCCGAGTCTGACATGTTTTCTATCTCCTCATCAACTCTCAACTCCTGTTGGAACAAGCCAGGCTCTTGAATTTTTAATTGCATCAAGAAGTCCACATACCCCGCCACGGCGTTGAAGGAGATATGCGGTAGCGAGTCATCGCCTTCCTCCTCAACTCCCTCTTCTGATTCCCCGGCATCACTCAAGTATCTGCAGTGCTCTGCGGGTTCAGGGGCTTTTTGCTTGGGGATGTTAATAGGTATTTCCTTGGTCCAGATGCTATTTTCCAGCCATGATGCTAGCAATTGGTCCACATCATCACCATGTATGAGCTCTTGGATCCACCAGGATGGGTTTAAGGCGATTTCTGCTTCCAGGATGGGATGAAGGTTGGTTTGGCCGTACCAGTAGGAGAGGTCTCTCCATTGTTCCCTCGCTTTCATGTATATTTTTATCCTCTTGTAACTGGCAGGTTGGCACTCCTCCAGCTCCTTGTAGAAGGTATCATCATCTTCTGGTGAGTTTCGGTTTGTGACTGCGACAGAGAGAACGGCCTGTATGGCCTCCTCTATTTGCACAATCATTTCCATTTCTTCTTCTTTAATGAGCTTTTCTTCTTTTTCTCCTGAGTTGTCCTCCGGGTCGGCATTTATTGCTGATGTTGAGATGGCATTGCAGGAAATTCCACCAGAATCACCACCTCCTCTTTCCTCATCACTGTCGAAGTTGCTACCAAAATCGTAGCTTTCTTCTTGACTGGGAGGGTCCGGCTCGGACCATTCATATTCCTCGTCAGTGAAGTCCGGCTCATCTTGGGCATTTTGGGTATTGGTGGAGGTGGAAGCCTCTTTGTTTACTTGGGTTCTTACAAAACTAGTCACGGCAATGGTTTGCTTCATCAAATCAGACACATGCTCTGCCAATATTGCAATGGTTTCTGGCGGAATTCCGGATTCTCCCTTCTTCTTTGGTATGACAAGGTTGAACCCCAAATTCTTTATGCTCGGGATACCTTCTGAATCTAGACATTCATGATGAATGTCTACAAACACCCTACGATCCCGACCATTGATCTTAAAAGGTAGGGTCATCCGATCTGGTTTCTTTCCTTTGCGGCTAAGGGCCTTATCCAATTTCTTTATTTCCAGGATTTCCTTCTTTTTTCTTCCTGATTGGGTCATGGGTTGCACAGTGACCGTCGACTAGGTATGTTGGGTTGGGGCTGGATTGGATGACGGCCCAGCCGGGCTCCGTTCATTTGTCGTCACGGTTTCGAAAGGTTCGGCATTTGTCTGTGCCGGCTCCTGTTGGTTAGAGGGTTCTCCCTGTCCTTCCTCGTTGCCCGAGACATGATGGCACGCAGCTGTCCAGAACTCCTCTTCTTTCTTTTCCTTTCCTTTGCCTTTCAACTCTTGCCACACATGTCCGCTAATTTGAGCTGCAACTTTGGGGGAGATGAAATCGGCGAGGGTTGCCTGTGTTGGCCTTTCCTGAACATATGGGTCTTCGACGGTTTCGGAAGTGACTTTCTTCCAGAATGCCTGCCTAGATTTTGTATTACTCATTGCCATATTACGAGTGATCGGTTTCGGGTGTGTTTTCATCGGTTTGAGTCTTTTTGGGACCACTGGTATGATAGGGCTTTTCCATTTGAGTTGAGGTTCGGCCTGCAAGGCTCTCAGCTTCTTTCTGGTGTGTTTGTTCAGATATACGCTCCATGTCGTAGGGAGTTTCCCATCAGTACTGACGGAAATACGACGAGCGCTAGCATTTGGGGCTCCGCTTGAGATGGCATGGGGAGCCGGCTCCTGTCTGGCGTCATCGTGAAGAGATATTGCTCCTTCTTGGATTTTCTGCTCAAGCCAATCCTTGAAGACATAACAATCCTCTATGCTGTGACCCAAAACTCTGTGATACACACAGTAGTTATGGTGATTTACTTTATTCTCCTCCTCGGGCCTTTTGCATTGGGGCAACCTAAACAACTTCAGAGTTTTCTCCTTTTTGAATGAATAGGGTTTGCTTTTCAATTCCTTGAGTGTTGGTCTTTGAGACCTGGGCTGTGAGTTCCCTTCCTTTCCTTCACCAGTCTTTCCCCATTGGGCATTACCAGCGCCTTCGGCCTGATTGGTGACGGCTTTGACTGCCTCGTTGTTTTGATTTCCAGCTTCTTTCCCTTTTCTTTGTCCTTTTCCTTAGCAGAATAGTATAGCTGGTTCATTTCGGGCTCCACTTCCTCGTACCGAGCAACCATGGCTACCAAATGTTCAAAGGTAGTAACATTGTGACCCACCATCCATACTTTCATTGGTGCATGGATACTGTTCAGAAGCATACGCACCGCCTCGGATTCACTAATGTTAGACTGGCATCCTGTGTACATAGTTTCCCACCTTGACACATAATCGGAGACAGACTCGCCTTGTTTTTGTCTGGCGTTGACTAGGTTGGTAACGGAGACCCGATGCGGGGTCGTCCTGAACCTCGCGCAAAAAACATTTGCCATTTCCTTCCAACTTTTGATGCTATCTGCCTCAAGAGAAGCATACCAGTCGAATGCTACCCCAGACAGACTTTGTGAAAATTGCCTTAGTAACCATTCCTCCCTTGAATTTTGTCCCTTCGGGTAATCCAGTTGGTCAAACCTTGCAGGGTAAGGTCGGCCTGTGAAATTGACGGGCAGTTGGGTGCCCCCAATCCCTAGAGATTGCAGTTTTTGATCCATGGCCCTTTGCATTTTCTCCATTATGGCCTCGGGGTCAATGATACTAGTTTCCTTTCTTTCTAGCAGCTCTTCTTCAGAGTTTCACTAGAGTTGCTATCCTTTTCCCGCACTATTTTGGAACGGGATTTCTTGATTTTCTTTTTGTTTTTGGGCTTTGGCTTAGAAGCCATTCCTTGGGTTTCGGTTGACTTAGGTACCTCATTGTTTGAAACAGCACAGCTTGGGCGTGCCCCCTTTTTGGCTATGTGTTTCTGGACCTCAGCGCATACCGCGGTTACCCGAGCATTCTCCGCCTGGAGTTGCTCAAGTTGCTTCGTTTTCTCCTCCAGCTCCTTGCGAAGCTGGGCCATCTCGTCAGATATTTTCTCGAGGATTTCAATTTCCTCCTCAATATCCTCAGATGAACTTCCATGATCCGGGTTCGGATCCTCCTCGTCGCTTGCAATGTCATCACTGGTTTGTTGGACGGTTTCCTCCACCACCGGGCTGCGGTTCCTGGGCCGCCCTACCCGTTTGGGAGGTTTGGATGCCGAAGTTTTCCCTTTCTGCCCTCGCATTTCCACGGGGACACTTTCAGAGTGAGGCGGCTCCTGGGAACCTATTCCAACCATACGGACTTCTGCCGTTTCCTCATCATCCTCATCATCATTATCAGCTGACACATGATATACCGAGACAGAATCAGCATTCCGCCTCTTCCTCATCACATATTTCTTTTTGGTCTTGTTTTTCATCATCTGACTCGCCACCTGGCTAGCCAGAGAGGTATTTTTTTCCTTCGGCACCCACCGCCTGGTGCCCCCTGTATGTTGTTTGGGAGCTGGGATGGGTTCCGGTTTTTTGGGCCTCCAAACCTGCTTCACTTTCCCTTTGGCCTTCATTGAGCGGGCGTTGGGTTGGAGTGATGGGAAGGTAAGCCGGTCAAAGACTGAAGGCGGGTGGGCCACAGTCCTTTTCTCGGACGCACTATAGTCCGCGTCTCCCTCTCGGTCGTCTTCGCGGTAGGGAAAGCGGAGCCTCTGGTGCGCCGGGAACCTAAGCCTGTCTTTGATAGACGGCTTATTGGGGTTGGCAGGGATCGCGGTAACAATCCTGCGGGACTTGCGAGACCTCTTGACAATTCTGAAGGCCGCATGAATGGCCTCCACCGCCTTGTGTTTTGGGTGAGTCACTTTCTCTGTCTCAGAGACTGGGGCATACATAGGGAGCTCCCAGTCCTCTCTGAGGCGCATTACTTCACCTCCCTTTTTGAGCACATGTAGGGGGGCGAAGGCATTGCTGAGGGACAGGTCAGTGATGGTATCGGGTTGTTGGACCAGGTGGAGAGCTTGGGCCCTCGAGATCCTGGTCCTTTTCTCCTTTTTAAGTTTTGGGGCTGTTGCCCCCTTGATGTGGGTGGTTGCTGCCCGACCCTTCTTGGTGCTAAGGGTAGGTTTTCCAGAGATCTCCACCGATGCTTCACCAGCAAGCATCACGGGAGAGATTTGCATGACAGCTTGGACGGGCACATGGAGAGTCCCGGTCGCTCCGCTTTCCTGCTGCGAAGACGCTCGCCCTTCACAATTTGACTCCAAGTAAACATCTTGTCTTCTTTCTGCAATAGAAGGAACTTAAAGTCAATCATTAGTATTTTCCTTGAATATTATAGACTTAACTCCACTTTTGCATTTAAACTTTGATTATGCCCTGATGAAAGGAGAAAACTGTCCCACCGGGCGTGCCAGAATCTGTCTCGCACTTTTTCAGTCCAACTACGGAAGATCAGATAGTCCTCTATGGGGCGAAGAAAATGCGGATCAGATACCCCTCGAACATCTTGAGACCCGTCATTACTGCCCATTCCAAACGAGTGAAGGGCACTAATGCGGTTCTAAGTACCTCGAGAGTTGATTGTTTGTCGTAGGTCCTTTTTTTTCCAGTAGGCGCAAGCCCCTACTGTTAATTACCTCCGGACTCAGTTACGAACTGGGCCAAGAGCACCTCTAGATCGGGATAATCAAAGTTTAGATGCCGTAAGTGGATGAAGTCCATTTTTAATAAAAGGATTGTATCTTGGTAGGGTATTTCGGGATAAAGGTAATGCAGAAGGGCAGTTATTTTAACAAAGCCATGCAAACATGAATGATGCGTTTTAATTCTTTGGTTTCACATTTTAAGGTACTTAGGTTGCTTTTACTTTGCCGTGTCAGGCTTAGTACCATTACAGAGATTCTTGAGTTTGATACTAGAAAATTTGGTATTCTAGACCAATCCTCAATCGTTTTGGGGATTTAGAGATTGTGGGATTTCGTTCAAGTCTCGAGTAGATGCGCTATGCCTCCTCTTGACAAGAACTTCAGTGACAATTCAGAATTGACTTTTCCTTTTTTTCAATCTGAACATCAGGATGGCGTCTCCTTCAAGGCGAAAAGCTACGCAGTCTTGGAGGGACGAACCTTTGACTTTTAAGACTTTATGTCACTTTTGACTTTGTGTCACTTTTAGAATTTTTTGACTTGATGTCACTTTTAGACTTTGTGTCATTTAGACTTTGTGTCATTTTCAGGTTTGGACTTTAATTTTGCATTTTTTTTTTGACTTTTGAGTTTTTAGTCTTACATTTTTTAAACTAGCATTTTTGGATTTTGACTTTTGAGTTTGACTTTTGAGTCTTGATTTTTCAGACCTTGGTTTAAAGTTCGAACTCAGTTTGAACTTTTTGAACTTTGGCATTCTGGACTTTGAGTAGGACTTTTCAGTTGTGACTTTTTAGATTTTCAGTATTTGGTTGGACTTTTGAGTTTAGGCGTTTAAATTTGCACTTTTAAACTTTTGTCTTTGACCTTCTTGGTGATGCTCTTTTTTTATTTCAAATTTGTTTGCAGATTTTAATGTTTAACTGTACCTGTTATATAGAGAATGTCAGATGTACCTGTCGTCCAGAACACAGAATGTTCAGATGTACCTGTTGTCCAGAACATGAGTTGTTCAGATGTACCTGTTGTCCAGAACATGAGTTGTTCAGATGTACCTGCTGTCCGGAACATAGAATATTCAGAATGATTTTTTTTTGCTTTATTTCTTTTTCTCCTCTTTTATATAAATTTATTATTTTTTTTATGATTATATATTTTTTATTTATGGTCATCCCTTAAGCCTTTTAATTTTAAAATATTTTATACTTTGGTGTTTCAGCATAATATGACATATCAAAATATTCCTCATATTTTTCTTGACATTTTGATATTTTATGAGAATTTTTCTGACAATCTAGCTATTTTTAATGCATTTTTGAAATTTCCTGCTTTATAGAATTTCCTGATTGGCTGAGACTTCGCTGTTTCGTATTACGCTTGTCAGGGATTCGTTGTACTGCCAGTGTCATAGAGGATCTTCCCGAATCGCTGAAGGCAGTAGCTGGCTGAGTCGCCTGGTTTTCACTCGTGCCTATGAGCCGAATGGGTTCGAGTTCGAATCGGACTGGCTTCGTGGGTCCCGCTCGTCAACGAAGCTTATCGGAGTTCCGAGTTCGTTCAGCATTCACACCATTTCAACCTCCTTCCCTCCTCAATCTCTGTTGACTTGACGGCAACGGGGATTGACCCGACGATTCCGGCTACCATTCAGACCATGAATTGGTCTGCAAGGTCGTCTTCTTACTCTCTTCTTCATCCAACCTCCAATTTTGGTTATATCTATCCAATTGGTCACATTTCTTCATGCTTCAAACATGATCCGACGACATACTCGGGGAGTGAATTGAGGGTCATAAGTAAAGATTCTCAATTGAGGGGTGCTTTCTGAGCATTAAAGGGTTTTCCCGGGTCAATTATAACGACAAAAGGAGGTGTAGGTATTGCAATTTGACCGTAGCTCGAACCTAGAGTCTGGTTTTGATTTTCACAACATTTACAATTTGACTTCAACGAGTAACACTCATCTCCATTTTGTCATGCATATACCCTACTGTTACCTATTACTTGATGTGACTTAGTGCATCAATGTGCGCTATCTTGGCTTGATTTTGGAATTTCACTGAGTATTGATTTCAATTTAGGTGTTTGACACATTCCTTCAGCCATACTCAGAAATGCAACATGTTTTGGCAATCGAGGCTCTTCATGTCCAGGCTTTATCTTATTCATTTGAACCGTGATTTAGAACTCCAGTCTGACTTATTTGGTACAGACCCCCCCCCCTTTTTGTTACCATGCTATAAGACATTTTAATAAGTTTAGACCAAAATACCCCCTTGATCATATGAACTATTAAACTTATTTACTGCCTCCTCCACTTGATATGTTGTTTACACCCTTTTTACTGAAAATAGATGAGATGATATTTTTAGTTTAACCCCCCTATTTTACTATTGAGCGTATACATGTGTACTGATGCTAATTTTTTTAGATCACACTATGGAGGCACCCCTTATACATATCATATATGCCATTCTCAATTTCATATCCTCAGACAAATACCCTTGGTTACAGTTGCATTTTAAGCATATCTAATCCTTGTTTTCTTTTATAATCTTAATAAAGCATTCTTTTGACAAAATAAGCTTTGGTCACTACATTTTAAAATTTCTTTCTTCATTGACTACTGTTCCTTTGCACATATGTCCTTTATTTTCTACTTTATTACATCTTGCTAGATTTAAGCTTCCCCCCCCCCCCCGAACAATTACTATTATTAAATATTCTGGACTCTAGCTATTGATACTTTGGCTTAAAGGATGCAAGTCTATATAGCTGTTTTTTTTTTTTTATGCAAAATCCTAAAGAGGTATGGTAATTAGACAAACCCTGGAACCTACTATCCTCACTGTGCCCCCCTTTTTTTTAATGCAAATTCACTGTATTATTTCATTTTAAAACATGACTACAGACATTAAGCTTTTTAAGTTAATGAAAATATGAAATTAAATTTACTGCCTTCCACTTATCACTTTCACTATGTAGCTTTTTTTTTGACAGATATACCCCTGGCTCTTTACTTCCTATCATTTCTGTGGATTTCACATCCATTTGGTCTTTACTTTGTGTATGACACTTGATGCCACAATCAGCAAGGTTGAGACATGAGTGAATACATGAGTGTGCGCTCTCAGGCAAGCATCCCTCAGGCATGGAGTCATGTCCCTCTTTCTGACTTTATTATATATATTTTTTTTAACAGTTTGATTCTTCTCTCCCCCCCCCCTTTTTTTTAGGAACCCTTTTGATGCAGGTTTTATATATAACTCTTGAGATGGCTATTATTCATGTTGAAACACAACTAGATGCATGAGTGTGCGCTCTCAGGCAAGCACCCCTCACACATAAAGTTGTGCTTCATCATAGGACCTTATTATTATCTTATCTTTTAGTATTTTAGGATGTTAAGTGACTCATTGACATAGGTGAGTGTGCGCTCTCTGGCAAGCACCCCTCACCTATGCTTTTGAGCCCCAAGAATGCACCAATAGATGATCTACATCAGGACTTTTTATGTTACACACTTGGTTTCAATAAGTGAGAAAGAAACAAAGGAAGAAACACAAGAACTGAAAGTAAAGAGATCAAGAGAAACAGCTATCAGGGATTGAACTTATGTATTGAACTTGGTACAATGGAATTCCTACCTTCCCTTGAAACTTGCTCCTACTTGTTTTTAGAGTTTGATTACAATAGTGCAACAGAAATTTTAACAGAATTTCAGCTTGCCTTCTCCCTCTCTCCTCTCTTTTTTCTTTTGCTCTTGGTCTTCTTTTATAGCTGAAACTCCTAGGGCTTTGCTCCATCCTTTTGACACATGGCAGTATCTTCTGCATTGGATTTGTGATGAAGGGGCTGGATGTAAGGTGAGGTTGCCGCCATGCTTTTACAATTCCATCATCACTTCCTTTTTTTTTACTTCCTTTTACTGGCTAATAATGGCATGACATTTGGCACTTGGGTTTTACTTCCTCTTACAGTATGCTTGGAGGAGGAGTTATGTTTACTTTGGTACCACCTGATGCGTTGTCTCTCATCCAATGATTCATAGGTTGATGAGGGGCTGCGATTTGCATAGAGGAGGGATCCCTTCTGATGTGTAGCTGCTGCTCATAGGGGTATAGGTCTGATGCATCAATAATCATGCTATTCACTTTCTCCAGTCATTCTTTTCATCAATCCTCTATGGTAAGCACTGATGCGCTTAGTATTGGATTAGGTACTATACTGCCAGTTGGGGCCCTTACATACCATTGTCTTTTATCAATCCTATTTTCAATCAATTTTTTACTCCTGGACTGTTTTTTTCTTCTTTCTTGTGTTTGAAATTTATCATCCTTTCTTTGAGTTTCAATTTTGGTCCATCATTGCCCCTTTAATTTCAACTTGTGATGTTTAACTATTTTGAAGCTTCATTGGTTTCTGATTTTGAACATTGCATTTTAATTTTTCTTTGATGTAAATCATATTTCTTTCAATCATTACACAGGGATATTCCAGGGGCAGTATAGGTATGTGTGCTCTTCAAATTCTCTCTTTATACATTCCATTCTCTTGTCATTTTCCTATTAATTACTGATTTGCCCATGGTCAGAGGAGTCACGCATGAGTCACTTATTCTCCAGGCATGATATGGTGTATCTGTATCCTATGTTCATTGGAGAATACATAGTTCTATCTCAGACCGTTCATCTACATTCAATCTTATCCTGAGATGTGAACATACGGTAGGATGTGCTATTCTTTTTCTTATCCAACATACTCCCTTTGTATGCGACATAGGTGAGTGAATGATTGTACTGTCGTGATTAAAGCATGGAGAGCTTTTCAGCCTTTGTTTAAATCCCATCTTAAATCCAACGGTCCCAATTGGAGTGGTGAGTTTACCCCTTATCGTCACACCTTCTGGCGCCAAGGACTACTGCAGGGCTACTCCCTCCCTTTTCTAGGTTATAGGCTGTAAGGAAATAACACTCTCCATTTGCTTCCGTTGCACTTTTCTTTACTATTACTACACTGGAGGTATTCAACTTTGTGCAAGCGCTAGACCATCATCTCATGCTGCCTCTTTATGCCCCTTTTCTATGTGAATTTACTTCAATTTAAAGAAGAGGGATTGCATTTATTATACCCCCCCCCCTTCCTTTATCAAAATTGAAGTTCCCTGGCACATTACGATTCCTTCTAAACTTCCTGGAGGTCCCTTGAGGTAACCATCTCCATCACTTAGTCATTAATTTCAAGCAATTCTGCCCATGCAACGCTTGTCATTATAGTCTCTTGCTGAGGTAGTGTGTTCATCAGTGCCTGACTCAGTTCTTCACAATTGATTCACTGGGTACATGATGTATGCATCATTGATGTTCCTTAGCTGTTTAATGGCTTGATTCCACGCCTCCTCAAGCTTAATTGCATGAATTTCCTCTTCAGGTAGTCGACTTGCTCTTCCATCGATTTCCTCTCCGTTTGTCGCCGATTTTGGTGTCGCTAGGGTCGTGGAGGCATCGTTAGTGCAGTGGCAGCGGTGGCTGGGGCTAAGGTGGCGTAGAACGGCGACGAACCCACTTCTCGCGCTGGTGTACAACGACTGTGTCAGACAGTACTGCTTCATCCTTCCTTTTTTCCTTTTGAACAGAGCTTGTGGGACCCATAGCTCCCGACCAATCGAAAAATTCAGTTCCGTATTTTAAGCTTGGGTCAAAATCCAACCGTTGATTTTAGATAATGTTATAGGGTTTTATCACGGCCGTCAGATCAAGGGAAATTTTAGAATGGTAATTGGATTTGAACACAACTTGGGTGGGCCTCAGTTTCGGCCCAATGTAGATTTTATTATTTCCTTAAAAGCCCATCCGAAACTTCCTCCATTTACCTTGTTTCGGCAGGGTTTGTCTCCATTTATTTCAGAAATGGAATTGTCCATTTGACTGAATTTTGAGGATAATTAAGCTGCTTATTCTTAGAAAAATTGTTTGGTGCCCTTCTATAGGTCAATTTGACATGAAATTTTGCATGGTTCCTCATAAAAATATGAAGAACTTAGCTGCCACAAATTTTCTAATTTTAGGACTCCGGTAATTAATTATAAGGATATCACAGGCGCATAATGGCATTCCTCGTAATTAATTAATTTACCGTCCATTTTTAAGAACTTTTGTATTTTCCTTTCAGACGTTATGACCAATTATCAGGGCTATTTTGTTGGGTCATTGGTCATGTGAATGGGGTTTGAGTTATATGATTTTGGAATTTTGGTGATAAGATAAGAAATTGTTTAGGATTTTGTGCAGCAGAATTTAGAGGCAAACAATGGTATAAGGGGATGTTTAAATTATTTTGCTTATGTTTTTTATAATTTTTGAGTGTTACCACCGGATGGTTATGAGGACATGATTATTGCATAAATTTTAAATACCAACTATTTTTAGATCGGTTGAAGACTTGGTAACATGGTTTTCTAATTTAGATCCCCAAATAAGTAAGATTGCTAGTATTATATGTAGTGGTGCACTGCGGTGTGTATGGAAAGATAGAAATGCAAGATACTTTCAAAATAAATTATGTCATTCATTTAGATATTTAGCCTCACAGATTTTGGCTTCGGTAAACTATTGGTCAGGGCTATGGTCGGAGGAGGTTAAGACACAAATAGCGGAGTGGTTACCTTCCATTGAAAAAAATGTCATTGCATATTGCTGGAGGCGAGATCACGGACATCGGAGAGGTGGAAAACACATGGATCCATGTAGTGCTTTGAAAGAGATACGACCAAAAAAGGACAATCTGAGAGGCTATGCTGTGTTAACTCTTGGATTGAGGAGGAAATTTATTATTATTTAATTTATCTATGTTGTGCTATTTGTTTTTTCCATGGATAATTTGATGAATATGTTTGTGTTGCAATAATGAATAAAGGGAGATAGCGATCGAGCACTAGTATTTCAAGATTTTGGTACCAGTGCGGCAGGTTTTAGGGGTTGAGGGTTGAAAGAGGGTTGTAATAGACTACTTTTTTTGTTTTAATGAAAAGAGTGGTGAGCTTATGCTCACTTGTCTCAAATTTTTTTTTATAATGGTAAAACAATTCGTTTTTTTTTTTAAGTGAGTTTGATTCAGTTCGGTTTCTAAAAAAATTATAGAAACTTCTTTTCAATTAATTACAATTTGGCTTTGACAAGAAGTATTAGTTAAAATTTTATTATTCTTGTAATATTATATTTTATTTAGTATCTTATAATTTACTATAAATTATTTGTTAACAGAATCAATCAAATTAGTTGGTCTTTTTGATTTGTAATTAGTCAAGACGAAAGAGTTTGGTTGGACAATTTTAGGTTTCGTTTGAATTCAAATCGATTAATAAACGCTATTTTTTTTATTTCAATTTCTGTGTCGCTTTAGCCCGTTGGAAACTCGGAATGATCCGTTCCGGCAACACTTAAGCTATATGTTCGTGTGCCATATAAGATATCGGTCGTGGAGTATCATCGGGGCAGGAGGTATGGAACAAACGTGAAAAGAATCATATGTAAAAAAATAAAACATGAAAAAGAAGAACAGTGCAGAAATGAAATGATGGAGGCAGAGACTAGAGAGACGGGTCAACCTGAAATTGTAAAAAGTTAAAATAAAATATGTTTGCTTGAAATTGAATGAAAACTAGTGGATAGATAGAAAAAAGCTCAACTATAAATTGATATTTGCATACGATTACTTGTTTTTGGCGTGGATTTAGATGTTGGCTATGCACTTGCTTTTGTGGGTTATTTGAAATTTGTACAAGGGAACAAAGATGATGTATAATCTGATGACTAAGGCTATAATTGTGTATTCAAATAGAATAACAACTTGTCTCATAGAATTATCCATAAAGTAGGATATCGATTTTTGTCTTATATAACTATCAACTTCTGTCTTACATAATTATCAACCTTTGACAGAGAAATTAACCTTTTTTTTTTTGCCTTTAGGTTTATTATTTGATTGAGAAATCAAAGCAAGGAATGAGGGAAGCTGTTCCTCACCAAAGGAGGTGTCGTACATTTGCAAAAAATGTAAATTTCCGTGTGATGTGGCGGTATCTAGATCAACACGTAATTCAGGTATAGAATTTTTTGCATGCAATTGCGTTGAAGGTAGTTATTTTCGTGCGTGGTGTGACAAAGTTCAATATCGAGAATCTTATGGCCCAAAGCAATCGAGACAGCGTCAAGGAGCAATTAAAGATGATGAAATTTGTAATTTGTCGTGATTTCAAATTTATGCATGGATGTTTTATTGTAATTCTATTAAGGATCCAATTCATATGTCATTTTGAAGCTTGTAATACTTTTTGGGATATTATGCTGTACTATGATATCAATTCACATGTAGTTGAGGTGTGTCATTTGACAATTCACTTTTTCGAATAAGTGCATTAGATGAAATATTTGATCTTATGTGTCATTTGAAGTTTGTCATTTTTTTTAAACTGCTATTACAAATCACAAATTAGATGAAATATTTGTAATGACTAATGAGTAATAAATGCAAGTGCATTTTCAAGTAGTCACAAATGCATTGATAGATTGGAATATCCAGAGGAGTGTTGGGAGATATATGCATAAGCGCATTTTCAACTAGTAACAAATGCATTGAATACCACTGGAACGATTTGAATATATACTTGTAATGCATTAAGTACCACTGAACTAAAGATTCTGTGTTTGCTCCATTTGGATAAAACAGTTTGTTGATTACAACTACAAATGATTTTATAACAAATTAAAGTTGTTAAATGATCCAACAAAAAGATCTACGACATGGACACATATCAGTGTTTAGCATGCACACTGTTCTTGGACACGTACCTCTCCTTGGTTTTGACACATGCCATTGTTATTTTTTTTCTTTTAATTTTTTAGTCCAATTGATAAATTGGAATATCCACATGGACACATCTCAAGCGATTGTAATATGCACCAGTACAGTTAACACTGGTACCTGAAGTTGTTCGGATCCAAAGAGAAGAAATGACAAAATAACACCTTTTATGCAATTGTGCCCTTGGTTTTTACAAAATAACACCGTTCACTTCTTTGAACACTATACTACTATAACTTCTTACAAAATGTTCCCAAAATGATCTAAAATAACTTGTCTACTTTTACCTCCAAAATATGGCCAAAATGATCAAACAACTTGTCTACTATTCTATAATTGTATTGCAGCAAAAAACCATTCTTACTCCAAAACCATTCATACTCCATCTAATGTTTCATACTCCATACCCAAACGAGGTACAAACTCATTTTCATGTTCCTCCATAACCTTCATGAAAATAATATATAAGAAATTAGAAAAATTGTAAGGAAAAATTAACAAACTAAGGAACTGTCTGACCAAAATAAGAAATTAGAAAATTGTAAGAAAATAATAGAGCAATAGAACAATATAAACTCTCAAAAAGTCATTCTGTATAGTCCTACTAAGAGATCTTCATATCCAATATAACAAAGGAGACACCCAAGGAACTACTGTGAATGTCTATCAAGCTAAAACATCAACCCAATTTAAATAAATTCTGATCAAGTGTGGCGCTATCCAGAAACTGAGAAGCTACATCTCACATTCCACTATTTGATTCTTACCTTTTCTTGCAATTGACAGTCAAGACAATCACAAGCTATAATAATCTTTATTCATTAAATTTCTAGAATACTAATCAAATCCAGAATTTTGCATAATAACTTGATGCCTATACCATGCGTTTCATGGTAAACCAGTAACAGCAATTCAAAATAAATGACAGCATCAAAGTTTTCACAATTAATTGAGGGTAAATTGAGACACCATTGAACTAATCAATTAAAAAAAAAAAACTCTCAATTCAGAAATTGAGCCTCAATGTTCCGTAAATACAATGGACCTCAGTGAGACGTTTGGGGAAAACCTTAGAATATTATATGTAAAAGCTATAATTCAGTAATATTGGTGAAGAATAAGAATTAAATTGAAATACAAAGATTAAAACTATCCTAAAAAGGGTTTTGCAACCCAACATATATATGATGCCAGTAGCTGACAATTGTTTGGTGGGTTATTGGTGTTATTTTGACCAAACCACAACATATATATGATGCCAGTAGAGAAGAGAAGTGGTCTGCGTGCGAATTTGATTTGGATTTCAGAAACGAAGAGACATACGGAAAGGGAGAGACACATACGCTACGTATACACTTTTTTATTTTTTCGGATGGATTGAGATCCAGCCGTCCGTTCGGATCGGATGGCTGAAGTCGCCAGACGTCCACTGAATGGTTTTTATACGACTCCGTACCACACCGAGATATCTCTCCTCTCTCCTCCGCCTCCGCCTCCTCCTCCTCCTTCCTCGAAAAAGTCTTCGCTCACCTCACATCGCCTCCCGCCCCCGACCAACATCGGCCTCTAAGTGAGTTTTCCATCTTTCTATATAAAGAAAAAGGAAACAAACAAAGAGTTCTGGTCAGGATCTAGAGTTTCGTTAGCCGATTCAAGAGAGAATCCGTAAACTGAGAAGCACCCCTCAGAATTTCAATTAAATTCTGAGACTGAGAGTAACTGAGTCTAATAATTTTGTAGGGATGGGGTTGTGGACATTGCTGGAAGGATTCTTGCTACTGGCAAATGCACTTGCAATACTGAATGAAGAGCGATTTCTGGCACCAAAAGGTTGGAGCTTCTCTGAAGTATCGACCAGTGGTGGTGCTAAGACCTTGAAAGGTCAGATCGTCGGCCTCATCTATGCCGCTCAGTACCTACGCGTTCCCTTGATTGTTCTCAATGCTATTACTATTCTTGTAAAGCTCATCTCTGGCTGATTTTTGTGTTTTGCTATTGTTTCTCTTTGTGTTTCATGTTTTAGTTTCTTACGTGTAGTGGACATGAGATATTTGCATGTTGGTGGGTTCGTTGTTGGATATTGAATGTGGCTTTTCTGGTATATGGGGTTCTTTGTTTCTTATAGCTATTACTGTATAACAAAATTATTTTTGTGTGAGTTGCTTGATAATAGATTCTATGCTAATAAAATGAAAAAAAACATTGCTATTATTTGAACTGATAATACAGTTTAAGTTTTGACCATTTTTTATTCTGAGATTAGTGGAAACTACAATTGACATTCAAATTGGACTCTGAACCTGAGTTTATGAGAGTATTTTGGGAATTTGAAACTGCACTTGGAAATCAGCACTCTTACCAGCATTGATCTTTCATCTGCTGAACTCTGTTGTCACTCGACTGAGTTATTATTATCTTTTTTTTTTTTTTGTATGTTTGGTCCTGATTTGTGATGTTGGTAATACCTGGATGAAGAAGCCCTTTGGCATTCTCCCTCTTCCTTGATCACAACCCAATCATTCATCTCTTCGGTGCATCATCTGTCGTTTGATATTTTGATACAAACTTCATTGCCTTTGTTGTCTTCTTTGGTTGTGACTAATTTTTTATCATGCAATCTTCCCATACTCTAGAGGGGTTAATTTTTTCATGACAGGCATAGTCGTATCAAGGCAATTTCCCTGACTTGTAAAATTGCGGAGCTGCCCCAAGGACTCAGAAACAACTTAATATTTCATTGTCTCAAATAATTTTGGCAAGTTCAACTGAACCAGAATAATTCATTTGCACGTGAATTTAACATGGAGATTATTAATCCTGGTCTATGTAGTATCTCTTTTCTTAATGGTTCTTGACCTTTCTGTTGGACATAATAACGAAAAGGAAGTCTCTTGACTGTAAATAAAGAGAATTCAATTTGGGTTTGAACTGCGACCTCAAGAGTCAGAGATCCGACTTACATGATCATGACTTACGGTATGGGATGCTAAGTTGCTGATATGTATGCCATATTTGTGAAATTGACTAGAATCCAACCGCTAATTTGTTGACGGCACAAGGCATTGCATTCCATCCATCTATCACTTTCCAATTTACTTCAGTTGATCTCTAGCTTAGCTAGGCTGCCAAAGCTAAAGCCTCCCTCGTGAGTCAAGCTACTCCCCTGATTCCATCCTATTGCAGATCTGTTGTGCTGTGTTTTCATTAGGCACTGCTAGACCTCTATTTTCTTTGGTGCCCACTCTACTATTCATTAATCTCTCTATTTAATGAGAATATATTTTTTGAGATAAAAAATATAAATCATTTCTTCATCTTTAGTTTATTGCAGAATTTCTCATAATAAAAGTACAACAAATAAAAAGTTAAAAGTAGTTTGAGATTTGAAAAAAAAAAATGACAGAAGGAATAACCTTCTCACAAGCCATAAGTCAACTTAATGAATTACAGAATAAAATAAAGAAATATATGCAAAGAACTAAAAATAATTTCTTATCATCAGAGCATACTTCTTCCCTTCTATTTTCCTTCATTCTTCATGAATTCTTGTATCTTAATTAAAAGTAAATAATTGCCAAAAAAATATTAATAAACTTATATAAATATTTCTAAAAGTTTAAACTTTTATTGTTAATTATTATACAGTTTCACTTAAAATTTGGTAAATATGAACCTTGTTAGTACATTTTAAGCTATCCACATTTTCACCTCTAACCAACGGCCTAATATCAGAACACCGTCCTTTCTATTGTCCTTCACACTGTCTGATTTCTTTCAAGTTAAGTGAGAATACATGATTGTTGATAAAAAAAAATGTTAAAAAGTCTATAGAAATATGTACTGAAGTTAAAAACTAACTTAATAATTTTATCAATTTGAACCTTATCAAAACATTATAAGCTGTTCACAATTACGTCCCATATCGACAGCCTCCATATAGTGCATATTTCTTAGAGAGATGATAAAGAAAATGAAAAAGAAGGGTGGAGAAATCTTCCAAGTTATAGCACCTTCATCATGTCGCTAAATCACTAACAGTCAATTTCATAAGTTAGTTCCAGATTTATTTTGACAATGCGGGTATTATACAGTAAACTTTTATTTCTTTTTTTTTGAAGGCTCGGTGGCGATTACCCCCTTAGCAACTTCATTGAAATAAGAAAATTAATTACAAGTAGTTACAAGAGGAAGGTAGAAAGGAAGTAAAAGAAAGTAAAAGAAAAATAAAAGGGTAAAACAAAGAAAACTAAGCTAACAATATTTCTCCCAAGTCGTGACTAAGGAACGGACATCCTGAACAACTCGATCTAAGTGGAGAAGTGACAATATTGGAGAAGATCCTCACATTTCTTTCTTTTCAAATTGACCAGGTAACTGATGCCCAAATGATACACACTTCAACCTTTATTTCACCCTTGCCAAATAATACACACTTCAAACGTAGTTGCTATAATCAATTTCTAAACTATTATTCTGTTTCTGAACATTCTCTGGAAACACCTGGTAGACCATATATGTATTGCCATGGATATGCCCGTGCTCTTATACTGGTATATGTATCAGTTATTCGGTTGGCAAGTAATGCAATGAGTATTGATTGTTTGGATTGAAAAGATACTCATGAGGCCAGGGTTTTGATATAGGAAGTAAATTAATCCAATAAAAAGTTTGAATCGGGTTGGTATAGCTTTATAACAGCACATATATATATATATATATATATATAGAGGATTGCTAAAATGCTATGCATAGCACGGATGGCCTTCGTGCTACGGGTTCGTTTTTGCATTTCATGTTTCAAACAACCGATCCAAACCGTTCATTATCTTCTTCATATTGAAATCTCATTACAAACGAAATTTTACATTTTTTTGAATTTTTTTACTATTTTTCTCAGATTTTTTAAAATACTTAATCTAATAAATTCTGGACCCTTCAATAACAGTGATTTTCAAAAATCTGAAAAAATAGTAAAAAAATTCAAAAAAATGTAAAATTTGGTTTCTAATGATATTTTAATATGTAGAAGATAATGAACGGTTTGGATCGGTTGTTTGAAACATGAAATGCAAGAACGAATCCGTAGCACGAAGACCATCCGTGCTATGCATAGCATTTTAGCAATCCTCTATATATATATATATATATATATATATATATATATATAGAGGTGGGCTAAAGTGTCATAGATGGCAATGCCATAGACGTCTTTTTTGAGTTATTTTTTTAAGATCCGAAATTCAATCAGTTAATCCAAACCGTTCAAATTGATCACCATATTGAAATACCATTGAAGACCAAATTTTACATTTTTTTGCTATTTATTTTGATATGTTCAAATTGGAGGGTCTGAAATACTCCAATTATAACGTTTTTTAAAAATATCATAATAAATAGCAGAAAAATTCGAAAAAATGTAAAATTTGGTCTCAAAGGGTATTTTAATATGGTGAATAACTTGAATGGTTCGAATTGAGCATTTGAGTTTTGGATCTCGAAAAACGACTCTATGGCACGGGACCCTCGGTGCCATCTATGGCACATTAGCCATTCTCTATATATATATATATATATATATAGAGGTGGGCTAAAGTGCCATAGATGGCAATGCCATAGATGCCTTTTTTTAGACATTTTTTTAAGATCTGAAATTCAATCGGTCGATCCAAACCGTTCAAATTGATCACCATATTGAAATACCATTGGAGACCAAATTTTACATTTTTTTGAATTTTTTTGGTATTTATTTTGATATGTTCAAATTGGAGGGTCTGAAATACTCCAATTATAACGTTTTTTAAAAATATCATAATAAATAGCAAAAAAATTCGAAAAATGTAAAATTTAGTCTCCAAGGATATTTTAATGTGGTGAATAACTTGAACGGTTCGAATTGAGCATTTGGATTTTGAATCTCGAAAAACGATTCTATGGCACGGGACCCTCTGTGCCATCTATGGCACATTAGCCATCCTCTATATATATATATATATATATATATATATACCTATTATGGTCTTGAGTTTCATTACGGGTTCCCCCAGCATGACTACAACCTCCTAACTCAATGTTACTGTTTTCATCACCCTGAGTATTCGAAGATCTTTCTAGGAACATAGTTAACCCAGCAATTTTCTCTTCCATACCTTTACTGGCATTTTTGACTTGATTGGTGACCACAGCTGCTAATCTTTCCTCCATCCTCTTGTTGTTCTCCTCTGACTTCTTGAGACCTTCTTCATACCTCTTGTGGCTCTCTTCCTGCATCTTTGCCATTTCCCTCACTTCTTCTGTCAGCTTATTCAGATCTGCTCTACTCTAGCATTCTTCTCCCTCATATCGTCCATACTCGAGTTTCTTGTATTTTTCATCAATCGGCCTCTTTAATCGGTGCTTTGATACCACTTGTCACGAACCTGGAACTAAAATCACTTAACACGAGCTCAATTTGGATGAAAGCTCAGATCTCAGCCAGTAACAACCCAGTTTGTCAGACCAAACGAGAAAAGAACTATCAAATTGACCTCAAATTGGAAGTAAAAAGAACTAAACGAGAACTAGAACATGAAATTAGAAGATAAAAGTTGCTATTGAGCCAATAAACGGATTTTAATCCTTACAACAAGCAAGATACAATTGATTAAGCAAACTCGAAGGAAAAATACAGAAACTGGAATGAAAAGGTTAAAGATGGATTTAGATCTTCAGTAACTCTTTGCTTTTGTCTTCAGCTTTTGTGGTCCCATACACATGTCACTTCCTCCACAACACTCTCTAAGTTAACAGCGTTTAGCACTTAACGTACATGCCCCACCAGTCATTGCTTCATAGCCCCCAATGGCATTAAACGGAGCCGTCTCAGTGTTTTCATGACCTGTACCTCTCTCCTTATCGGGTTTGACCTGGTCAGACCCGTTTCCAACGTTCACCAGCCACTCTTCTCTCTTTATTTCTGCATTTTCTGCCAATTCAACATTTGGAATCCCCAATTGTAACAGATAGAGAGAGATGTAATATAAGTTAAAGTAGCCAACCTTGTGCTAAAAACAATTATGCAAATATATAATTATTTTTTCTATGTACCTGAGAGTACCTTGCATTCCTCTCATTTTTTTTCTAACCTAAAAATGAGAAATGGGTTACGATGTGAGATTTGAACCTAGAACCTAATGACATATGAAAGTAAAGTGAACTGCATTGAATAAAAATGTCTTACATGGCATCACCTTGGGATCACTCAAAGCTTCAACTTCAAGTGTCCTCTCTCTGATCCGCTGGATGGTCTCTGAAAAATGAATGTAACATAGTAATTTGCATGGGAAGCTTCAGAAGTCTTCTATATATATACCCTTTCAAAGAAGACCTAAATAGGAAGAAGTGGTACATCTAAATGTACTAAACGAAACTCCTCCACACAGCATGAACAAAAAACAGAGATGAACATACCAACAATTTTTAATGTATCAATTTCAATCTTGGGGGTGCAGTGATGAACTTAATAACATAGGGGTAGGATCCCTTGACAATGCCCTCATCTTGACGACCGACTCTTTCTCAAATTAAGTCAAAAAAAGTTTTAAGAATATAAAAATGATCATAGACGTGTTGTTAGCTTATAGATTGGTTGTGTATCAAATTTTCATGCAATTTGTGTCATTTGATATTCCATCAAAGGTCGTAGAAAACATGGACCAACTTTCAACGTGCTCGATAATCAGTAAAAATGTGCATTAAAGTGTATCCCATTTCATGAGCATGTTGTGCGTAGTACAGATCATATTTGAGAGTTAGATTTCAAAATTAAAAGTTACTTTTTCAAGGTTGTCAAGTTGTCAATGGATTCCCAGCTGTAACAACAACATTTGTCAAAAATGGAAAAATAAAGAAAGTCATCTTAAAAGTACATTAAAGTTGGAGGTATATACATCCGAAGTTAGACTCTACCGATACACAATAACATAGTTTAAGATGTGCAGTCTCCATTTGTATGTCTTAATCGTGATTTCTGAAGGCCCAAATGCAAATAATATTTTCAAGGATGGATGGAAAACATACAACAACAAAATAGCAATTACTATAAGCAAGCTAAAACCTTCTGGGTGCTTTCTCCCTTCGTTCCAAGGAATGGAGCCTTTTTTGGTCTCTGAAATTTTGCGCCTCCTCTCGATCTCCTTAATTGTCAGGACCTTGCCAGATGGTCTTTGGGTCAACTCTTGACCCATTTCAGGGCCAGTCTCAACATGTGCTTGACATGCATTTGTTAGGCCCATGAACTGGTATTTTTTTCAGCACTCTCAGTTTCTTCACAAGTTACAGATATCGGGAACTTGTTAGGACTGTGTTTGCCATGGCGTGATTCCTGCAACTACAAATCCTACAGCATGGAGAGGTTGTATTCTCAAAAACTCTTCAATATAACACATATTTTGAAGTAAAAAATTTCTTCTCATGAACTTTTTGAACAACATTGACGAATGAGAGAATTGGAGCATATATTTTTTGTGTATTCTTTGATTATAACTTCAATAGTTCAACTAGTCGGTTGCTAAGTAGTATAATTTCCTAGGGTTATAATACCAACTGGTATGACCCAAAAAGGGAAGAAATGTTGGTGAGGCCTCTATCATAAACAAAAAAAAATGAAAAATTAAGCTTTTTTTATTTCAGGAAAATGAAAAATGAAAATTATATTCTTTTTATTTTTTAACAAAAACAACTGAACATAAGGTACATTCACCAAATTTTGCACTTCACTTAACTATTGCAATCAACGACCAGAGCTATTTAAGTTTTATTATCAATCACCAGTCTATAATTTCTCACTAAATAGAGTTAGTAACAAAGTGTAAGAGATGTCTGGGAGCACTTCAAATAGTATTATTAACAAGATGAGAACAAATTACACATTTATTGAGAGAGAGAGAGAGAGAGAGAATACCGTTCCAATAGATGAGAGATACGGCCAGGACCAAGCAAGCGAGAAAGAGCTAAGGTTTCCATAATACCATTGTTCGGAAAGTGTGCAGTGTGCTTGAGAGAGTGTGCTGCGAGAGAGAGGAATGGGAGTGGCGCTTAACGGGAGTTAATTAGTTAAATGGATAACGTCCTATGATTTCTGAACCGACCGATCCGAAACACTTTCGGGTCCGGTTTTTTCCCGAATCCGAACTGGAGAGAACCGATCCGACTGTTCCAAATTCTTATGTATGGCTCCGTTTGGATGGTGTGGGAATAAGAGGAATAAGAAAAGAAGTATTGGGAAGTGTGTAACTTTACGAAGAGTTTGAATTGTTTATAATAAATTTGGATGGTTAGGAATAAGGGAAGAGGTTATTCCCTTATTCTTGGCCATAGCCCATAGGACTGTACAAAAAAATAAAAACCCGTCTGACCCGTTTATCCCGTCCGACCCGATCCGTATTATAACGGGTTCAAGCATTATTCGGGTTGGTTCGGGTTCTAATTTTACAAACCCGGTTGTACTGTGTCGGGTTATGTTTTTATTTCGATAATCCGATTTGTGACCCGACCCGTTTAGGATTTAGGATCTCATCTATATTGGTATAGCATTTACTGCTTTTATTAATACCAATATCCATTTTTAATATTTTACCTTTCCAAAACACACGCCGTTCAACAGAAAGTTCCTTAATGTGCGCAGGCCGCAGATCATTATTTTGAAATCAGATTTTGATTTTGTTAATCATCTTTCGGTGAAGTCTCATTCTTTCGCCAATCTCTAAATTTCTTTAGTTGATTTTGTTAATTTTATTTTGAAATCAGCTTTTGATCGAAGTTTTTACTCTTAGTGATCAACTAAATGAAAGAGAGGGAGCTTTCGATATTTTGTATTTCGAAATCGGATTTTGTTAATTTTACTCTTAAAATCTTAAAATAATTTAGTGCTCAACAAATGTGGTTTTATTTTGTATAGTCATGTATATATTAATACCAACATGAAATGATTGTAAGTAGGTTTTAAAATGATACATGGTAGAAAGTAGAAACCGTGCATTGATCAATTTTACTTCTGGTCTATTACAGACTTACGGTTATTTAATACATCCTTGATTAATTGTGTTTGAAGTTTATTAATCTACTATTGTCTAATACATATAATACATGATTGATCAATTGTGCGACCCAGTAATGAACTAATAGGTCGTTTTTGTTTTTTTGTCTAAGTCATAACCCTCAATCCGTAAATTCCATACATAAAAATTTATATGAGTTGGGTTGGATTACGAGTGGGTTAACTAATAAATTTTTTCAACCCGATATAATTGGGTTGGGTTGAAATATTGATAAAAAGTCGAAAATCCGTCCGTTGTACAGCCCTACTTTGCCACATCCAAACGGAGCCTATATTTATTTGAGCCGCGGATTTCGTCAAGATTAGTCGATTAGGTGCTTTTGGATTACACTAAATCAATCGATGTATTTTGTGAAGCAATATGCAGGCTATATCAGTAATACATTAACCATATTAATTAAAACACCGATTGTGATTTGTGATATACACCTCCTGTCTCCGGATCCTCTAACAACTTACAAATTTTCACTGATTAAGGAAATATTTCATAAAGCTTTTAGTGTAGTGACTAGCGAGCTCAATTTTTAGGTCACTAGTGTGTAGTGGTCAATCCAAAACAATGAATTGACAGAAAGGAACAATTATTGCATTCAAACAACATACAACTCATTATAGCACAGCAGGAGACTCGGAACACAGTTTCAAAAAAAAAAAAAAAAAAAAAAAAAAAAAAAAAAAAAGACCATGGAATGTAACACTTTAGAAATACAAAAAATAAAAAAAGGTTACTAGTGTGTTAAAAAAGTTTCATGAACAAATTTAGGCACTCAAAACATGCATCTCTAACTCAATGAGCCTCCTGAAAATCCCCAAAATCATCGTCTTCAGTAGTATCCTGACTACTGTGCTCCCCAGTCGAGTGGACACTGGTGTTGGTGTCGGGACAATCTCGTGGGGAGTTCAATGATAAGCTGTGAGAAGGTGAGGGTGGAGGCGGCAACTTTAGGGACAAAGTGGGGCTCTCTTTCGTGCCTTCAGTTGTTTTATCAGCCAATGAGAGTTTGTTCAAGCCTTGTTCAAAAAATGCTGACTTTGCTCGTCTGCCTCCCTCTTTCTGTTAAAGATAATTACATCATGTTAGCAAAACTCCTATGATATCTATAACAGTAATAGTACCAGAACCAATCAAATAAATGATAAAATTTCAGTGCAGGGGCAATTGAGCAATAACAACAAAAATAATGCAGTTATCCTCAATTTGATTTCACTAAAGGCAAGTTTGCACAGTTTACATTTAGTTGTGCAAATGAAACACCAGGTCAGGAAATAAGAGACAACTGGACACAAACACAGCCAAATTAGTAGAGTGCCATTCATTTTCCTACCAGCACCAGACTGGATTCTCAGTGACTGTATGGACCAAACCAAAATATTAAGAAATAGATATCATCTTATTTTAGGTATATTTACTAACTAAAACTCGAAAAGGTTCACGCAAAAATTTCAGAGCCACTCTTTTTCTGGTCATTAAAAAGAGGAGCAAAACAAAAGGTATTACATTTTTAAGCTGTAGAACTAAAGTTTCGCCTTCTTTGAGACTGTAATCAACTGATGATGTGTTCTGATATTGTTGCTCCATCTCCTCGGCAGTCTTCTTTTTATTCAGGTATCTTTTTTGATGCGAAGAAACAGAAAATGACATTAAGAATAGTAATATTAATTATAAGTGATCAACCAATTCTTAACTTTGTAAATGATGGTGCTATGAAGAAAGCCTAGATATAGGTAGTTTTGGGATCAGATTAAGCTTTAACGACTACATTCTAGGTTATTAAAAAGACAGCCAAAATAAATATTTCTTCCTCAAAGAATTTGACTAGACAAACTTATACCCTTAAAAAGGCTCAAATTGAGCTTCCATGTTCTGTTATTTCAGAACTCAATTTGCCTTACCTACAACACAGTCAAATAACTTCCTGCCTTCCTCAAGAATAAAACAAGAAAAACAACAGCAAGAATGACACAAAAATTAAATTAAGACTTGCCTACGGGCTTTAATTGTCAAAAAAAAAAAAATTAAATTAAGACTTACTTCATGTGGTCATGAAGAGCAGCTTGGAAATCATAAGCTTGAGGTCTTTCACGAAAACCAATACCAATAAAAGCATGCCTCTGACGGCCACCTGTAGCCCAATTTCGTATACTTAAATATGATCAATCAACATTGACTATACTGCTATATCCCTAGCATTATCTGAAGCTAACAATTAGGGTTTGATTATTTTATTTTAATTAAACATAATCAAATATACTTTTATACTCAAATTTTCTTAAGTAAGCTAGATGAGAGCAGCTGGAAGTCACAAATGGAGATCTGACCTTTGTTTCATATAGGAAATAGACTATTTTGTTCCTAATTAAAAATTGGTAATTTAATGGACAAAAATGTTTAAAAAAAAAGAACTTTTTGAGACAGTTGATTACCTATATTCTCTTCAATCCGAAGCACAAAGTATCTGGAAAAAAAAAGGTAAAACAAATACAAAATCTAGTTAAAAAGGTTAACTAAATACCTGACACTGGACTAGTCAAGTCTGACCAGGAGTTTTACCAGGAAGGTACAAACCTGCTACTATCAATGACGGGTTCGACTGGATGCGGTTCGCCTTCTCTCAGAAATGCTCTAGCATACAACTCTCCTGATAAATAAACAAAAATTGTATCAGACTCTTTTCCCTTCTTACTTTTTCAGTTTTCTTCCTTTTTGGAAAGGGAAGAGGTTTATCATGAAAACCCAACAAAATTAGAACACAGAGATATCATATATGAGTCTCTACCATAAAGCAAACCCAAACTACCCCGTCTTGTTCCATGATTTATAAAAAGAGACAAAATTGAGGAAGCAGCAGTATGGCCATTCTAGGATGAGAAACAGAAAGCATATATGTGTGGAAAGTGTTCTATGGTGGAGTTACATTTATTTAAGCCCAAGTTATACTTTCCCATATCTCTTTGCGGAAACGCATGAGGAAAGTGTGTGTGTGGGGGGGGGGGGGGGGGGGGGGAATGGGGTGGTCAGGTCATTTATTTGAGGAGAACAATGAAGCACATTGCATGGACCATAATTTTTAAATATCTTAATAGATATCAACTAACTCCGCCAATATTGAACTCTGCTTGCACTGTATAGTATAGCTCTGTCCCAAGCCCAAGTAAAGGAGGGTTGTGATAGGCCCAGCGAGCCAACGTAAAAGAACTCAGCTATCTCTAAACCCAATCACTTGTTTGAGACAAAAGGCTTAGTTGTCGTTCGTTTAGGCCTTGCTCCAGAAAGGGGTAGAGGAGGGGAACTTGGAGAGAGTAAACTGACCAAACCCTGCCCAATGAGGTTTACATGCTCCCAATCACTAAATTTTCAGGAGTACTGAAGGTGAATCGGGGAGAATGAGGAGACACTCAATGTAAAAAGAATGAAAAAGGAGAAAACTTCATTCACCCCCAAATTTGAGGTTTATTGACCTTTTCCTTCCATACTCTTCCGTTATTTTCCTTTCCTTCTTCCTCTTAGTTCTGGAGCAAAGCGCTACGAGAGATTAACTGTACACCTAATCTGTTAATTTCTTCAACATTCCTGCACTACACCTCTATTTCACAGTATTGTGCAAAGAGGCAATAAGCATACACATATTTGGCATTTTTTGAAGGGGGAGAAGTAATTATATGAAATACCTTTCATTTTGAATCTAGAGGGTATATTGAGACATTACGAATGCTCTGAGGGTATTACCAGTACCATATCAGGCTCAGTACAAACCTGTTTTGCTATCTTCAAGTCGAATAATGCATTCTTCTCCCTTGCTTACGACTTTAAGCATGCCCTCCCAAACCCACTTGTTCACATCCCATTCGTCGGCTCTGGAATCATTGTAATTTTAGCTAAAATCAAAAACCTTTACATGAAATGCCACAATATCACTTAGAAAGAACAATCAATTATCTTCAAATTGTAAGTTTACTGAAAGTTAGGTTGCAAAAAGACCTTTATAATTGCTCAAATACCCCCACTCCAATCCCCCAATCTTTTGTTTTATTGGTTAATTAGTTATCGCAGAGAGCAATTGAGGGATCAATCAAGGCTAATTTGGTAAATTAAGATGAATTCCAGTTTGTTTATACAATTGAGGATTGACAGAAGTTTAATTGCTTCAATTGAGGTATTGCAAACATTAAAACAATAAAAGAAAAGTTGAATCAATTTACCTATAAGAAGCTGCACTCTTCCTTGGAGGTATCTACACGCACAAAAATCAAACATTAAACCCAAAAACGAATTCAATTTATGGGTACTACGTGATTGAAGTCGGTACCAGAAGTGTACCAAGTAGACATAGCACTCGGATACTTGGAAGAGAACAAGCTCTAGTGCCTCGCTCTCCTCTTCAGGTTTCTTTCCCTTATCTTCCTTCTCCTTTTCCATTTAGAAACGCAATTAAACCAACTTCGCGATTCAGAAATTGATCAGGGATTTCGTCGAGCTTTAATTGGAGTAATAATTAATTAAAGAAGTGGGGAAATTGGAGAAAGGAAAGAAGGGATTGGGTCGAGAGGTGGGGTGTGTATTGTTTGACGGGTTGAAAAAATTGGAGAGGAACTGTGTAGAAGAGGGACTGGTGTAGGGGTGAGCAAAAAGCTCGTAACTCGTGAGTTACTCGAACTCGACTCGTGAAAAACTCAGTTATAACTCGAGCTAAAAGAACTCGAGTTGGTATAACTCGAGTTGAACCAACTCGGTTAATCAACGAGTCGAGTTTGAGTTAGGTTCAACTCACCTCGTTGACTCGTGAGCTGACTCGTAACGTAATAAATTTAAATTTTTTGAAGGTTATCAACATGATATATGAGTGTTAATATTGAATTTCAAGACATATTTTATTTCAAATCAATGAAAAAGAATAAAGTTGATAATATATTTTATTTTTATATTATTGTATATAGTAATTACTTTAATTTTGAAATAATATATAAATTAAAAAATGAAAATTTGAAGTAGACATATTCATGTCAAGTTGGCTCGTGACTCGTGAGCCAACTCGAATTAGAGACGAGTTGAGTTTGAGCTAATTTAAAAAACTCGAAAGTATTTCCAACTCGAGTCGAGCTAACTCGAGTTATAGCCGAGTTGAGTTTGAGTTGGCCCCAATTCGCTCGAACTCAGCTCGTATACAGCCCTAGACTGGTGTGAACGAGACAGGTAGTCTGGTAGAGGTAACAGAAGTAGTACACAGGCTGGAGAGGACAAGGGTAAAAAAGGGGAAAATAGTAAAATTAAAAAAAATGCACCAGCCGGGAATCGAACCCGGGTCTGTACCGTGGCAGGGTACTATTCTACCACTAGACCACTGGTGCGTTGGTGATACTGCCAAGTTCTAACCTTTACTTATTGCTAGAGTTATTATTGTTTATCAAAAAAATTAGTCAACAGGTTCAGTTTTTTATTTTAATCAGTTCATTTCTCGTTTGCTCTATAATAAATCTCTTGACCATAATTAGATTCATATTAGTCAGACTAAAAATGTAAGCTCTAATATTGGCAATGGCATGTACAGGCCTATATAATGTTCAGCGGATCGCCTATATAATGTTCAGCGGATCATGCACCGTGTGCTGTGGGCTTTTAGCCCAATTTATGTTCCCGGAGCATGCACTCCGAAATTTTAAAAAATAATACTAAAATAATATAATCCATTAAAATTAATATCAATATAATAAGTTTAATATAAATAGTATCGTTAGATCGGAATCCTGGATTCCGAACGTTAGATCGGAATCCTGGTGGGATGAAATTCTGCAACATGTAGATGATCAAGATCTCTAAGTATATTTATTACTTTGTTTTTCAGTGTGTTCATTTATATTATGCTTTTTTATGTACATTTTTCCTTTTTTATTATTTAAGTGTGCTAAATTATATTATGATTTTCATGTATTTTTCCCTTTCTTTTATTTTAGTGTGCTAATTTATCTTTTGGTTACAAAATTCTATTCTTCTTCTGATGGTGAACATATACATAAAACAAAGTGAACATATAAACAATCTAAGTGAACACATACAAACAAATAAGTTCAATAAAAATAAGTTTGTAAGTGTTCACTTAGATCGTCTATATGTTCAGCTTATTTACGGTATATGTTCACTTTGTATTTACCGATGGCTGGGATGGTATATTTGCCGATGACACTTATAATTCCTGTATTTTTATATTATGAATTAAATGAAATAAATCTAATATTTAATTATAAGTTAATATTATAATTATTGCCATAAATAAATTATTACATAAAGTATTATGTACTTATTATGTACAACATTTAACATAATTGAAAATTTTTAATATTAAAAATAAAACCATCCATATAAAATTAATATCAAAACTTTAAATATTAAAATATTATTCATAATATAGAATTATATTATATTAACATTCTTCAAAATATCAAAAATCCGGTTCTAAACAAACGACAAAAATTTTATTATATATTAATTTAATATTAAAATCTTATATATTTAATTAATGTTTATAATAGAAGTACAATAAAATATATTAATATAATATTTTATCTTCAAAATATATTACTAATATTTTATAATATATTAATTTAATATTAAAATTTTATATATTTAATTAATATTTATAATAGAAGTACAATAAAATCATTAAAAACGACAAAAATTCCTGTTACAGCACTGTTCGGAGTCCTGGATTCCGATCTAAGCTTAGATCGGAATCCCAGAATCCGATCAAAGCTTAGATCGGAATCCAGGATTCCGATCTAACGTTCGGACTCCAGGATTCCGATCTAACGATACTATTTATATTAAACTTATTATATTGATATTAATTTTAATGGATTATATTATTTTAGTATTATTTTTTAAAATTTCGGGCATGCACTTGACTTGCCTTATTTCGTGGCCGAAGTGAGTTAGGAAAACAATAAAAGCAATCAAAAGCATGTTTATGTATTTTCCAATTAATTCAACTTCGACCTTCAAATGAGGAGTGTAAACACTAAACTTTTAGTCTATGTCAAGAAAAATGCACCATCATGTTTTTTGTCATTCTACATCAGGTTGCTTTGTTCATGCAGGTCTCATTTTCAAACTCATCGTTCTAAGCAGTATAATTCATTTTTCCTTCAATTGCTCATGCAAATCAGCTCCTGCATTCCCTTTTCGTGTACTATCTATTCATTTTTCCACTGGAGGATACACCGGAGGATATATAAAGGTGTGTGAAGTTACTAAAGTTACCAGCCTTAAATTGACCAAGGTTTTTACTGGGAATAGTAATTTAATAGTTGATAGCCACTATGAATTATTTAAAAAAATAATAATAATTTAATAGATCTTGAGAAATTGGAAGAAATCACAATATACTAGTAATAATAATTAATATTCACTTTATCGCTTGTGTCGCTAAATGTGTAAATAATTTTTATTCAAAAAAAGTATTACTATACTTTAACAAATTTAAAATGAACAAAAGAAAATGAAAAGAAAAAAAGATAATTTGATATAGATGGTTATTACTTAAGGGGTCGTTTGGATGGATTGGGAATTGGGGGAATAGTCAATTCCTAGGCATAAATTTATTGGAAAGTGTGTAACTTTGTGAAGAGTTTGGATTGTTTATAATATATTTATGGCTAGGAATTGGAAATTCCTCCAATTCCCAACTCATCTAAACGACCCCTAATATACAAAATTATTTAGGAGTTCGTTTAACAAACTTTAACGAAAATAGCATGATCGTTCTATTTATTCATACTCATCTTGCATATCAAAACTCAAAAAGGTCGAGAAGCCTGTGCAACAACGTTTTCTTTTCGTTTGTTCTACCCCTTTATAATTGGTCTTTTTGGAAAGAAGAAATGATAAATCAGAAGAAAAAGAAAAAAACGAAAAAAATAAAACTGTAAAAAGAGACGGGGGATGGCTAATTGGCTATGCGAATGCAAGGTAGGAGTTTCTTATGATTTTGTACAACAACGACGTGTAAGAATTCTAGTGGTAATTTTATCCTTTGGTTGTACATAATTTTTGGAATATTCACGTATACGTCTGGGACAAATAAACACCATGGCTCCGTTTGGATGCAAGAAGTAGGAGGAAGAAGGAAGAAGGGAAGAAAAAAAATTATAAACAATCCAAACTCTTCATAAAGTTACACACTTCTCAATACTTCTTCCCACTTCTTCCCTTCTTCCACACCTATCCAAACGGAGCCCATATAAAGAGTACGCGTAAAATAACTATGTTGGTTGTGTATTGAATATTGAGAAATTGGTGACAAATTTGATTAGACTTATATTGCATTAAAATATTTTTTATTTCTCTTAAAAACGTAGCATTACATTTAATAATTGAATTTTGGATATAATCACTTTTAGAAGTGGATAATCTCAAAATCTAATTTTTGATCTTTCAAATATGCATACAGATCTAGTATTTATTGTTCACTCTGTTACGGGTAAATTTGAAATTAATCCTCTATTGATAATCGCTATGAAGTATTTATTACAAAAATATATCCACTTTTGTTTTCAAATTCTTGTTCCCAACATTTGCAATCAACCTTTAACAAAAGCAAGACTAGTTCTGTTGTTCATACGACTATAAGAAAGCTTGTAAAAAAATATTTAGAAAAAAGATTATTAATTTAGATTGTGAAATGTGAATGAACATGCTCGTTTGGAGAGCATTCAAACACTTCCATAAAAAGGTTTCTACTTCCTATGAAATAACGGACTTCTTTCAAAAAGGCTAATTTTTTTTTTTACATAATAAAGGACTGCATATCCAAAAAAATTCTAAAAGGGCCTAGACATAATATTATAAAATATAAAATCATACTTGAATTTGAATTGCCAGTACGGATTTGGAAGTGAATTCGATGCCGATTGGAGATTTAAAATCAATGAAAAATACGTTGTGAGTGAATCGAGAGTGAATTTATAACAGTAATGATAATGAAATTCTTTTGGAAATTTTTTAGATTCACAATATTGAAAAAGAAAACTAAGCCTTTAAAAAAAAACATCTTAGTTACATCGGTAGCTAGGGGTGCATAACGTGGAAAACGACCACGAAAGTGGTCATTTTCGTTAACCGTTGCATTGATGCACGAAAATTTTATATTTATTGCGTTGATTGTTGCATCCGTTTAACACATGTTGCGTTGATCGTTTCGTTGATGTGAACGATCAAAACGGTTATAACCGTTTTTGACTACCTAATTGTTTTGCATTTTTATTAAGATGTAAGAAAATAAACTATTCTGCATTTTGTATAAAATAGAGATAGAAAAATGACAGGTTAGGTCACGCGGAAAAGAGGGAGGAGGCACCATCATCACCTCTCGCTCTCAACGGTGATTGTACTGGGTGGTGTAGAGGCGAGAGAGATAGATGTGACTGTGTTCGACGGAAAAATGACGGAGCGAGCTGCAAAAATCTAATTTTACTCGTTTCTCCCTCGATCTCTCCGCTGAGGTCCTCTGCAATCTAATAATAAAGCCATGAAAATTTTTTTTGACGAAATGCGCGAAATAAACGACCACAAAACGTACCAGTTTCACTAATCGTTCCGTTCTGAGACGAAACAATATTTCTATTTGCGTTAGTTGTTCCGTTCCTTAAACGAAACTGAAATTCTTATTCGTTACTGTTCCGTTCCGGACGAAACGAAACGAAAGAACGATTGAAACGGCTACCGTTCAGCCCTATCGGTAGCTACTTCGTTCGTGCAGGTGCAGCCCAACGGACATTTGCGTCGGAAACCCGGTATCCCTTCGTTGGGTCGCTCCTAGTAAAGGTCCCAAAGCCCATATCAATATATAGACCCGGCTCATGCGATTATGGTACCGGTTTCGCGTTTAACCTCTTCAACTCTTCCCCAATCCCGAGGCGAGTGGCGCCTGGCGACACGCCATCCCACCTGAATTCAGATCTGGTGCCGCGCGGCACACCGTGTAGCGCGGCATCAGAGCCGTCTGATCAAGATCCAATGGACAAAGGAGCCCCGTGCATGTAACCTAGATTGATAGGCCCGTAAAAAATGAACCGTCCGATCAAGATCAGACGGCTCGTACGCGTGCTACACGGTGTCCCGCGCTACACCGGATTCGGGTCCATCCCACCTGGACCAACCCCATCTCTCCTCATCAGATTAGGGTTTTCCTCTCTCTCTCTCTCTCTCTCTCTCTCAATGGAGCCCTACTCGAAGAAACGCAGGCCCAACGAAGACGCTGGTGCTCCACGCTTCTCAGCCGCCGCTACTTCTCCTCTCCTCACGAAGGACGATCTCATGACCATAATCGAGCCTCTCTCTCGCGACCAACTAGCCGAGATCGTCGCCTCGGCCGCATGCCATGCTGGTCCTGCGCTTGATTCGGTCCGATCTCTCTGCAGTCGGGACCCGGCCCAGCGCAAGCTCTTCATTCGCGGCCTCGGCTGGGACACCACGCAGGATTCCCTCCGGTCGGTCTTCTCTCCTTATGGCGAGTTAGAAGAGGTCGTCGTCATCTCCGACAAAGCCACTGGGAAGAGCAAAGGCTATGGATTTATCACTTTTCGCTACGTGGACGGTGCCATTCTCGCGCTGAAGGATCCTTCTAAGAAGATTGACGGCCGGATCACTGTTGTGCAGCTTGCCTCGGCTGGTCTTGCTGAGAAGTCGGCTCCCAATTCGGCTCAGAAAGCAGCTGACGTCGCACTGCGCAAGATATTCGTGGGGAATGTGCTGCCTGATATGTCGTCAGAGAGGCTTCTGTCGCATTTCGCAACCTATGGGGAGATAGAAGAGGGGCCTCTGGGGTTTGATAAACAGACAGGGAAGTTTAGGGGATATGCATTGTTTGTGTATAAGACTGTCAGTGGGGCCCAGGCAGCCTTGCTTAATCCAAACAAGGTTTTTGATGGGCAAACACTTGCTTGTAAGCTGGCTGTAGAAGGTAAAAAAGGAAAGACTGGCGGGGCATCAGAACCAGGTCTGATTGGTCACACTAGTCAGAGTCAAACAGGTGTGCTTAATTCTGATATGGCTGTTTCTGGTGTGGGTCTTTCGGTGCCAGGACAATATGGCGGTCTTGGTGGTGCCAGATTACCTTCTTTTCCTGGCAGTGATGTTGGGTTGTCTTCTTATGGTGGTACTGGAACTGGAACAAGAATTTCTTCCTTTGGTGGTGGTTTCCAGTTACCTGGTTCTTTATCTGGTGCCCCTGGTCCGGCAGTCGGTGTTTCTTCTCTTAACACTGCTAATACTGGTGCTGGACTTGGTCTTGGAGCTCTTGGGCCTGGTGCACAGTATGGGGGCATGGGGGGTTTGGGTTTGAGCTCAGGTTCAGGCCTGACATCCAGTTCAGGCATGTTTGCTAAAATGGGGTTGGGAAATTTGGGAACTGCTTCAGCACTGCTTCGGGTGAATCCAGCTGCAGGTGTGGGTGGAGGCTTTGTGGATGCACAGTTTAGGGGACATGATAACCGGATGCAAGTGGGTTTGGGTCTCCCTGGGAGTGCTTCAGCTGGGTTGCCGAATGGTCCAGGATTATATCCTAACTTTCCTCCATATTACTGAGGTAATTAATTTAATGAGTTTTAGTTTCTCTTTTTGTTGATTAAAACTTGCTTCTTTGGTTGTTCAAGCATTTTGTGTTATTATGTGTTTTTTAGTCCTGCATTTTCAAATCTTAGTTTAATTGACAGCGGATTGCAATTTGGTCCGACTCATATAACAAGTTAACAAAGAAATTTACAATTGAGAAATACTACAAAGGAAGTATTAAGGTTTATTTGGGGTCCTTTCTGAGAGGATTTTAAGTGAAAAAGATAAAATGAAAGCAGGAAACTTGTAGAGAAACTCGGTTCTTGATGTCCCATTTTTGCCATGCATTTTTACATGGAAGTAACAAAATTGACAAACAAGATAATGGATAGTTGCAGAAAACATGAAGGATATTTTACACCTTTGCTATGCTTATTATCTTGTGATTTCCTGTCTGGCTACTGTTTGTTCTTTGGTTCACTTTTTATCGTTGGTTTGCGTCTTACCTGTGATATCTCTAACTTCAAATGTGTTTGTTTGTAAATTGTATGTATAGTCCAATTGATGTGGTCACTCTGGTGCTTTACTTTAGTCTCATACTTGCTAAGAAATGTTGTTATATATTACACGTATTCATCAAAATGATATTGTATTGCGTAGATATAATGGCTAGTTTTGTTCTCTTTCCTTATCTTATAGAGGTACAATTTTTATTTTGCACGCTGTCCTTGGCTATCTAGATAGTTTGAGTTACCTACTAGATAATATCTTCATCTATATATTTGGGGAGACCCCATTTTATTCTGACTGTTTTATTAAGATAAGTATTAATTTCAAGTTTTCAACAGAATTGGGATTTGGGAGTAATGTGAACTTGTTGCTTATAGTTGAACTTTAAAGTTAACTATGGTAAAACACACACTTTTCTGTCCCTGCCCTAATCGTGTGTTTCAAGTTAGATAAAAATTCAGAGGAAATCATGAATTGGAATTTTTACTCCTTATTTTCAGTAATGGTGGTTTATTAGGACACCTGTAGTTGGTATTTTGGCGGCATAGTCTATATGAAGTCCTTAAAGGATAGACATATTTCAGTATTTTTGTATTTTGGCCTTTTTTTTTTGTTTATCAGTAGTTCATTTTCATAGGGATAGGAAGGAGCACATATTTAACTTTTATTAGTTTATTTGTGGCCACATCTTCTTGCTTGGGACAAAAGGCTTAGTTGTTGTTGTATTTGTGGCCACATCTTCCATCGTCAGTCGCGTAGTTAGTTAATCGTCATCATTCTGTTAGTTATATTTATCATTGTTAATAGTTTGCAATAATACTTTTTTGTACTATTTTTTACTATTATTATTAGTAGTATTAGTATTTTATATATTATTTTATGTTTTGGTGACTTTTTTTGCTGGGTTTCTTTTCTAGCCTACCCCAACTTGCTTGGGACAAAAGGCTTAGTTATTGTCGTTGTTATATTAATCAATACCTGTAATTCTATCTTACGAAAAACAAAATGAAAATACTGACATGCATAGCACCCATATTCATTCTTATTTTACATTGTTATAATAGGAAAGAAATATTATTATCATTGCTTAAAAAGTTATCCTAATCGCTAGAAGTTATAAAATTGTTCCCAAAATTTTTTTAAAATAAAACATAGTTGTCCTAATCACTACCAGTTATCATTGCCACTTGTGTTCATTAGACTTAGCTGTGTCAAAGTATCATCCTTTTTTTTACATTTTTATATAGTAGAAAAATATGTTAGCCTTTTGAAATTAGATTTCTAATTCAAACATGTTAAAGGAATAATTACAATCTCCCCAACCTGAAAACCAAGTGGAAGAAAAAAGGGAAAAGGAGAACAAAGGAAAAGGGGAAGGAAACAGGAAAAAAGAAGAGGGAAAGCAATAGTCAAACAGAATTATTCTCTGACTTCTATTTTAGGAACCTCTTTAAACTATTGGATTGTCTCGGACTGTAGTTCACTATTGTTTCCTTCTAAAAAGCATTTTATTATTTCTGGTTGTACTATTGGGTTGCTAGTTACTACATTGATTGCTGATTTTTGAAGTTACTACTTAGTTCTATGTAAATGAACTCTATGGTGGAAAAATAAAAGTAAGTGCAGAAGTATCACTAGATCTATACGAAAATCTAATTTGATTTTGTTTTCAAACATTTAGTGCTATTTTAAGTGGTTTTGTACTTGATTCAGGTGTATTAAATGCAATCTCTTGGAGATTATGAAGTGTATCTGCTTTCATGGATCAGATGGTTTCATTACTAATACAAGTTTGAATTGCTAGCTTTAAAGAGAATAACCATATAAAACCAATTATTTCTTGAAAGATTGTGTGCTAGTTGTTGTGTACTTCATTTTGACCCTTATCATTTATCCTGTTTAGTTATTTATAGTTAATTGTATTAGAACGTGAATTATCATCGCATGATATGTTCTCTAGCTTTAGATATTGATGTAGATTTCAATTATGAAATTATGTGTCCTCTCTTCTGTTATGTGATGCTAAAATTGTGGGCTGTACTTTACTTTTTCTTTTGATAACAATGAGCTCTAATGCTTCCTTGTTGTAAAGCTGAGTTAATGCAAATTGAAATTCTGTTCTTTTATGTTGGTTTGGTATAAAGTAAGGGTCATTGGCGGGGTGATAGTATGTTCATACTGGTTTTGAGACAGTAGCTTTCAGGTTCCTATGGATTGGTATAAGAAATAAGAAAAAAATAGATACTGGCTGAAACTGTGCTTCAATTCAGGGAGATCTAATACTTTTAATTTACCAATATGAAACAGAGTGGATTCCCCAATTTAAACTAAAACTGTATAATTTTGAAGTTTCTTTGTGTTATAAGGAAAATTCAAGAACTAAAATTGAAACTTTGTTAAGTACATGAATGCCCACAATGCTTGGTTTCTTTTTGTTTAATTTTCTTGATAGAATGCTGGGTTTTTTCTATTGCATCATTAGTGGTGTTTGATTCTGGCGTGGTTCTGGATTTCTTGCATGTTGGTTATACAGGCCTGTGGTATGTCGAGCACTTATATAGAAATTCTTATTCGAGGAGTTCAATTGATCACACTAATTTTTTTCTGAATGTCACGAAGTCACAAGATAATGTTAAATATTCTTATTGAAGCTAATACTATATTATTTTAAGGTAAGATGTTTCGACTAAATACATTTTGTTCTTGTTGGATGAGGTTGAAAATTTTAGTTAGGAACATGGTACTGAAGCTAAAGTGACTATTTGTTGCACCTTTTTTGTTTTGTGTAGTTCTATGGCAAATGAAATTTACTTTATGCCTAACCTGTCATCTCTTTCTGGCAATAATTTGTTTCAAATTGTCTTTTTCTTTTTGTCTGTTCATACACATATTGATGTGTTCGTGAACTTTAATTTGCATTGTTTGTACGCTTTAATTAGAAGCAAAAATCAATGACAGTGATTATAAGATCAGTAATTGTTTTGAATTTTCCTCATGTACTGAAAATTTTAAACTACCTTTTTGTTGATTCTCTGGGAACAATACAACTCATTTTCTAAATTCAAGTCTCAGATTAGCTGACCTTGTTGTTTCTTTGTTAATAATTAATCCTTTTCTGAAATGTTTATTTTTTTTACCCCTTTAATGAAGTATCTCCGAGCTGCTGCCTGTGTACCAATTTCTATTGGTTATTCCCTATTAGGTCTCATACTCTATCCTTATCACAAAGATTGCTTGTCATTATCGCAGTATATACCTTCCTAAACAGTTGTACATCTGTTTGGCTGTTTTGTCTTAATACTATTCTCTGTCGAGTAAGGTCACACATGTTTTCTATTTTTGTTTTACCAATTTTTTTTCCCTTGACATGGGATTACAGTTTTTAAAGTTACAAGCAGCTCTTTTAAAATTAAAACGTGTTTGTTTAGGTAATATGAGTACTGGTTGCTATAAAATAAATGAAAGGTAGTTCAGGTTTTGGTCTTTGATACATCAAATTAGTCCTTGTACTTTTTTTTGTACTAAATTGGTCCTTGACCTTTTTAATAAAATACCGAGTTGGTTCCTTAAAGTTGATTTGCATGATGTCAGTCTGTGAAATTGTTCCTGAAGTGCTGTCAGAAAACCAGTTAATCCTGTTGAGGCTAACTTTAAAAGTTCTAGGACCAATTTGTTTAAAATAAAAGGTTCAGGGAATGGCATGAATTTATTTTATATTATTTTATTTTGTTGAAAGTCGAGAACCAACTTTGGGTGGTTTGTTTTTGAATGTTCAAGGACAAAGTTGGAGGTTCAAAGAAAGTCCAGGGACCAATTTGTCTTTTTTTTTTTTGTAAAAGTTCAAGGATCAAAAACTGAAAATTTCATTTTATCAAATGATCAGCTCCTGATGAGAGAGAGTTGTTCTTACTCACCATTTTGGTTATTACTTGTGTTCTTATGCTCTTGATGAAAAAAAAAAAAAAAAATCTGAAAGAGATTTGAAGAGAATTGGTACAGCATACTTGATTGAGCTTCAATCCCCAGAAGACGATGTAAATGATTTCCTTGTACTGGAAGTTAGTGGAAGCACAGGTTATTGAACGAATGGATTATTTTGTTATCTGGTATAATTTGTTACGTGGATGATTGGAGACGGGTGGCAGTGTGGTCGGTGGGTATGTATCATTGGATTAGAAGCAATGTACTATTTACTTTTACTTTTCATTCAAATTTTCTGATAATGTATAAGCCAATGTAAACTTTTCTTATTGTTTTTTACCGATTCTTATTCTACGAGACACACACACGAATTAGCAAGGAAAATCTTTATTATTATGTTAGCTAATATATTACTAGTGGGTGCTATACTCGAACTAACTCGCAAATAATCCCAGAAGTACAAATACAAAATAAATGAATAACCCAGAAAAAGAGAAATGCTAGTGTATTATATATAGGATGACTCCGTCCAATACGATCGTTTTCACGTTTTTAAATTTCAAATAATCGATCCGAACCATTAAATATGTTCTTCATATTGAAAATTTATAATAAACTAATTTTTACAGTTCTTCAAATTTTTTGGCTATTTTAAAAAATCGTTGTTATTGAACGATTCATAATGTTTATATCATGAATTTTAAAAAATATTAAAAAATAGTAAAAAATTTTGAAAAAAAATGTAAAAATTGGTTTCTTATAAGTTTTCATTATGGAGAACATATTGAACAGTTCAGATCGGTTATTTGAAATTTAGTAATGTGAAAACTATCGTATTGGACGGACCCATCCGTACTATATATAGGACACTAGCATTTCTCCCAGAAAAATGAGTGACTCGCCAAGTCGCCATGGTGCTGGCACCATAAGCCCCTCGTCAAGCAAATCGCGAGGTATCTGGGGGTGAAAATGGAGTGGATAATTCCTCTAAGATTCGATTTTTTTTTAAATGGATATGAATACGATATGGAAAGAAATATTAGAGCGGATGCGGGTCCGTATTCGTATTTCTATACAAAATGGATATTCGTTTTGTATATGGTAATGGCGTATTTTTTGAAAATTGCATCATAATTGGCATATAGGTATAGTTATTTTAATTATATAGTATCAAAATTTGACGATTTTTTTCTGTAATATGATATCAATTTTTGTATAAACTTGATTAAAGTTTGCTTTATGTGATGTCTTCATTATTTTTTTATCGTTGTCTTTCTCTGTTTTTTTCAAGTTAATTTCATACTATTTGTAAAAAAAGGAAACATTACACTCTTGCAATCAAATATTGTCTTTTGTTAAGTAAAATAAATTAAGCAAAATATTATCCATATCCGACAAAATTTATCTGTATTTGTATCCATATCCAACAATATCCGAACCGTATTTATATTTGTTTAACATATGTGCCGTATCCGAATCTGAACATATCCATATATGTATCCTTATCCGAAAAAATACGGATATAAATATGATATATGATCACCATCCGCACCGTATCCGCCCAGTTTTCTAGCACAAATTTTCTACTCTGTTTTATGCGAGGAAGAAACGAATGGCAATTTTTTGTTTGTTTTTTCCCCCAAAACAACCTCAATTTTCTTTTATAATGTATCAAAAAATAGTCTTTTTTATTAAGAAAAAAAAAATCAATGACTGCATAATTTACCTTCTTCTGAAATAAAGAAGTGACAACTCACGCCCAAAAAAAGGTTAAGCTGCGAGTATTTTGACAAGTAACCCGATCCGCTTTGTCTATTTGCAACCCGATTCCCTCGCTTCCTCCTCGACCAGAAAAACGAAACAACAAAAAAATGTGCGTACTTGAATAAAACCCTCTACCCGGAAATGGCGCTGGGAATCTCTCCTACAATCTCTATTCGAGATTCTCTCTCTCTTCGCTTCTTCTCCAAGAATCCCTCTAGATCTCTCTTCTCTAGAGGTAAACTGAGACCTTACACTCACAGACAGGCACACCTCTCCTTCATGGCCTCGGCGCATTGCAACGACACACAGCCTTGCTCCTCCCCCTCCCCCCCTTCTCTGCTTGTTTTCTCTGGTAATTGAACTTTCTATCTGAGATCAATTTCCTTCATCGTCCTGTTTTTTTCTGCTATGCATCCATAATTTGATATTTCTGATGCATTGAATTTGGTGGGTTTTAATCAGGTGGGACGGCATTTAATGGCGTGGTAGAAGAATTGAAAAAGGTTACGACTCAAGTTGCACATGTGTTACCTGTTTCTGATGACGGTGGAAGTACAGCAGAGATTGTTCGAGTACTTGGTAAATTTTAAAATTTTCATATTATATTAAGCCCAATATGCTACTAAATGTGTTATGGGGAGATTGAGTATGTTCCTGCAATTAGAATCAGAATTTCAATTCAAGAGGAGTGTTAAGTTGCTCTAGCCTACTCTCCTGAAATTATTACTTTTGAACTTTTTCGTAAAAATACTGTCTGGTAGATTCTGTACCAGTATACACCAACTGCTCTTGTATGACCAAATTTCAGCATCTTTACTGAACTCATATGCATGAAAGCATAATAGAGGGAATTTAAAATAACAAATTTCTTTTGAAATCTACATTAGCTCACAGTTGGTGCCATCCCTTGAAGTCTTCCTACCGTACTTTACCAGGCATGACCTGACAGGACGCTGTAATAAGCCCTCCCATCTGGTAGTATACCAGATATCTGGCCTGTAATTCTAGTTTTTATATATCTGATTATCTTTGGCGAACATGTGACCTGACAGGTGGGCCCGCAGTGGGTGACATAAGGTCAAGATGCTTAAGACTGTCAGATGAAAGCACATCAGAAGCTTTAGCGGTCAGGAGGTTGCTTGGTCATCGCTTGCCCATCGATCCATCAGATGCCAAATTGGAGTGGTAGGTCGCGAATCTCTGTACTGAACTACTGGTAATGTATGTATTAAACTAGTCTGTGTTCGTTCTTTTTCCATCTTGGGTTATTATTGCTATATATATTTAAGATTTCATACAACTTAAGCTTAGTTAAGGACCTCAAGGTACAGAAATAAAATTGTACCAATACAATAGCATTTCTCTAAAGTTCAATTATTTCGGATAGGTACCGGATAGTGGAAGGTGAAGACCCTTTATGGGATTGTGTATCGCGACCTTATAGGGAGACTATCCGTGCATTTCTTGTGTATTTCCAAGACCAGGTCTTCTTATTAATTGATTGTTTTTTTTTATTTCCCTGTCATTAGTCGTAATTTCTTGCTTTTGTGATATATGTATTCGTATTTTTAAAACGTGTGATGCACATGATGATAGATTCAGTACATTAATATTCTTAAGATGGTTTTTTTTTATTTTATCTTTTATTGTGGTCAAAATAATATTATTATTTTGATTACACATGAATATAACATGAATATGTTTCTTTTCAGATCCTGAGACGGTCTGACGAATCGTTTTGCTTCAGCAATGGCAGGTGATGCTTCCTAAGGTGAATAGAAAAACCTTAGCTCAAATAATATATCTGCTCTATAATTTCTCAAAATCTCACACAAATATATCCCAGTTGTCTGCTTTTGTAGCAGCATAGGTTCATATGTTCAATTAACAATTTTTTTTTTCCTTTTTTGGGATTGGAATTTTGGTTATTGTGGAACATTCTCTCTTTTAACAAATTTTTCCATGACATGTTAATATTGCTTTGTGCGCAGCATTGGGAATTTCTTCTTTGCCGGGGCTCGTATATTCTTTCAGTCATTGGATGCTGCAATATTTTTATTTTCTCGTGTTTCACAAATTCCCAAAGAAAGTCTCGTTCTCCCAGTAATTTCCACCAATGACAGACTCACTTTAGGGTGTGAACTGTCGGTATGTTGTCTATTTCTCCCCTTTTTTCTTTTAGGAATGGTTAACTTGAAAATGACATATTTTGAAAATCTTGAAAAGATTTCTCAAATCCAATAAGGTTGAAAAATTTGAAGTAGATTTATGTGTATTTTGTTTGAATAACAGCAATATTTAAAGGCTTTTATTTTTTCCTTTTAGTTTTGTCACTAATAGTTGAATATTTGTTTGTACTAGTTTGAAAATCTCTTTCTATATGTTTTCCAAGAAAAAGCAAGCTTCTAGTCAGCATCTATTGGAGGCTTCTTCCTTAATTTGATGTTTCTCTATCTTTTGAAACCTTATTTAGTTATTTCTTTCCTTTCATTTCCTTTTTGCAAGGATGGAACCATCATACGTGGTCAAAATGAAATTTCTCATCCTACTAATGGCCGTACAGAGCAAATTAATAAGGTACTTTGATCAAATAAATAGTTTGGTATTTCATATTTCTGCCCTGCAGTGCATCTCCTTTTAATTTTCATACATCTCATTTTTGTATTCTGATTTGTAGGATTACACTTCTTGTTCTGCATTGCCTTCGAGAATTAAACGTGTCTTTTACATGTCAAGCGAGGGAAGCAATTTATTACATGAGGTTGGTATTTAGGTACTTTCAATTGAGACAAGGTATCGGTATGAACTGTTAGATACTAGTGGCTTGACATAGGTATTGGCCTAATGACAGCTTAGACCACCTTGTTGCTTATTTTGCTTTTTTAACTTTTCTTTTCTTGGTGCTCCTTTTTGTGAATATTTAAGAGTAAATTTAGGCAAAAATAAGGACTGAGCGAGCAAAATATTTAAAGTCTTATTTGCACATATCAGAGGTTTGTAGTCTAATTGGGGGAGAGTTCTGCCTATTATTAATTCTTTCTTCAGGTTATCAGATATCACTACATATAAGTCAATTTTAATGGTTTTCTTTTACAACTTATTTGTGTATAATTAATACTGTTTTATGTTTTATTATTATATAGGTATTTCCATCTGTCAATCCCATGGTACTGGAGCAGCTGAGTAAGGTTGATTGCATTGTATATGCCATGGGATCTCTTTTTACTTCTGTTTGTCCATCACTGGTACTTCTTTTATATCAACTTGATTTGCTGCTAATTGGTTTCATTTATGCTTAATTGAGGCTAACCAGGGTAGTATTAAGGGGCTGCGTTGAGGCTCCAACTTAATGTATATGACATGGAAAATAATATGATGTGAATGAGCGTTAAAGTTGCACAAAGCCATACTGTTTATTAGCTATAAAATAATTTCTTTTGTTTTATTAAAGTGAATATATGGCATGTACTAATAGTAAAGGTACTATATAGGTACTACAGGGTATTGGGGAGAGAATCTCGTCAAGATCGATCCCTAAGGTACAATTTTGGTTCGTCTTTATACACACAAAAGCTAAGTTTAAAAGAACAAATCTGACGATTACAATAGAATATATACTGAATTTTTAATTTATGTAAAGGTACTTCTGTTGAACAGTACACATGATAGGGAAACAGCAGGCATGTCTGCTTCCGACTTTGTAACTGCAATTACTGATTCGCTGAACCGTACTTACGGTGCTCCTCACAAAAGCCTAAATAATCGTGTAAGTTGTAATGAGCATAACTGCAATTATCTTTGAGGGTCAAATACCTTATGTAGGAATATTGGTCTGTTGTCGTAAAAGAATACATTGAAACTCTTCTTGCTAAAAGTTTTTTTTCTCCTTTCCCTAATTTCTCTGTCTTTTTTTTTTTTTTTTTTAATATGTTTGTTACACAGCCAAGTGACTACATAAATGCTATTTTAGTTCCTAGAGATGGTCAAGTCGCTGTTGATACTGATATTTTGGCTTCTCAAGGAATATCTCATGTGGTACGTTCACCTTTCTCTTATTGTGATTTGTTGGATGATTACACATCATACTATATCGTTTCCCCTAATTGACTGTAGTTCTGTTGATTTTTCCATCATTATGCTTTTTCTATTACGTTTGATGCATAAAATTAATGCATTATAAATTATATTTATGCTAAAGTTTCTTCTCAGGTTTCTGTCGATTCCATTCGTGATCCCAAAGCTGGGGTTATTTTTGACCCAAAATCATTAATTAAGGCCTTAACGGATTTCATATGTAAAATTGCCTCCATACCTGTTAAGCATCCTGAAGCTCTCATGAGCTCTTCTTAGTATAATTCCAAGGGTAATTTTCTGCCTTTGTTTTCTCTGTTCATTTTATTATTATTATTATTATTTTGAAAACTTTTTAGTTAATTTCTGTTTTTTTCTTGTTCATTTTTGGAGGATTGTGTAACTTAGTTTACTCAAATTTAACTTACCATAGTATTTTCCATATGATTACAGTTTATATTTTTTTTAGTTGAGTACTGTTACATATGCAAAGCCAATACCAGTTGTTTAGCTACATCTAGTTTTAATATAGTTTTCTGTTTGAGCTTATTCCAAACTTCTGATATGAGTCACTTTGTCAATTTCTTTGAAATACATCAGTTTCAACCACCAAATTAAATAATTTCGTATACCTTGTTCATACTTCGTGCTTGTCTGTTTCTTCCATTGAAACATTATGTACGCCACCTTTGATGTACGAGGCATTATGTCAAAACCTATAGATACTAGGTCTAATTCCAGGGTTGAATCTAGCCTACAAAGTACAAACTTTGACCCAGTGGGCCAGGGATTTACCAAGGTTGCTTGCTACTTGCTTTATTATTTACTAGTTAGTCTTTTACTATTTAAAGTGATTTATTATTTATAATTTTTTTTGAAAAAAATATAGTATACCATTTACTAGGGCCATGCTTGATATGCCTGTACATTACAGATGTAAAATTGGTTCATCTTGTCAACAGTATATACCTTCGTGTTTTATATAATCACTAAAGTACGCGTTGAACTTGATTTATTTGTTAATCTGAATAACAGAAAAGAAGTTTATTAAAAAGAAAGAATAATTATCTATTGACATAGTTTCAGTGATCTCATAATTAATATGTAGAAACAGCTCACTAGCTACGAATTGAGATTTTTTTTTTTTTCCTTTAAACAAGGAAGTGAGATTAAATTGTAGTAAGAATTGAGAATGACAAATGCGATCTGTAAAGAAAGAAAACTACAAAAAAGGGGGGGGGGGGCAAAATCAAGAAGCGTGTCTTCGTCCTTTTCTATATTAAATAAATTATTTATATTCGGTTGCTGCTCACAATTGTTAGACTGATTCTTGCTTCTCTTTGAAAATATCTAAGATTTTCTTAGCAGTCTCTGTACTCGTTACTGGAAATTTGCAATTCTTCTAATTGAGGATTCCAAGAGCAGTTTATATCTAAACAAGAGCATTTATATCTTAATATATCCGTAAAACAATAATAATAGAAGAAAAAAAATACCTTCATGTTTCGTTGGTATGGTTCGAAAATAATAAAACTCTCCTTTACTATAAATGGAATAGAAAAAGAAAAACATGAAGCCAATCATTAATTAATTTTTTTGGAAGTAAAAAATGCTCATGTTTCGATATTAATAGCTGGACGAAGAATGTCGTTGCCAAATTACTAATGAACTTATTACTGATTAAACAATGTCAATCATTCAATCTGAAAAATAAAAATATATATTCGAGGCATTGTTAATCGGAGTCGGATCCTCTGGTCGTTTTTTACAAACGACCACTGGTCTTTTTCGATCTGGACCGTCCGATTTAATCTCAACGGTTAATATTTTTTCAGGCTTATCAATCGTGGTTACTAGCACGGAGCATCCATAGTCATTAAGATTAAATCAGACAGCTCAGATCTAAAAACGACCAGAAAATTTCTCTGGTCGGCAGACCAGAGGATCTGGTTCCTTGTTAATCGGCCATGTCGATTTCGTTATAGTTCATTTTCTCAGTGGACCTTGTGTTTCGGATTGGATGGGCACGCTTGCGGTGCTAAAATATTTCTTAGGATAATAACAAGATTCCTCGTTTGAAACTTGAAAGGGCTTGCTTGATTTTCCCAACAAGATACCCAGCAGAACTGGAGAGAATGGAGATAGAATCTGAAGCGCTGCCTATGTCTGCGTTTGATCCACTGTGGCGGGTTCCTTGTGTCGTTAAGTGTGACGAGTCTTTGAAATCCATTATATTCCAGATCTTAATTTGCGGGGGATAAGTTTCCTCCTTTTGTTGAATCCCACATACATTTCATGTTTAAGCATCCATAATCAAGACATTCTCCCTCTACCTCTAAAGATATAAAATGTTCCGAGGCTTTTTAATCAAATTTTCGGATAATATACTTTTAGTTATCAAAATTGTTAGTACGGTCCAAACAAAAGCAAATGATCAAGCTAAAATTATCTTTTAACAAATCTATAGATATTCACTCACAAGTTTCTAAATTGGCAGAAAATTGAAATGTAAATTTAAATAGTGTTAGAGATCTTTTAATTTCTATTATTAAAAACTATACCGATATATAAGACTGTAATCTGATATCAAAAGCTGGGATTATGCCCTAGCCTGTAACCCCAGCTTGTCCATAAGGCTCAATATTTTATTTTATTTTTATTTCCCCACGTACTTTGAACCCAACGTAGCTGATAGTTGAATACTGAATCAATTAATTTAAAACTTCGAAATATATTATTTAAATTTGAGATAGTTTGGTGAATGGATTCTCTACAATATAGGCCTAAAATCATTCGTCCTTTATCTAAAGAATCTAATCAAATTAAAAAAAAAAATCTTAAACTTTGCCAATTTGTGCAGCAATTGATTAATTGATGTTATAGGTTTTGGACCAACAAATTGTACATCAAGTTTGTATTTGATACATGTTGATATTGGATATGCACATGTGATGGAGCAGCCTTTTGTGTTTGTGCGCATATTAATGGAGTAAATAAAATGGAAAAAAAAAATCAAGGTCCAATTTCCGGGTCTACTACACCTAACACCATAATCAAGAAAAAAAAATTGAACATACTCGAATTAATTTATCATGGTGTACTAAATTCGCTCATTTTCAACATTATAATCAAGTATCAAATAAATTTCTAAAATTTTGTGAAAATGAAGAAGATCAATAGTTCGAATTGGATGTTTACATTTTAAATTTTAAAATAAAAAATAAAGTGCGGTATTTGTGACAAAAAAATGAGGCACGGAAACCCTCTGAAAAAATAGGTATAAGACGTATCTTTTTGAAACGGGATAAGACATAAAGGAACCCTTGTGGAAGAAAATCATTCCCTTGGATTAGGAAATCGGTTGTGCTCACATAATTTGTTTCAAAAGCTGGAGGTGTTTGGCAGCCCTGTTTCTCACCAAGCAAAATTTATGATGGGTCATATCATATATTTTTTTATTCGGTTGCTAAAATATAAAACAATAAATACTTATGATGATGTCGATATTACCAATGAAACTAAGTAACTGGCTGGCCCATGTTGCCATATAATAAAATTTATACTAAATTGTTGTAATTTGTAAGAACGACATTTTTGACGTTTTGTGAGTACTTAGAATCCTACAAGCCAAGTTCTCTCTCAAAGAAAAAAAAAAAAAAAAAGGCCGATGGAACTTATTTGAGGCAATAGTCTTTCAAGTTGAACACATAAAGACGTCTCTTATCCTGAACAGCGTCATATTTTTGAAAACATATGAATTACTGTCGTGTAAATCTTAAGGCAGCTGTATTTGTTAGTATACTCTTGAAAGAATGTTAACTATGCCATATAATTGTGCTGACAAAATATGGAACATCTTACATGCCTCTCCTTTCTCATAATTTTCATAAAAACCAGCAAGTAATATATTTTATCCCCTTTTACATAATGGAGAACACGAGTTGCTTGTTCTGTGTGCACGTACATAATATTTTGAGGTTTTGCAAGGTTCAAGGAAAAAAAATTTCCATCTTAATTGTTGCTAGTTTGATTTGGAGTAGTTAAGCTCAGTACAGACCCCAAATAGAAGGTGACTAGTGATCAATAATATTTGGAATAGCAAGAAATGCGAATGAAGTTCTCCTTTTTGGAAGCGAGCATATCATCTTTTTAGAATGTTGACGCATTGATCGAGAAACTTTTGTTCTCAAATTAAGTGATTTGTTGTGTAACCGTTTTAGCTTTCGCATGTAACAACCAGGCTTGGTTTCTTCTGTTGAAGTATCAGTTCTAGAGCCATGGCCTGTGCATATATTCCCTCCTCCCTCCTTCTATATTAAATTATTAACACTAAAATTCATTTTCGAACTTCGCTTCATAAAAGATATCTATTTGAAAAAAGTTCAATTTTATTCTTCTATACAAAAATGTCATATACGCAGTAAAATAGTCAAGTACAGCCAAAACTAAAAGCCATTGCGATGAACGTAAAAAAAAAAATTCAACACAAAATAGAAAATGAATTCTAATTTCAGAATATAGAATAAAAAATTTAATAAAAAAAATGGACCTACCATAAAAAAAAGTTATGCAATTCACAGATGGATGCCTAAGTTTGTTACAGCCCACACATAGGGCTGAATCATGCATATGTGTGGTCCACATATATATAGTCTGCGCATCATCTTAAGACATGTTATATTTCACATATAGACCTCATATTCAAATCAGATAACTAATTGCATAAGTTGGCAATGCATCTTGCTGTAGTGAGAATATATATGAAATAAATAAATAGATAAATAAATAAAAAGAAATAAGGTAAGAACTAGTAATAAGAAGAGTTTTTGCATAGTAATAATCTGGTGATAATGATCTAGTGATAAATCGTTAAATTCACAATTTACCTCAAACCAAGCCAAGTGTAAATTAATATCTGCATAATCTTTTTAATTTTAAAGGTCAATTCTTTTCTTTATCTTATTCTTTTATCTTATTGGGTGAAGTCTTTTTAATCTTCATCACCGTTGCATGAATATCCTTTAAGCAATTCATCATTCAACTAATAGTTCCATTAAGCATATAGAAATACCCTCCCATAAACAAACTCAAGTCTATATATACCCATCCCAGCTGTTGCATATCTGACTGCACCAAACACCTGACCTGAAACTACAAGCAAAACCAATTAACCATGTCTTTCACTTCTCAAAGTCTATGGCTAGCAACACTACTTGCCTTTGTTTCCTTGACTGTTGCCATTGACTTGTCACTAGTTGACATGCCTATGTCAGAACGACATGAGAAATGGATGGCACAACATGGACGGGCATATAATGATGCTGAAGAGAAAGCGCACCGTTTTGAAATCTTCAAGGCTAATGCCGAGTACGTGCAATCTGTAAACCATGCCAGGAATCGCACGTATCGGCTTAGCCTCAATCGGTTTGCTGATCTGACCAATGAAGAGTTCAAAGCCTCCTTTCTTGGCTTTAAGCCAAACCCTTTGATTGCAAAAGAGGTACTAAATGTTTTTTTGTTCTTTATTTCCTTTTTTTTCATGCTTTTGCTCAATTATTTCTTTTTACTTTTCTGAGCTACAAATTTCTTGTTTTTCTCACTATCGAAAGAAAACAAAATACTTAATGGCACTTTACTGTTGGTTCAACTGACTAGTTGCTTGAAACACTATGTGGAAGCTCATTACTACTGTCATGGAAGACTTTGGTGGAGGGAAGAACTTAACACTCTCTGATTTTATTTTGTAGGAACAGGATGTGGAAAAACCCTTCAGGTATGCAAACCTAGCTTCTGTGCCAGGCGCAATGGACTGGCGGGCTCGTGGCGCTGTCACTGGAGTCAAGGATCAAGACACTTGTGGTACATCCAAAACTGATCCTCCATTTAACTACTTGCATATTAAGTAACAACTATGCTGATGTAATCCATTATATATTACTTAACAACATCAACTAAATGTCTAAACAAATAAAATTACTTATAAAAAATTACAAGACGAGCTCTAATTGAAACAGAAGGATCCAATTTGACTGGTACATACTCGTGCCAGAAGGAATAATTAATTGACTCAGCAAGCAGAATGCAGAATATGTTGATATCCTTGTTATAAGGCAATATATATTATATATTATACTTATCTAATTAATAACACGAAGTCAATAATAAAGTAGTATATGCTTGTTCTGAGTCAAATTGATGCCACGTCTCTGATTGAAACCATTGAATTCTTGATGCGTTTAAGGATGTTGCTGGGCCTTCTCGGCAGTGGCAGCAATGGAAAGCATCGTGAAATTAAAAACTGGCCAGCTGATGTCCTTGTCAGAGCAGGAGGTTTTGGATTGCACTGGGAATGGCATGTCGTGTGAAGGTGGCACCATGGAAGCTGCCTTCAGTTTTATTGCCAGAAATAGAGGCCTTACAACTGAAAGCAACTATCCTTACACCAGAAACCAAGGGTACTGTAATTCTAGACGGAGGTCTGCTTCTGCTGCCACTATCAGGTGATTTTTTCCTAGAAAATGGTCTCAAATTATTCCCTCTTTTATCTATTATATTACTTCTTTTTTGTATTCATTTATTTAGTTATTATTTTGTGCTAAACAAATTAGGGGCTATGAAGAGGTGCCAAGGAGCGAAGCAGCATTGCTAAATGCAGTGGCAAACCAGCCAGTCTCAGCAGGGGTAGAGGGCTCAGGGATAGACTTCCAACTCTATGGCGGTGGCCTCTTTACAGGGTATTGTGGAACTGACTTGGACCATGCTGTTACAGTTGTCGGCTATGGTGCATCTGCCAGGAGCAAGTACTGGCTGGTTAAGAACTCATGGGGCTCAGGCTGGGGTGAGGGAGGGTACATGCGGATGCAGCGTGATATCGGTTCGTATGGAGGTCTATGTGGCATTACATTGCAAGCATCATACCCAACTGCTTAATTCAATGAATGGTTGAAAACGTGCTTGCAGATCTTAAGTTAGGATTTCATTATTGTTATGTGCTGTTGTAATTATGTTTATATACTAGTAATCCTAGCAGTAACAGTGTCAACTGTCAATGTTTATGTACAAACTACAAAGTATAGACTATAACTTAATATGTACAAAGTATAGACTATACCTAAATACGTTGTCCATCTTGTAAATTATTCCATTTTAAGGGTAAGCATATACTTTGAATACATATCAGATAATAATCAGTATTCTCTAGTGAGGTTTGACAAATGACACTAATTGTTTTGCCATATTACATAGCACCAAAAATCACAACAGCTAGGTCTTAATATATTCTATGATACGGAATTGGATGATGCAAACAACTCATAAGATACTCTTTGTGCCTTTGAACATGCAACCAACTGGATCAAATCTAAGTCCAATAACATTATATATGTCACTTTCCTTCTTAGGTCTACATGCAGCAACACAAAACTTTTCATACTTTTTCAAGATAATGTTTAAACACCAATATTTCTGGGGATAGAGCACAATTCTTTTTATTGAGAAATAAGTGTACAGAATCACTACAAGTATGCACCAGGGAACTATTTATTCTAGCACCAAAATGAGATAAAGAAAGAAGGGAACTCACAATAATGCAGTAGAGATACACTAATAACCAACATAAATGGCAGCATTTACAATATAGCAATCGTCATTTTTATCTCCCATGGCTTCAATGCATGTGCCGCTTGAACAAATCATTCCACCATCCACGACTTCGAAGCTAATGATCTCACCACTTAAAAAAAAATTTCCAACAGATTGTTAAATTAATGCTATGTTGATATATTTCTCAAAACACATATATGCAGCAAAGATGAGGTTGGATTATATGTATGGTGCAAACTGAGTCTTCTGCATTATGAAAATAATTTTTTATGAGTATAAATAGAGTGCATGAGAACTGCCATTATCTAATTAGTAATCAGCACCTCAGCAGCGGAGCTAAGGGAGGACAAAATCTCCCGTAATAATCTGATTTTTCCATCATTTGTTAAGTTTTACTCAATTAAATTGATAGAGTTTGTTCATAGGCCTTCCTGAGGTTCCAAGCCCAAAATATTCGTGTACCAGCCATGTCTCAATCCTGGCTTGATCACTCTCGGTAACAAGTATAACGATAACTTGTCACAAAAGTGTCACAGCAGTATGCCGTGCTTTATTCAGCACATGCACCTATGTTGTAGTTTGCATTTCACAGTGTTATATGGTTGAGAGTACATAAGATGCAATAATTGCAGGGATAACTTGAACACTCCTTGCGCTCAATTTAACCTTTGTTTATTGATACTCCATTGTATCCCAATAAGCTCAAAATCAATGAAACAAATCGGAACACAACATGAAAGCATATGGTGTTATATGAATAAGAAAGAAACATACTAGGGAAACACAGATTTAACTCTGTCAGCGTCGAGCAAATGCTGAGTTGAGCGAGGGACTCCTAATTGTATCTTAAGCTTCATCTGGTCAGAATTCACACCTGGTATTGTTCCTGTACCAATCAAGAATCATTTCACGATACTTTTAGCAAATCACATCTCATTCCAACTCTTTCATAGAAATCAATTAGTTGCATGGACAACCAGTATGCATTTCTAAATTGGGTCTTTCATATATTTACTTCCATTCATTCTTTCAACGAGCGTACTGAAGCATAGTTTCGAAATGGTAGCAAAGATGACAATTTAAAAAAGTACCTTGTCTAAATGCAGGGATGGAATTAGAAGAGATTGCATTTTTGCATGCTCGCATTGCTGCCACTGTTATGTCTTGTCTGCTCTCAGTTAACACAAAATTGAAACCATGATAGAAATTAGGCAAATTTAATCACGTTCAATTCAACCATGCACTAAAAGTTGCGACAGAGAAGGAACGAGAAAGAGAGAGAGTAGGGCTGAAGACGGTAGTCGTTTCGATCGTTTTTTCGTTTCGTTTCGTTTGAAACGGAACGAAAACAGTTAAGGATTTTGATTTCGTTTTAAAAACGGAACGGATAACGCAAATAGAAAATCAGTTTCGTCTCAGAACGAAACGGTAACGAAACTTATGTGTTTCGTTATCGTTTATTTCGTCCATTTCGTTTGATGGTACGGAATTGCTATTGAAACTTGAAAGGATTGCAGATGAGAGATGGCGGAGAGAACGATGTCATCGATAAACCTAATTGCGCCGCTCTAGTCTCTCTCTCTCCATCTCTTCTCCGACCTCTCTACTCGCTTTCGACCTCATCCCCTCCTTCTTATCTCCGATTATCTCTGCACCTTTCTCACTTACCCTTACTCGAGCCCTTCCACTCTGCCTCCCCCCCACGGCCTCCCTCTAGAACTCTCAACCGTGAGCAAACTCCTCTCCCTCTCACTGCCTCACCCATCCTCTCTCGACCATAGCACCACTCCTCTAATCCCTCACTCACTGCCTCTTTGCCCATCCTCCAAAACCGAGCCTCCTCATTAAACACCTCACACACTCTTTTATCTCTCTCTCTATCCCGACTCTTTGGCTGACAATGAAGAAGGTGACAGTGGCGACTGGTGGTGGCTTGATGGCAGAGAAGACGATGGCCGATAGCAGCAATTGATGTCCCTTTTCTCTTTTCTCCGATCTTCCTAGAGAAATTGCCCCAATCGGAACCCCACGGAGAACACTCCTTCACCTCCGACAGTAGTAATCGATGGCCGACAACAGCAGTAGCGACTAGTGGTGGCTTGATGGCAGAGAAGTCAATAAAGCTGACATCAGTGTCGGAGGGGATACGGCAGTGCCACCATGGCTGGGTGGTTAACTCAAGAAGCAACTCAGAGGTTAGTTTACTACTTTCCTGGTTCAAGGTTGAATGTTGGTTTTCTGTTGAATATTTTTTTCTGGTAATGAATTTCAGAAAAAAAAGGTTTACTGGTATGAACAAATAATAGAGGGGATAAATTTTTTGTAATAGTTTTTTGTTGGATTTCTGAGGGTCGATTTATGGTAAAGATTTTCTGATTTTTTTTTTCTCTCTGGATTTCTGGTATGCACAAGAAATAACTTAACAATGTAATTTATTCTTCAAGACATCATTTCTGCTTCTAACAAGTAATATTGATTTACTTAATCTTGTTTATTTTATTTTTTGAAGGTGGTGGTTGCTGCTTTAGCGTTGCTTTAGGGCATAACTATTTTGAAGACTCAAAATCGTGCTTTAGTGTTGCTGCTTCAGTGTTGATAGGAAAATGAAAATCACGTTATGTTGTTTAGAAAATAGTTACTTTGTTGCTGCTTTTTGACTTGTAAGAATTTTGTAAGAAGCTTATACTATTTGTAAGAATTTTGTAAATAACAGTTATTTTGAACGGTAAAATCGTTTTGACCGTTCAATTCAACGCAACGCAAGACGCAGGAAAATTTTCTGTCGTTTTAAGGACAGAACGAAAGACGCAAGGAAACAAAAAATTTCGTCCCATAATGCAACGATTAACGCAAGGGTCTATTTTCGTGATCGTTTGCGACGTTATGCAGGCCTAAGAGAGAGAGTCACCCATGCTGATCATAGCCAACTCCCATCTCGACAAAGAGGAGGTTGAAGGAGGGAGTGGAGCGTGTTTCCTCTGGATGCTCCGTGGGCTTCTCTTTGGATTCCATGGCAACGTGAGAAGAGGTAATCCTAAGATAGCTTAATCTTCTCTCTTGTCCTTTTGTTGCGAGAATGGCGATTGAGCGTGTGAATAATGTGTTGGAGCGAGGAAGAAGGAGACGAGGTGAGGTAGTCGAGCTGGGTTTTAGTTTCTGACAAGTGATCAGCATCTCTTTCTCCTTTCCTTTCCTTTCCTTTCTCTTGCTTTCAGTTTTTCAGCAGAGGAAACTCGAAGGGAGATGGTTTCAGTGTTTTCCAGGCTTCAAGCCCAGAATGAAGATAAAAGGCCTTCTTTTAACAAAAGAAAATACAGGCCGAGGGGACACTGCAACGGTACTCGGCCCATTTTCGAAGAAACCAAATCCACAATTTGGATTAACTTTTTTTACAAAAATTATCTATAAATATAATATCAATTAGACCATTACTGGCTCTGCATCGTTCTTAGGCATAAAAGTTGAAAGATAAAATTTCATTAGACATGTAACATGTTGTATCATCAAGTCATTTTTTTCATTTAATTTGTTCTTTGTTGAATCAAGGATTCAAGCACAACCTAATTTTCTTTGTATCAGAATAAATGGGCTTGAACGCAAATGTTACTTCAAAATTATGCAAACAATCGTTGTTGTGACTTGTCAACGTCATATAAATACTACCAGTAAAGTTTTATACCAAACTTCCATCCTTTTTTATGAACGATATCAACGAAAATTTTTTTTTTTCTTAAGTTAATGAGATGGCTCATTTTAGATTTTGAAAGCAATTACTCTGTCTTACTCTTTTCCCGGGCAACATTTCTTGGGAGTGGGATATGAGGATTTGCACTTAGATCGACTTAATTTAATTAAGGTATTGGTGCAGCCATGCAAAAACAAATAGGATAAAGTGTCCTTTGTGGTGTAGTGGCACATGCGGATTCAGTGTGGTGCCAGTTTAGATTCTTCAGAAGGTCTATGTGGCCTTGCAAGTTGCAACGTTTGCATATATATTACCCAATTGTATAATTGAATGCAGGGTTGAAGATGGCATGTTTGCAGATCATAAGTTATATTTTATCATTTTTGTGATGTAATCTTTAGTAGAAGTGTCAATATATTGCCGATGTGTAAGGGAGTTGAGGAGTTCTCAAGTGGTCCATCTTTTAATATCTTATATGCTTTCTGACAGCCGTCCTACGCAAGTTCCTATCTTATTTCCTCTTTAGGAAAATTAATGAAAACGAATTATATATCAAGTAAACCATATATATGCTTCGAGTGTATCCAACATTGATTGATTTTGTCTGTTGGGATATTTGGTCTAACTTTTGTTTAATTGTATCAACTAAGAAATTTTATCAGGAATTTCTGACAAATGACAGTATGTCATATATATACTTTATGGCTCCGTTTGGATGAGAGCAAGAATAAGAAAATAACTTCTTCCTACTTCTAAATTTATTATAAACAATCCAAACTCTTCACAAAATTACACACTTCCTAATACTTCTTTTCTTATTCCTCTTATTTCCACACCATCCAAGTTCAGTAGCACTAAAAATGTTACTTTCCCACTAAAGTCTACCTGCAGCAACACAAAAATTTTCCCAATTTTCCAGGATAATAATCAGGCACATAAATTCAATGTATATAGTCAAGTCTGCACCAGAAACCAGCTATTTGTTCTAGCACCCAAAAAGAGACAAAACAAGAGAAATACTCACAGACCTGCTGCAGTCCTGCAGAAATGCTAACAATATAGAAGTCCTCGTTTGTATTCCCTTATGTACTCTTATATGACACCTCAAGCTCTATATCTAGAAAAGAAGGTTTTCTACAACTGTTTGGTTGAGGGACTCCTAATCAAAAGACAATACATGAATCCGCAGAATTCAATCCGCATCCGATGCCACTGTGATCCACAGTTCTCCCGACAGTGTTTCAATCTCGGCCATTTATTTTTTCCGAATCAATCCGGTTCGTCCGATCAGTCAATCTGTCCGCCTCTTTGATCGAGGTATCTTTTCCACGCGTGAAAGGTCAATACACTGTGAGTTTGTACTGGCTTACCTCTCCTCCTCTCTCTCTGTTGCTTCTCGAATTTTCTTTCATCTGCTAGACTGTTACCCGTTTTCTCTCCTCTCTGCCTGGTCAAAAAAAGGTAGAGAACAACTCGATGTCGCTTTGTTTACTGAATGCTTGGTTGTTCTACGCAATTTTCGAGTTCAGAGCGGAGAGATCGTTGGGACTCCTCGCGGCCAATCTGGACGCCCTCCGACATCGCCTCGCTGATGTCATTGTGAGGACACCTTCCTCTTCCGCTCCTCTTCCAGTTGGGTACAAGTTCCACTTTTTCTCTGTCAATTGTTCCTTCATTAAGTTCTTCCTCATCTCAAAAAGTCACAGGTCCAAACACTAACTACACTAATTCGGTCTATTTGATCTCATCTTGGACTAGAATGGTGACCAACATTGAGAGAGGATCAAGAGGAGCGAGTAGAGATAGGTGAAAACTGCAGTGAAGAGTAGATAGGCCTCACAGTAATGGTAGATCATATTTATTATTTTTTCCCCTTAACTTCAAATCAGTTCATTTTTATCATTATTGAGCCAGCCATTCATCTTTATTTTCATTTCATTTTATTCTTTTGTTTCTCAAATTTAATTACATTGAAGGAGAAGGCAAAGCAACATATGGCAAAGAAAGATAGGCATTTCATTATGTTAAGCTAAATGAAGAAGCTTCAAATGTCATAACATATGTTAGTTTTGTTTCATTTTTTCCACTCTTTTCGATTTGCATCATGATATTAGAACTCGAATTATCATTCATCAACATGCACAATTCTCTCATATTTACAAGCAGGATAATAAAGAGAGGCATTCTTTGAATGATTGATCCCTTTCTTTTTAATTATCTTCACATACTCCTTTCATGTTTAGAATGTGATAGAATGTCTTTATTGTACCAGTATTGAAGATGAATTTGGTACTAAACTGGTACATGTCATTTTTTACATTACAATGCGAATTGGAATTGCGCTTCTTTTATCCTTTTCTATATATGGTAGAAAATGAATTAAATTTGTATTCACCTTATAGGCTGAACACAAGAGAAATGAGATAGTTTGGTGGAAGTCAGACAAGGCCTCAAAATCCAGATAATTCTTTTAATATTAATTTTAATATTGATGGTGTAGCTATAGACAAGTGTATTAAACTTCCCTTAATTTTGTTCAGGTCAGTTTTCAGCCTTCTTTGGTGCTGGTTTGATTTGGTTCATTTTTTGCTTGGTCCACAATATGGTCTTGATTCTTGAAGCACTGGTATAGAATAACCGAAAAAAATAATAATACTATGCAAGCAATACTCTAAAATTTTCTTGGTAGTGCTATGAAATACGCTATTGATAAATTTAAATTTTATATTTTCCTCATGATACTATGCAATACTCTCAAATTTTAGAAGTGATATTTGAAGTTCTTGGAAATAAAAAAATTTTAGGTGCCGCTTCAAGGAGACACGTTGGAATTGTTTATATGTAGATCTTTGACTGAGGCATCCTTTCTCAAGGTTAATTGCAGAATTAGAGAGTGATTTTGTTATTATATATTTGGGTTTTTTTATTGGTGAAATTAAATCATATAAAAAATTTTAGAGTTTTACTTAATTCCTTATTTTGTGCTGTCAATTTTCTCATCTGCTCATATTTATTAGCAAACTTTGTACTACTGATCCTATATTTTTTTTTTGGGCTTAACTGATATTTATTTTTGAAATTATTTTCTTAAAGAAGAGTAAAAATACAGTATTCGAGTATATAATTTCTCTAATTGAGCAATGGAGAACCAAGAAATTTGTATCTGTCTCATTGACACATTTAGATGGAAAGATGATAAATACAAAATTAGTGTTCGATTTACTGATATCAATATTTGTGTGTTACAGATGGAAGAAAATATTTATTCTCCACAAGTGACTTCTATCTACTTATAGCATTCAGGTACATTTTCTCATGCCACTGTGTAATATAATTTGTGAGATTTTTTATTTGCAGGACTACAACAAAATCTTCACTAATACCCTGTGACCAAAGGTATTTAAGTATGATCTATGAAGGATGTAAGCAACTTCAAAAAACATATGTAAGGACATAAAATGTTGCTCCATTGTTTTACCCTCTCAGGCACTTGCTGAGAAGGACAATCATCATATTATAGCTCAGAGAAAGCATATTGGATGAAATGTATACTCTCTCTCTAATAATTCTAATTGGTCAGAGACTCGAATTTAAAAAGGTTGTTTTCTTATACATATAACTAACTTTTTGGCAGCCGTGGACATGTACAAATTTCTTGAGCACCTAATTGATGTTGATATATTCCAGTTAGATTGTTTAAGTTGGTTTAGCAGACAGTTTTGATTGTTTGAATCTGTTTATAATTTTTTAACAGGTTTATATTTGTGCTTGATAAACTGGTATAATGGTCATCTAAAGCATATGGATATTTACACTTTAATTTTAAACAAGATTTATTAAATTCAAATAAAGTCAAAAGTTTCAGCCTTAATTGGCTACAACAAGAATGATGTTTTTAGGCTAATACTACTCATTTGTTTTTAGGTTTATAATTTTAGTTTTTAGTTGTAATGGTGATTAGAAAATAAAAATTAATTTAACACAAAATAGGATTATAAAATAGCTAAAGGTATTTTTTTTCAGCTAATTTATTTGCCATCTCAATTTTTTACAAAAATAGATTGTCCTATTTGACGTATTATTATGTCATGTATTGATTGTTTACAATGGTAATCTATATTTCATTGGTAAAAAATGAATGTCTCAACTTTGTTTTAATAGACAGATTTTTTTCTTTCTATGTCTTACGGTCTGTGGCAACTTTTATAATTTTCTTTTGCTTCTATGTATTCCTCTTTAGATTTATGCAGACGTTGTGTAAATAGCTGGAACAGTTTGAAATTGTGGTATATTATTTTCCATCAAGATGTGAAACCTTACAATTCAGTCCTTGCTTTTCTCTTTCAATTTGTACTGAAGGATTTGGACTTTCATTGAAACTCTTTCAATATTATTATTTCAATGAAATAATGCAAAATATATTTTGACGACTAAAATATTAGACCCTATGTGTCATGATTTTGTATATCCTTACTACATTTGCATTTTCTGACACTAGATTAATCTTTTCATTTTTTTTATTTAAATAGAATTGACAACAACATCAGATTGTATGAGTTCATTGTATCAGTTGCACACAAACTCAAGATCTCATTCAAGCACAGATGCATGCGTTTCATATTGCATTCCTTTTATATGATGCCTTTTTTCCCTGCAGGATAGAATTAGAAACTCTATTCGTACTTTTCATAATGAGCATTGCGAAATATGGAGGTGAGTTTACCATGCTCAAAACCCTCGCAATCTTTTGGCAAACCAGATACTAAATCTCCTCCTCCCCCCCCCCCCCAATACTTAATATTTGTTTCACTCAAAAAGTATCTTTTATCAAAGATATAATGACTAACGTGTCCTGGTGCTTGATTAAGATATATTTTACAATTATTTACTTATGTTTAATTTCAATCATATCATATATGTGTTATTTCCCAATCCCACTTCTTCCCTTTGCAATTGTTTCTTTTTCTTTTTTTCTTTCAATCTATAGTTCAATACAGATTTCAATTTTTAACGAGGTCAAAGGTTTTCATGATGGACAATTTTAATATATTATAAAAATTATTATATTATCGGCATTATTAAGAATCGATAAGAAAAAAAAAATAGATCGCGCAACGCACGAGCACCCACTAGTTGTATCATAAGCTTCATCTGGTCAGAAATCACACCTGGTATAGCCCCTAAAATGCACAGATAGCAGAATTGATAACAATTTTTAAATTTGTCTAGAAAATCATTGCTTAATGCTTACCCTTGTTCTTCTCTAGCAAAATTGAAGGATGGACCTCAATTCTCAGAAGGTCCCAAATTAGCCTCAATCAAATCAAACAACAAAACAGAGACTTATGGTCAAGGCTGACATAAAATTGATGAAAACTATTCTGAGATCAATCCATGAATTAGGCAGCTCAAGTTTTAATAAGGGAATATACGCTAACCTCAATTCATCCTATTACCAAGCTTACAAATTGCTAAACCATGGTTTCCAAAATGAGAAATAATAACTGCCATCTACATTTTTGTCATCGCTTGAATAAAATGACCACATCAAACAGATAAGGTATTCATATAGGTAATCAAAGTGAACACATACAAATAAATAAATTTTGCCATCCCTTGTTCAATAATCAAATTTTATATACATATTCAACTTATTTTTATTGAACTTATTTGTTTATATGTGTTTACTTTGACCATTTATATTTTCACCTTCTCTATTTTATGTGTTCATTTATTCAAACGAGGATAAAAATATAGATGACAGTAATTCATTTTCTTTTTGTTTTGCAGTAACTCAAAAATTCAGGCTTCAAGCCGAGAATAAAGGGCTAAACTGCAAAATTAATGCCTTATTTTAATAAAACAAAATACAGGCCCGTTCGTAATGAAAACCAATCTTCCATTGGGCTAAAATTGTTCTTTTTTTTAAAAACTGGCTAAAATTGTTCTTAAATTATAGGCTTAGAAAAAGGTGGGATACAGGGAGAACTCAATTTAATTTTTTTTTTTTTTTTTGATGAACGAGAACTCAATTTAATTGGTTGGTTGAACAGAAAGATCGGGGTGAGAGATTGTTGGTCCTGAACAACAAAAAAAAAAAAAAAAGAGAAATGGAATAAAGATGTAGAGCAGGTTTCTACTTAGCGTTAGCGGTATTGAAATGATTCTGCTATATTAGATTTTACCAGGTTGGTCTCGGACTCAGGACAGCTAGGCTGAATGCTAGCAGTGAGGCTGCTATTTACTTGCCATGAAGCCATTAAAATAATAAAAAAAATTATAAATGGGAGTTTTTTTTTATAGAAATACTAGGTAGTAGCTACCTAGGGGAAAAAGAAAAATCGTCCTTCCAAACGCACATTCAAAATTTGTGTATTTCAATTTTGCTTTAATAGGAATAATAAAATTCGAAAAACCAACGTCCATAAATTGTTCACATTATTAGAATTTTTCAAGCTTTTTTATACTAATTAATAGGATCAAAATGTCGCAAAAATTTGATTCAGGTGTAAAAGAACGACATGGATTACATCTAACCATTATTATATTATAATTGAAAATATTGAGATGCAATAGATGCATCAATGTCGAAGTTATCTGTTCTCTCCTTATAATATAAAATTTAAGGACATATTGATAAAAAAAAAAACTTACTATTGTTATATAGATTTTCTCTAATATCTAAAATTGAAAATTTAGTTAAAGTGCACATGCATGTTAGATTGTTAGGTTTGGAAAAACGAGTACAATAAAGATAGCATTAAATGGTGTTACCCACGGAATTGGAGAGTAATAAATACTAATAATGGTGTTTCTTTATTCAAAACTCTTGAGAGCAGCCAATCAAGTTGAGAGTAAAAATGGTGTTGTAGCTTGTAGGGGCCTCCATGGAGATGGAGACTTCTCTTTTAGTTCTCTAGGCTTTGACAATAAGCGTGTCGTCTGTTAGATTTCTCATTTAATATATGTTGGGTTTTAATTTTTAAACTCATACGTACTAATCCTATAGGCTGTGTTTGGATGGTGGGAAGTGGGAAGAAGGAATAAGGAATAAGGAATTTTTTTCAATAAATTTATTCCTAACTATCCAAACTCTTCACAAAAGTTACACACTTCCCAATAAATTTACCCCTTCCCAATAAATTTCTTTCCTTCTTCCTTCTTCCTACCTTATTCTCAACACATCCAAACGGAGTCATATATACGTTGACCGCGCATTGCAATCTAAATTACGTCATAGTGGGTGCGTTTGGATTGTTGGAAGAAAGAAGAAGAAGAAGGAAGAAGGAAGAAGAAGAAAAAAATATTATAAACAATTCAAACTCTTCACAAAGTTACACACTTTCCAATACTTCTTCCCACTTCTTCCATTTTTCCCTTCTTCCCACACCTATCCAAACGAAGCCAGTAATAATTCTCTGGACTTTGACAATAAATAGCAATATTCAATTACCAAAAAAATAAATAGTAATTAATATTCTCTTCTGAGGTTCTGGTGGTTAATTCCTGTTCCTATGATCCAAATCTGGCGGCGCAGATTGATCAAAATTCTCTTATGATGCACTGGTGCTGTTTCATATGGCAGCATTATCGTCGGCACAGATTCATTACGACTTATGAGAGAATTAATTACGCAGACTATTGTGGGACCGTCTCATAGATAAGAATTAGTTTGGATTTTATTTGCTCGAGCGGAATCTGATGATTGAATTCCCTCGACAGTCGGTAATATGATCAGGACTTGAATAATGTTGTGGCGGCTTAGGAATTAGGAGTGAGAAAAAAAACTCGTAACTCGCGAGCTAATTCGAATTTGACTCAGAAAAAGCTCAGTTGTAACTCGAACCAACGAAACTCGAGTTGGCAAAGTTCGAGCTAAACTAACTCGGTTAGCTGACGAGTCGAGTTTGAGTTGGACTCAACTCAGCTCGCAACTCGTGACCGACTCGTGACATAGTAAATTGATATTTCAGATAGTATTATCAATATGATTTAGGGGTATTAAAATTTTATAAATTAATCATAAAAATTTTCTACTTATATATTTTTACCTAAAATAATTACAACATCCGACTAATTAAGTTTCAAGTTATATTTTGTTTCAAATCAATAGAAATAATATAAAAGATAATAATTTTATGTTTCAAAATATTATATATGTCAATAAGTTTCAATACTAGAAGAACATATTAATTAAGTTTCAAAATTTTGAAGAATATATGCTTATTTCAAGTTAATTCGTGGAATCACGAGCTAGCTCGAGTTGGAGCTGAGCCGAGTTTGAGCCGGTTTGAAAAGCTCGAAAATATTTCTAGCTCGACTCAAGCCAACTCGAGTTACGCTCAAGCTGAGTTTGTGTTGTCTCTAACTCGCTCGAACTCAACTCATATACAGCCCTATTAGGAATAAGGCAGTAAGGATATTCCATTTTCGTTCCGTTTCTATCTTGTTTCGTTTACCGAAACAGTTTTCATTTTCATTTTTTGTTTCCTCCTTTATTTTTCATTGATTTCAGCTCATTGTGTATGCCGTTTCAAGTAACATTTATCAAATCAGTGTTTCTTTTTCGTTCCGTTCTGTTCCCACAATCGAAATCATTTTTCTCTTCCGTTTTTGTTGTGTTCTGAATGAAACAGAAACGTGCGAAACCGCATTCCGCTCACAGCCCTGCTTAGGAGTTAGGATGGATGGTACAAATTAAGGGACGTATATTCGTCGTAGGGATGAGACTTCTGGACCTAGCTACATATGCATCTAATATATCTTTCTTGGAAAGTCTTGATGACCATACACCTTAATTTGACCTTTCCCACATTCACTAAATATCTTAACCATTCAAAATCTTACACCTGAAGACTTTTTTTCTTTGGCAAAGTCTACTCTTTTACTTTTCTTTACTTTTAGTTACAATAATTAATGCAACTCAAGGGTAATTAAACACCATCCAGCGACATAAATAAAAGAGAAATGTTCAAACGAAATCATAAAACAAATATAATTAGTACTATTACTAATTAGTCATCATCCTAGCATGTGATTGTGTCTGGCCCTCCAAAAAAAAAAGCATGTGATTGCGTCATGGAGCGAAAATATAAATAATGGCGGCTTATATCCCAAATTCTCAATTAAAGCCATAATCTAGCCAGGCCGTTGATGACATTTTCATACAAAATACATTATCAAGTTGACAACTTCATCACGCGCCCCTTTTATGGTAAGAAATAGCGTGCCAACCGGAAATCCTTGAATATATATTCAATTACGAATGATAACAAAATATATATTCCTTATACAGCCGCTGCTGAGTTGTCTAAATATATATATATATATATATATATATATATATATATATATATATATATATGTATATTGTTATCCCTGAAAATAGAATAGTAACTAGAAAGTGATCTGTTGAATATTTTAACAGTTGGGTTTACTTCCGGATTAGGGCATTCATAAGCTATATATTGGACTATGATCAAAATTATTATTATTTCTCAGTTGTGTGTAAAATGCACGCGACACTGAGGTACAACATAAGTACAAAATCATAACAAATTAATAACACAACTATTTGATTATTTTGTTCATTAATGTGATATAAGATAAAGACAATTATCTCGATGCTTGGTACATTGCGGCACTATGTTACTTCTTAAGTGAAAATATAATTTGGAGATTATGATCACTTGATCATTATAATCACTACCGCAGAATCAATTTTTTACGGCTGTCTTTTAGGTATTTTTTATGCCGGATGAGGGGCGCTGTAAATGGGGGGTGTCGCTAAAGAGAGTAATTAACCGTCGTAATTGTGCGCCATTTTGAGAAGCCGCGCGTGGGAATTTTAATTTTGCACAGCGCCTTTTAAAAATTAGCCGCCGTAAAAAACTTTTTTTTACGGCTGTTATTTGGTAAAAGAAGTTGTAAGAAAACCTATTTACAGCTTAAATCCATATCTACAAAAACCGCCGTAGAAGACATAATAATAATAATATATATATTTTTTCATTTCGGTGGCAATACCCAATCATATATATTTGCTAGCCATAAATTCACATAATATATGTAAAATCAAATCGCCATAAATAAATTAAAAATTGTATAAATTCACAAAAATTCACATTAATTCACAAAAATTCAAATATACATTCAGAAATTCAAAAAGTACAACTAATATGAAAATTGCTTATGACAACAGTTAGCCATTCCCAACTAAAATTCTTCTAATCCAAAAGTTAAAAATTCCTAACTAAGTACAACTATTAATCATCATAACCATTAATTATCAATGGAGTTAGAAATTCAAAAAACAACTCTATCGTTTGGTTAAGCTCCTCTTCATAATATGATCCACCTTGCGGTTCCAAAACCTACATTGATTGATCATGACCGAGTTATAAGTAACCTTTTATGAGAAAATATATTCTATAATTGGTTAGACTCACTCTAAAATTTCCACTAGTTCAATAATATAGTATAGATAACACAAACATGCATACATCAAAACAGCTATTAATGGTGTGGTACCATTTACTTGGTCCTTTTACCACTTAAGTTCATATAAAACCAAAATCCAGCACTTAAATATACAAATAATACCCTGATATAGATAACACATCCTTATCTTTAGGTCCCTAAGTTGGTTCATAAATAAGAACTTCCAACAGGAATATATAATTATTAGGTTCTACTAATTAACCTTATTGCAAAATTACCTCACTAAAATTGTTATAACTGGATTAAAAATAACACTAAAGCTTACTGGAACTGACCCAAGAAAATATTGTCTAAAACCTAGCTAGTAAATATAGTAAACACACCAGCAGATAAAAAAAATCAATCTACTAATGGTGTGTTTGGATGAGCATGGAATAAAGAATAAGAATAAGGAGTTTCGGTATGCGTGCTTATCCAAATCATTCCTTATTCCATGCTCATCCAAACACACCATTCCTTACTCTTGTTTTGCTCGTTTATCTGCACCAGTATATACAGACCATTTTCTTAATTAATCTCGACATTTTTTTCTATAAATAGAATGACTTCAACAATGTCAGTTTGTACTGCAGCAATGTTCAACATAGTTAGTATAACATTAATATCCAGAAATACATATCGGGATTAGTGTTAGAATCATTGTGATTTAGTGAAACATATAAGATGATATCCAACAATTTTGAAATTATTGTGCCTTAATTAAAATCAATTTTGTTGAGCTAAAATGAAACTTACATATTGTACGCCCCAATAATTTTCAAATTAACTTTGTTGGGATTGAGAGAATCGACGAGCCAAATCTTGTGTGTCGAGACCTGGGAGATAATAATCAAATAATGGTTCCTGCAATTACACATTAAACCTTGTTAGTAAAAATAATAATCTTAAACTCTAAATCTTAAAGTCAAATTTGAAAATATTCTAACAGATTATGATGCAGCAAAACATGATAATCGCTGTCTTTTGGCTTTCATGAAGCACTTTCTCAAGTAAAATTCAACACCACTCTGATCTGAGAGAATATTATCAAGCAAGCATCTTTCTGGATCTAGAAATATGAAATTATCGAGGCCTGAGTCCTTACAATATTCGACACACCACCTACATATTGTGATTACATTCAATTTAATTATGGTTTAATACTTGCATGAGGGAAATGCTTTGGGCAGCGATATTTTCCTTGGAGCAACATATCTTATTTCTAAATATCTAAAATGCCCTTAATACCAATCAAGGTTTATTACCTTCATTTTTTTCCTTATGCAATGGACTGTGAGATATATCTAAATTTACAAACTGAAAAAGGAATAAATTAGTAGATAAGCTATCCATGGCCAGTTAAGTTAAAAAGCATGTCTAAATTGCACTATCTAAATTCAATTAAGAATAATTACTTTATAAACGATAAGCATAACTAAAAAGCCTGTAAATAGAACAAATGTTTCAACAGATAGTGATACTGTAGTTACATGAAAATAGACCACTGTAGATACCTAGCTACTCCGCTAGTGACTCAACATGTAGAGTCTAGCGTTTAGGAGGTGGAAAAGGTACTATCGCTCCTCAACTTGTTCAACATTTATATTCATATTAGTACCTGTCATTGCACAAAAACTCGAGAAATGAGCTGCCTCTTTACTGGTAGGCGTACCATTTTCTTGGAATTCGATCTCCAACGCCTCCTGATTGCTTAGCTTCCTTAATACATAATTAAATTTCGGCCTTGATCTTTTTCCCCTTCCAATGGTGTCTTTGTCCTGATTCAACATGGCTGTCAATTCAAATAAAAATTAGTAGACCGGCCAATCATCCTAACCCACAAAAAAATAGTGATAGTATATCACTGGTTCTTTTATTGAACCGAAACTGAGAACACAAATTGCTCACATACACTAGCAAATAATGCAGAAAATTTCAAAAATTACATCACAAAATATCGAAAGGAGGGGAAAAATTCCTATATCAGGTCATATGTTCTCAGCATGTAGAGCTGAAAATAATAAAACTATGTACATTCTAAGGTAATTTGAAGATGGCATCATTACTAATGTGCCCTTGTGGTCTACATATATTGTGAACGTCTTGATCTGAAATGAAAACTATTAAATCTCTTGAATTTAAATCAAATTTAAAATTTTGCTGGTTCCTTACTTTTCTTTTTATTTATAAGAAAAGGTAAAGGTTTCCTTGCTGCTCTTTTTATTAAACAGGCAATATATCAAAGAAGGTTAAGGGATGTGCCTAGACCATATCAATCTGAGAGACGAATATGCTATATATATGTAGAATTACATCTGACTTGTAAATTTTGGTTGTTATTGTTTGAAACTTGCTTCTTTGTAACATTCTTCAACTGTTGACAGAAAACTCCAGTGGAGGAGGCATCTGAGAAAACTCCAGTAAGGCACTTATGATGACAATGACAGAATTAACCAAACTTTAGAGTGGTTATTAAGGCACTTATGATCCCATAAACTCGGATCAGGATTTGCAAGCAATATTACAATATTAACCAAACTTTGAAGTGGCATGATTCTAATTTTCCCTTTCAATAAATATGCAGAAAATAAAAAATGATATGACACTTAATTAGCCTGAAATTCCCCTTCAATCCTATAATTTCAATAAATATGCAGTAAAGCAAAAGAAACAAATTCAGTCCCTACTAATAATCTCATAATGTTGCCATAATCTGTGCTTTACTGCTCACATGCTCAAAAACAAGTCAAATTCAAAATTAAACAAATAAAACCGAAATTTAGCAAATTAAGACCAAATTGAAATAATTAAAAACTAAAATTTTCTACATGGCAGCAGAAAAGAAAAAAAATAAGCAATTTATCTAATGTTTACGGTTTATGGATCAGGGTCTAGGGGTGTGGAATCGGGCTTAGGAGGTGTGAAACTGAGAGAAAAAATATGGAAGAGGAGGAGGGCGGCGGGGGTGGAAGGCGGAGGCTAGAGAGAGAAGGGGAGGGAGAAGAGGAGGCAGAAGGGGAGGGAGAAAGAGGTATACTAACCTCTAAAAGCGCGACAAGACTGCGACAACCCTTTCGGATTCCACGGCAATGACAGGAGCGCGACTGTACGAGCAGATTACCGCGGCGAGTCTAGCGACGAAAAGAAGTGTGTTTTGGCGGATTTTAAGAGAGATAATTGAAACAGATGATTCTATTTTTTCTATTCTTAATCAATTTTTTACGGCTGTATCATAAACTGCTGTAAAAAATCATTTTGCGGCGCAATTCTTTGATAACCTCTTTAATTAAAAAATCAGTGACTTTTCTTATTTACGGAAATGCCACGCGGTATTATTTACAGCAGTCTTTAAATTAACGGCCGTAAAAGAGGTGCCGTAAAAGATTATTTCTGTTGTAGTGAATTAATAGTATAGGAATAAGTTTCTCCGAGAAATAAAATTTAAAATTTAATTACAATCGCCGAACTCCTGGGGAAAAAAAAAGTTTAACGAGAATAGCCGATCGATGGTAATTTTTTACAGGTCTGTTTTTAATTTATTCGCCACGTACATACTATCCTCATTCACGAAATTCTTTGACCACGTCAAATGAAAACGAACGTACAGGAGTACAGCCAATAAATATTCACCAATAAGTTACAGGCATACAGCTAGCCAATTAATTAATTAATTATTACGGCCTCTATCTTCTTGGATTGCATATTATAAATACATGCCTCTCACCTCTTTAGTTGCATCATTGCATGCATATATCACCACCACTCTTATCTTTACTCCTCTGCTCTTTGTTCTCCTCATAAACAGCTCCAAAAATGGCTGAGCAAAGAAGTCCTGTTTCAAAATCCTCAAGTTGTCGTGGTGTTTCCTTTGAGATTAAGCCCTCTCAAGAGAACTTGTTTAATGTAAAACCTTCTTTTAACAATCAACCGAACAACTCCAGTGGCCGATGGGTCTGGATGCCATGGTCTCATCCTGACCCTTCCAAAGTGTTTCCTTTCTCGGCTGCACTTGAGAAATCCTTCAGTCGGCAAAGTAGCCACTTCTGTGACCTAACTGAAGAAGAAGAAGAAGAAGAGATCATGGTTGATATTGAGATCCAAAATACTGAAAAAACTTCTATCCCTGAGCCAATCAAACGAACCATTTCTCTTAGAAAGACAGTGAAGCCTAAACAATCACGGCTTTCGGTCATATTGCTCGACCAAGGTCTGTTCACAGTGTACAAGCGCCTGTTCGCAATTTGTTTCATCCTGAACATTGTGGCATTAGTTCTAGCGGCAACTAACCACTTTGCATATGCGAAGAAAAGAGCAGCTCTCTTCTCCATAGCCCACATATTGGCTCTCACACTTTGTCGTAGTGAGGCACTTCTTCGTGTTGTCTTCTACTTTTCTGTCGAACTCCTAGGGAAGTCATGGGTGCCGCTTCCAATCAAGACGGCTGTCACCGCAATTCTTCAGTCGCTTGGTGGGGTGCACAGCGGGTGTGGTGTATCAGCAGTCGCATGGCTGATATATGCCCTTGTACAAACCCTTAGTAATAGTGATCAAACCTCTCCTGAAATTTTCGCTGTTGCATCGGCCATCCTTGCACTGCTTTGTGCTTCATGTCTTGCAGCTTTCCCACTAGTTAGGCACCTTCACCACAATGTGTTTGAAAGAACACATCGTTGTGCAGGGTGGATGGCGCTTGCTCTTTTATGGGTGTTTATTGTGCTAACGAATGGCTACAACCCAGCAAACAAATCCTACGACAAACTCAAATTCTCAAGCCTAATAAAGCTGCAAGAGTTTTGGCTAACCATAACCATCACATTCTTTACCATCCTCCCTTAGGTTACGGTAAAAAAGGTCCCGGTCAAAGCAACGGCACCTTCGGGACATGCATCTCTCATAACCTTTACCGGTGGTATCAAAGCTGGTCTACTAGGTCGAATTAGTAGGTCGCCTTTGTCCGAATGGCATGCGTTTGGAATCATATCTGATAACAAAGATACTCACTTAATGCTTGCTGGAGCAGTGGGTGACTTCACCAAAGGATTGGTCTCTGACCCACCTCGTCACCTTTGGGTACGAGGTGTGCACTTTGCAGGGCTGCCTTATTTGGTAAACATGTACCAAAGAGTAGTGCTCGTTGCAACCGGATCTGGTATATGCGTTTTCTTGTCTTTCTTGTTGCAACCCTGCAAGGCAGAAGTGTGCCTGGTTTGGGTGGCAAGAGGGGTGGAGGAGAACTTTGGCAAGGAGATCAAGGAGATGGTGACTGGGAGTAGGAATGGAAAAGTTGTGGTGCATGACACAGCCACCATGGGTCGGCCAAATGTAGCTGAGATGACGGTTGATGCCGCAAGAGATTGGAAAGCGGAGGTGGTAGTGGTTACAAGCAATCCTGAGGGGAGTCGGGACGTTGTCGAGGCTTGTAAGAAAGCCGGGATAGCAGCATTTGGACCAATATGGGACTCCTAAACATTGCCTAGTTTTTGTGAAACAAATTATGTGCTTGTTTGCCATACCTGCATAATTGTAACTACTGAAGACTAATCATGATTTTGTGGAAATATATATATGTCATCAATTGTAGTGCACAATAGGAAATTAAACTCCAGTATATTGGAAATTGAGTGATGAAAGAAGGACTGTATTTTTTATTGCAGATGTAATATTTTATGCATAAAAAAGCCGTTTGGATCGCTTAGGAATAGGAGAAATTTTCTATTCCTAGGCATAAAGTATTGGAAAGTGTGTAATTTTATAAAGAGTTTGGATTGTTTATAATAAATTTATGCTTAGGAATAGAAAATTTCTCCTATTCCCATATGATCCAAACAGCCCCAAATGAAATAATTCATGTATATATGAACAATTTTTGTTGTTTACACACACGTGTTTGAATAGGAAGCGATGGATTCAAGGTGCGCAAGCCTAAGTCCTTGCTCACCCTTAACTTTTAATTATTCAGTAGTTATATTCTATGTTTGGATCGTATGAGAATAAGAATAGAATTAGTTATTCAGGATTAAAATTGTTAGTCTCAAATTTTTAAGAATAAGTTTAATCTCAAAATAAATATTTTTGTTTGGATGATGTAGGAATAACAATTAGCTTTATCTTTGACCATTAACAAACTAAAATTTTAATCTCACTTCTTATTCTAACATCTAGTCAGATTAACTAATCTTACTCTGATTCGGAATAATCCCTTAATCCTAGACTGTTTGGATTGTCTCTTAATCCTGATTAGCTATTTAGTCCAGAATAGCTCTTATTCATGACTATCCAAACAGAGCCTAGTTTTATTTTTAGATTAAATAGATTGAGCTAAATAATACTAATTAATGTCAACACTTTATTACCTAATATAAAAAAAATAAACGTAATAACACTTTATTAGTCAGACAACAACACTAAATTAATTTGTCTTCTAATTATGCATTACAGGTCCATGCATGTATAAAGGCAATTTAATTAAACAAGGTGTTATATGAAATCAACTACATTATGCATGATGTTATGTATGTGACTTCGTATGCAGAGTTGCAGACGCTACATACTGCAAATGTCGATTGTATAAGACAACATATATATATATATATATATGCTCGAATTACACACATATATATCTAATTAAGCTCTCGTCCATTTTCATTTCGTATTGATTTTAACCTTAGACTTGATGAAATCAGTCTCCTTCTTGAGTTTTTTTAAGAGATGTATATATATCATACATATATGTTTAAAGAAGTATTACATTTGAAGAAGTGAACCAGTATATAACCCTAATAAGGATCAAAAGAAGGTAAAAGAATACAGAAGGATCCATGATCATTGATGATCGAAAAGACCATGCAAAACTTGGCAAGAACTACCGAAGTAACAAGAGATCGCTCTATATGGGTGGAGTCAAAAAAAAAATCAATATGGATCAGTAAAATATTAAAAAAAAAATTCATATACCGATATATTATATAGTAGTTACACAAAAAGTATGATTTTATAGATAATTGGTCAACAATTAATTAACAGAACAATGTATGATATATTCATGGAGTTCAAATATGTAATTCTTTTAAAAAATTGCTCAACGATAATGTGGAAATAATCGGGAAAAAAAAATCTAGCTTAGAATTGGAAAAGTCTTATATAAAAAAGTTTGAACAAGAAAACATTCAGTTTATGATTTGATTTCACACGTCTTCCAGCAGGCTACCCCACATAAGGTGTGGAGTCGCGTAAAAGTGGATCTCCTTAATTGAGAAAAATGGGAGAAAGGACGAAAGGTTGACATAAAAATTGACTTGTCATGATAATAAAGTGCTAGCAACCAAAATTGCCAGCTTCGGATAAGCTTCTTGTTTTGTTTGCAGAGAGCAAACCATTTATCAAAGTCAGATGTTCAAATACGTTTATATATCTGACTTAATTAGAAGTCAGCTATGGAGTAATCGCGTACAGAGCTGCACAATTATCAGATTTTTATCCAATAAAAAGATGTACAATATTTTTGGTCCACGAATAGAAATTTAGAATACACGAGCTGCTGCACAATATGAGCAATGTGATTGAACATCTGGTACTGTAGTTAGGTTCTGTCTATATTGAAAAAAAAAAATGAAGAAATTTTTGAAGATAAATTGGGGTCTACGTCACCCAACTTATTTTTTAATTAAATGTCTATGAAACACTCTCCAGTCGGATTTCGAACCTGTGATCATTCACTTAGGCTTCGCTCCAGAATGAGAGACTCGGAGCGAAGGGAAGGTACTCGGTACTCTTCGATTTTGGGAGTAACCGATCTCTCTCTCTATCTGTCTCTCTGCTCTCCTTAATTTCCGTCCATTCTCTCCCTCTATCCGAACTCTCCTCCCTTTCCTTCGCTCCGACTCTCTCCTTCTTGAGCGAAGCTTTAAGGTACATTTCGAACCTGCGATCATTTACTTAAGAAAAAAAAATTGTCCATATATATTTAATTATTTTATTTTAGAGAAACTAGGCACAGGATGCAAGTACGTACGTACGTACAAAAAAAATTGTCCTTGGTGCTTACACGTGAAGTCTATAAATCAGCCGTATACACGAGGTCTCTAATTTTCTATCACTACCGCAGAATCAGTTTTTTACGGCTGTTTTTTAGGTATTTTTTATGCCGGATGAGGGGCGCTGTAAATGGGGGGTGTCGCTAAAGAGAGTAATTAACCGCCGTAATTGTGCGCCATTTTGAGAAGCCGCGCGTGGGAATTTTAATTTTGCACAGCGCCTTTTAAAAATTAGCCGCCGTAAAAAATTTTTTTTTACGGCTGTTATTTGGTAAAAGAAGTTGTAAGAAAACCTATTTACAGCTTAAATCCATATCTACAAAAACCGCCGTAGAAGACATAATAATAATAATATATATATTTTTTCATTTCGGTGGCAATACCCAATCATATATATTTGCTAGCCATAAATTCACATAATATATGTAAAATCAAATCGCCATAAATAAATTAAAAATTGTATAAATTCACAAAAATTCACATTAATTCACAAAAATTCAAATATACATTCAGAAATTCAAAAAGTACAACTAATATGAAAATTGCTTATGACAACAGTTAGCCATTCCCAACTAAAATTTTTCTAATCCAAAAGTTAAAAATTCCTAACTAAGTACAACTATTAATCATCATAACCATTAATTATCAATGGAGTTAGAAATTCAAAAAACAACTCTATCGTTTGGTTAAGCTCCTCTTCATAATATGATCCACCTTGCGGTTCCAAAACCTACATTGATTGATCATGACCGAGTTATAAGTAACCTTTTATGAGAAAATATATTCTATAATTGGTTAGACTCACTCTAAAATTTCCACTAGTTCAATAATATAGTATAGATAACACAAACATGCATACATCAAAACAGCTATTAATGGTGTGGTACCATTTACTTGGTCCTTTTACCACTTAAGTTCATATAAAACCAAAATCCAGCACTTAAATATACAAATAATACCCTGATATAGATAACACATCCTTATCTTTAGGTCCCTAAGTTGGTTCATAAATAAGAACTTCCAACAGGAATATATAATTATTAGGTTCTACTAATTAACCTTATTGCAAAATTACCTCACTAAAATTGTTATAACTGGATTAAAAATAACACTAAAGCTTACTGGAACTGACCCAAGAAAATATTGTCTAAAACCTAGCTAGTAAATATAGTAAACACACCAGCAGATAAAAAAAATCAATCTACTAATGGTGTGTTTGGATGAGCATGGAATAAAGAATAAGAATAAGGAGTTTCGGTATGCGTGCTTATCGAAATCATTCCTTATTCCATGCTCATCCAAACACACCATTCCTTACTCTTGTTTTGCTCGTTTATCTGCACCAGTATATACAGACCATTTTCTTAATTAATCTCGACATTTTTTTCTATAAATAGAATGACTTCAACAATGTCAGTTTGTACTGCAGCAATGTTCAACATAGTTAGTATAACATTAATATCCAGAAATACATATCGGGATTAGTGTTAGAATCATTGTGATTTAGTGAAACATATAAGATGATATCCAACAATTTTGAAATTATTGTGCCTTAATTAAAATCAATTTTGTTGAGCTAAAATGAAACTTACATATTGTACGCCCCAATAATTTTCAAATCAACTTTGTTAGGATTGAGAGAATCGACGAGCCAAATCTTGTGTGTCGAGACCTGGGAGATAATAATCAAATAATGGTTCCTGCAATTACACATTAAACCTTGTTAGTAAAAATAATAATCTTAAACTCTAAATCTTAAAGTCAAATTTGAAAATATTCTAACAGATTATGATGCAGCAAAACATGATAATCGCTGTCTTTTGGCTTTCATGAAGCACTTTCTCAAGTAAAGTTCAACACCACTCTGATCCGAGAGAATATTATCAAGCAAGCATCTTTCTGGATCTAGAAATATGAAATTATCGAGGCCTGAGTCCTTACAATGTTCGACACACCACCTACATATTGTGATTACATTCAATTTAATTATGGTTTAATACTTGCATGAGGGAAATGCTTTGGGCAGCGATATTTTCCTTGGAGCAACATATCTTATTTCTAAATATCTAAAATGCCCTTAATACCAATCAAGGTTTATTACCTTCATTTTTTTCCTTATGCAATGGACTGTGAGATATATCTAAATTTACAAACTGAAAAAGGAATAAATTAGTAGATAAGCTATCCATGGCCAGTTAAGTTAAAAAGCATGTCTAAATTGCACTATCTAAATTCAATTAAGAAGAATTACTTTATAAACGATAAGCATAACTAAAAAGCCTGTAAATAGAACAAATGTTTCAACAGATAGTGATACTGTAGTTACATGAAAATAGACCACTGTAGATACCTAGCTACTCCGCTAGTGACTCAACATGTAGAGTCTAGCGTTTAGGAGGTGGAAAAGGTACTATCGCTCCTCAACTTGTTCAACATTTATATTCATATTAGTACCTGTCATTGCACAAAAACTCGAGAAATGAGCTGCCTCTTTACTGGTAGGCGTACCATTTTCTTGGAATTCGATCTCCAACGCCTCCTGATTGCTTAGCTTCCTTAATACATAATTAAATTTCGGCCTTGATCTTTTTCCCCTTCCAATGGTGTCTTTGTCCTGATTCAACATGGCTGTCAATTCAAATAAAAATTAGTAGACCGGCCAATCATCCTAACCCACAAAAAAATAGTGATAGTATATCACTGGTTCTTTTATTGAACCGAAACTGAGAACACAAATTGCTCACATACACTAGCAAATAATGCAGAAAATTTCAAAAATTACATCACAAAATATCGAAAGGAGGGGGAAAAATTCCTATATCAGGTCATATGTTCTCAGCATGTAGAGCTGAAAATAATAAAACTATGTACATTCTAAGGTAATTTGAAGATGGCATCATTACTAATGTGCCCTTGTGGTCTACATATATTGTGAACGTCTTGATCTGAAATGAAAACTATTAAATCTCTTGAATTTAAATCAAATTTAAAATTTTGCTGGTTCCTTACTTTTCTTTTTATTTATAAGAAAAGGTAAAGGTTTCCTTGCTGCTCTTTTTATTAAACAGGCAATATATCAAAGAAGGTTAAGGGATGTGCCTAGACCATATCAATCTGAGAGACGAATATGCTATATATATGTAGAATTACATCTGACTTGTAAATTTTGGTTGTTATTGTTTGAAACTTGCTTCTTTGTAACATTCTTCAACTGTTGACAGAAAACTCCAGTGGAGGAGGCATCTGAGAAAACTCCAGTAAGGCACTTATGATGACAATGACAGAATTAACCAAACTTTAGAGTGGTTATTAAGGCACTTATGATCCCATAAACTCGGATCAGGATTTGCAAGCAATATTACAATATTAACCAAACTTTGAAGTGGCATGATTCTAATTTTCCCTTTCAATAAATATGCAGAAAATAAAAAATGATATGACACTTAATTAGCCTGAAATTCCCCTTCAATCCTATAATTTCAATAAATATGCAGTAAAGCAAAAGAAACAAATTCAGTCCCTACTAATAATCTCATAATGTTGCCATAATCTGTGCTTTACTGCTCACATGCTCAAAAACAAGTCAAATTCAAAATTAAACAAATAAAACCGAAATTTAGCAAATTAAGACCAAATTGAAATAATTAAAAACTAAAATTTTCTACATGGCAGCAGAAAAGAAAAAAAATAAGCAATTTATCTAATGTTTACGGTTTATGGATCAGGGTCTAGGGGTGTGGAATCGGGCTTAGGAGGTGTGAAACTGAGAGAAAAAATATGGAAGAGGAGGAGGGCGGCGGGGGTGGAAGGCGGAGGCTAGAGAGAGAAGGGGAGGGAGAAGAGGAGGCAGAAGGGGAGGGAGAAAGAGGTATACTAACCTCTAAAAGCGCGACAAGACTGCGACAACCCTTTCGGATTCCACGGCAATGACAGGAGCGCGACTGTACGAGCAGATTACCGCGGCGAGTCTAGCGACGAAAAGAAGTGTGTTTTGGCGGATTTTAAGAGAGATAATTGAAACAGATGATTCTATTTTTTCTATTCTTAATCAATTTTTTACGGCTGTATCATAAACTGCTGTAAAAAATCATTTTGCGGCGCAATTCTTTGATAACCTCTTTAATTAAAAAATCAGTGACTTTTCTTATTTACGGAAATGCCACGCGGTATTATTTACAGCAGTCTTTAAATTAACGGCCGTAAAAGAGGTGCCGTAAAAGATTATTTCTGTTGTAGTGACGATAAGCACTAAATTAAGCACACATCAAAACTTCGCACCCCCATAAGAACTGGCGCCGCAGCCATGCAAAAACAAATAGGATAAAGTGACATATTGTCTGATGTGCAAGAGTTACTGTCATAAATAAATTACTAACAATATATCCCTTCTTTGCTTGTTGCTACGAGACGCTATTTCTGACTAACTTTTGAACTTGGCGTTTCGTGAGCTGAAAAGTATAATTAGAAATTTAAGGCAAAATTAAAATATATAGATACGGTTTAACTAGCTTGATTTGATTCGTCACTAAGCGCTCTGTCTACACCCTACCAAGTAATTGATTTCGTCAAATTTGACCTGATCTCAGGCGTTTAATTTATTGATTTTTTTGTATTAATTCTCAAGCAGTATGCTACAGGAACCCAGTATGTACGTGGGTATGTGTAGGCCTGTCAACTGCAGTGCCAACCACGTGATGCTGTTCCGTTTAACTGAAACGGAACGAATAACAGCACCAGTTTTCATTTCGTTTCAATAACGAATCGGCAAACGGAATAAGAAATTGTGCTTGATAGCCTACATTCTAGCTCATAAGTATCAACAAAGAGATAAGATGGAAATGAATAAAAATCTCAAATTAGTTTGTTTATCATGGTGCTTAGTACATAAGTTTCTTTCTTTTACAAAAGTGTAATCCCCCTTTCCTCATGGAGGGGGGTGCTTATTTATAGTCATCAGATGCCATCGCATCGGATCTTCTGTGGTCTTCCGGTGACACTATCTTTCCTTCTTGATTGCGATATGAAGGTCGCTGAAACCTCTACCAACCTCGCCCTGCCTCCTCCTGGGTTCCGACCCAAGCTTGTTTGTGCGAGGTTATGTCGAGGCTTCCTTAGCAGCCACCATAGGAATGTCACAGGGCATCACAGGACAGTTATTGAGGACCGTTTGTCCTTAGAAACCGTTCTCCCTAGAAGGCCCACAGGGGAGAATCATTTCTAACGGTTCTTGACTCTGGGCCCACCTTAAGCTTAACGGCTTTGGGACCACCATAGACATAGCAGCTTTCGTCCTTCTTTCTTTTAGGGGCCCCAAGAAGGATCTCTTCGTGCGATCTTTCCTGGTCTTCCCCTGTATTTGGGCCTTAAATGAGGCTTTACGTAGCTACTGGGCTCGTATTCTAATATGACTGTATCAGTGCTGTTTCGAACCGTTTCGCCTCTTTTCAAACCGTTTCATGTGTAATTTCTTATGTGGAACGAATAACGGAATGGATTTCTGTACCATTTTGAAAATGGAACGGTTAACGGAATGGTATATCGTACCGTTTTCTTAAACGAAACTGTAAACGGTAGGAGGTGTTCTGTGGTATTTTTCAACGTTTGACACCCCTACGGTATGTGTTTGTCTGGGCTCTTTGGCACTATTGCATTCATGATGCATCAATGTCTCTTATGCGATTCGCACTTGACAAAGTCATTTCAAATTGACTGCTTCCTGCTATATACATGATTGGTATGAAGTACATTTTTAGTTAACAGAATTACATATGAAGAACGAGCCCAGGGGATCAGTTCTAAAGAAAGAATTAAGACCACTTTACAGCAGTGTTTTCAATACTTGTACTAGCACAGTAGCATCCGTACCGCCACCGGCCAAGTGGCCGAAATCTGATATTTCCCGGTGTTTTCTGAAATTTTCCTGAAGTAAAACATTTGATCAAGTCCCTTGACCATCGAAATTTCTAATATTGTTGGACCATCGAAATCAAATGACATACATTTATAGTCAAAGAAGTAACAAAAATATCGATAATGTAGGAGCACAGGGGCATCATTTCTAAATTTCCAATACTAAGACAGCTAAATTAAGACAACTTTAGAAGGATTCTTTAATTGCTGAAGTAAGCATTTTATCAACTACCTTGACAAAGGAGTTTCTTTCTTTCAAAAGTCCATCTTCTTGGAATTTGTCTTATAAAATATCCTTTTATTCTCAACCGTTGAACATTTGATCAACTATTGCAGAAAATAAAGCTTAGAAAACATACACTACGCAAACTTTGCTATGAGCACTCCTTGCATCATGTAAATAATTGAAACTCTGTTATTCATATCCCCATACTAATCTGACTTTACTGGTACAGTGCCTGAAAAGCAATTCTGTATTGATGCATAAATGCTACCATTAATATTGCACTTCTATCTGAATTGGTACGCAATATATGATACCAGTTGAACCTCCAAATCATTTTTTTTTGTGAGCCACATGGATCGAACAAGTGTAACAGGGATGGTGAAATTAGGAAGAAAAGCAAGGTGAGAATTTTTGACTGCCTAATCTTACTCTGAACCTGTTAAAGATTAAAAATGAACGCAAAACACGAGAGTAACAGAATAGAAACTAAGTTGTGCTCAATCTTATCTCACAAAATTCAACAATATTTATACTCTGTCAAAATCGGCAAAGTCTCTTGATGTTAATTTTAAGCACATTATGGCGAAAGCAACTATAAGTTATATTTAATTAGTCAACTACTACAGCTGGACAACATAGCATAAGGTCAACGCACCAAACCAAGACACCAAGTTCATACTAAACCCAAGTAGTAAGGGGTCAGTACATTATCCCAGTGTTTACCTGTATTGCGCATTTACGCCTCGCAATTTTTTTTTTCTTTTTTGAAAAAAGTAACATCTAGGGTCGCCGTTTCATTATATGAAAGTATGAAACAATATGTAAGCACAAAACAAGAAAAAAAAAAATCAGCTGTTTTTGTAGAAAGTAGCTGTCAGACCTAAATAATCCATATACTATGCACTACCTAACCCTTATGTCCTATTACAAACAAGATTATTCCTTTTTGAACAAAATTAACTATCCTGTTGCAACCTTTTTTGTAGTTGCTGCCGACTCCAGTATTTGTTGTTGTTACTGACTCCATTATTTATAACTGCCAACAAGAATATTCACGAAGCGAGTTTTTTATTGTTTTTGTGCTGCCTCCACTGTTGAATACTGCTAGTAGACTGTAATCAGGCCTTGGAACTTTGTAGCCTCTGGGACTTCTTCTCCATAATCTGTGATGTAATTTCTAGCTGGTGCCACTCCTTAAGGATCCAGTTATTAATGCATACCTTGATGTCATCCCTTGCAAGACCTATCCTATCCAATATGTCACAAAAGCACAGATGGTTGTTAGTATTTGTCTTATTGTTTTACTGGAAGAGGACTTAAAAATGCAACTATTTCTAGAAGTCCATATAGACCACAGACAACACTATAGACAATGAGAAAAGCTTGTTCATTGTTCTTCTGTAATTGCAAGGCAAAATTTATGATATCTTGGGTTTCTTTCCATTGAATAAACACTTCCTGACAATATCCCATCCAAAACCAGATTTGTTGGGCATAAGAGCAAAGTAGGAATAAATGATTAATAGTTTCAGGTTGATTACGCATCACAAAAATAACAAATCAAAGGAACCACTATTAACAGATGTAAATAAAAATATGGAATGCAACGACAGGTTTAAATTTAAAATGACTCGTAGTTAACTGAGATATCATGCCTGGCTAAATTGAGTTTGGGTACTTGACCAATGACCACTAATTGACCTTTATTCACGAGCAAATAACACAATTATTTGAGGCATCAGCTATTTGAAGGCCTAGAAGAGTTATATTTGACTTAATTTGCAACAGAATGAACTTTAACGTGGGCCTGAAATAGGCCCTATTTAAAATCCACTTCGTTTCCTGGCGCGAGCTTATCTTGGGCAAGGCCTGGAACTAAGAAGCTTTACACATTGTCCCAACTCCCAAATCAAAATCCTTAACTAGACTAGATACTAGATAGGCATAGCCGAATGGACATTACAACAGAGAGAAAAATTGGCAATTATGCATGATAGATTTCCAAAAGCATCTACTTACAAAAAAAAAAGAACCTCTTATAATGAAATTCTACAAGAACACTATGCAATCTTGTGTGCTAACCATTAAATTTTCACATGGCACCAAAAATGAGCCAATTACAAAAATGCCCTTAATATCCTATGCAGATATTATCATGATTATTTTCTATATATATAATAACATCAACTAATAATATAAACCGAAGGATGAGACAGGAAAGCAGCAGCATATCTCTTTATATACTACTAAATGGGTCTGAGAATGGTAGCTTTAGTGTATCACTGTCGCATTGTAAATTGGTACAAGATTTGGCCAAAGGAGGGGAGGCATAAGGCCCCTCTAAAATCCCTTCAGCTACTAGCTTGTAACTAGCCTCTGTCAGGTGGAGCCCATCCCATGAGGCATAAGTCGATGGGTCCTTACAAACAGATGACCCAGGTGAACCACATAATATTGATGGGGTACAGTTGTATGGCGCATCACTCCCGCAACATGCGTTTAATGGCACCTCAAATCCTACAAAAATTGAGTTAAAACCAAAATTAAGCTTCATAGCCTGCAACTAAGGCACAAACCAACCCTTGGCTTTTCCTTTGATCAAGTATCAATCCCTAATGTACAAATCATCAGTTTGTGCCACACGAAACCTCAAAATTCCAAGTATAACCCACAAAATACAAAAAAAAGATCTTGTATACACTTATCCAACACAGGAAACACCACCTAAGAACTACCTAAGCTCTTTCCTCATTTATGTCGAAAGAAAAGGAGAAAAAGATCTCCACAGGTTTTGCAAAATGCAAGCTAAAAGACTAAAGTTCTAAAGTGATAATAGTATGCAATACTAATTTTATCAAGGGAAAAGAACTAACCAAACTGGACAGGATCCCGAAAGATGTTCATGGAAGCACCATAATAATCAGCATAAATTATGGTCACATTAGGATAGCTCTCTTTCAAGCTATTTATCTTGTTAATAATCATTCTGTTATGATACTCGGCGAACTCATTCAGCCAATTTATACATCTTGTTTTTGGATGATAATCTTCTTCTTTATCGCTCTGATAAACTCTGAGATACAGCGGTACACAACCAATCGGAAAGTTTCCTGGTACGACCAATGTCTTAGCACCTAGTTGGATCAACTCCTACAAGTTTAAGCAATAACAATAACAATCAGAAAACAATAGTGATACGGCAGCAGTTGCATCCAAAGTGCAGCTCAGATTGGTTAAGTTTTATTAAACTCAGATATGTAACATAAGAATAAGAAGACACCCTGCTTTGGTATCACTAAAAATTAAGATTTAAGGCAATAACAACAACAACAACTAAGCCTTTTGTCCCAAGCAAGTCAAATCTAATTTTGTTCCTTGCATTGGCTAACAAATAAGGGTACTACGGGGGGGAAAAAATCAAATACAACTGATCTATAATCAGTTTCTATAGGTCTAATATTCATTAAAGTGTTGAGGATAACCTTAACAGCAGCACCAATGGCATCAGCAACATCAGGCACAATTGCGCGAACCTCGTCTAGGGTTTTGCTTCGGATGAATAGGTGGTTGTAGTCATTCCCACCAATCTCTCCCACAAAGAACAGTGAGTTCCTCATCAATTCATCCCGCTCTATAAACATATATTTCAGAAGAGAAGGGGGGAGATAGAGAGTAAGGAATTTTTGTAGTGTAATAGTATTGTCTGTTACAAATATAAATATGTACACTACAGTACTATCTCTGCTTGATGTCATAATTCAGATTGTATCACATTTGAATTTTTGTTGCTGTTGGACCATCTTCATATTTTTGTATTCAGTTCATATTATGGAAAATGACAATTCTTTTCTTTGATTGCCTCAAAATCTTGTCTTGATGAATAGTAATCAACCTAGTATGGTCTAGAAAAGGACTAAACATCTGCACTTTTGCTTCTTCCATTCTGTAACTAAGCCCTGAGATGGCATAATGAAATTTCACTTTGACCTAATTTTCCACAATTTTCTCACAATGGTTAAGAAAGCAAAATATCCGCTGATGGGTAGCAGTGCACAGAACAGCATCTTCATTGAAGGTCTGTATCACTATCAGCAGATACAAAATGGTACCAATCCTGTACCGGTGAGCCTGAGTGCGTACCTGACTGGGTTGCCAGCATATTGAGCAGTTGCTTGAACCACCTAATTTGCTCGTCTAAGGAGTGCTCAGTCCAGTTGGGCTCCACATCCCTCTTTCTGAAGTAGTCATTGTTCAGAGCAGTGGCTCCACCAACCGCAAAATTAGCACCATACTTGAAATCATCTGCAGTGCGACCAACCAGATATGGCAGCGTGAATGGCAACCCAAATGCCTTAGCTACGAAACGCAAGAGAATTACCTTAGATATTGAACTCAGAAGAACAATAATGAATAACAAGTAGCATTTGCTAAATTTATTGATATTAAACAATTGGGTTTAATACAATCCAGCATTTGTTAAATTCATTGATTTATCTTAGATAATGAACTCAGAAGTTAGATAATCTATTGAATATTCAGTATTATAAATGCACCATTCACTATTATTATTAAATTATATTCCGGCAAGTCTACTAAAAATTCCATTAATTGGTGTAATATTTTATAGCTTCACCCTCCTTTTTAAGGATGCTGATTATATAACTTCCATAATGAAGGGGTTCAGTGTGTAAGAAAAACCTTTCAGTAAGAAACAGCCCTTTCAGGAAATGTACTTTTATAATATCTCATTTCTCACAAAAAACTCATATGGATTTCCTAAATGAGCAAAGGTTATGTTTAGATTTTTAGTAGATGAATGAAAGTAACATTGCACAGTTGGAAATTTTTCTTTAAAAAATTTAGAAAAAAAGTTTTAAGTAAGAGAACTTCTAGTTGCAGAAAATAGAACACAGCATATTATCAGGTAGCGAAGTATGTACACTAGTTCAAAATAAATGCCATGGTGCATAAACATCTAAACCAACTGGAGATAATATAAGAAAACTAATAAGAAGTTAAGATAATAAACCCCATATGACCCAAAATGAAGTCAACATGACATCAATATATTCTTTAAAGAATGATCTAATATATCATTACCTTGAGGCCTAACTTAATCTGAATTTACAGACCCTAAACCTAAGACAACCAGCAACTATTTAATGGGCTATAATATATTTATCCCCGCATAAATTACACAAGAAAAAGGACCTTAATTCAATCTACCTTATTACTGTAACATATTTAGCAACCACTATTTCACAAAAAAGGGCAAACCATCAAAGAAGACAAAAGTTAGATGAACTGATATAGATTAATTGAAAATTGATATACTAAGAAAGTGACACCTTCCCTCACTTTCAAGCATCAATAATTTGATTTATTGTTGGATGAACTGAAAATGACTAGAAGTTCACCAATTCCAATTGTTTATTTTCGAAATTATGAAACCCCATCCGAAAGCATCCAACTTTGATTCACCCAATTTAAATCCTTTTGAGATTCAAAAATCACAAAAGATGGCCTTATAAGCCGCATATCCATAATAAACAAGGAAAATAAGTTTGCCAAAAGCATAACCTTAAATAAGGAACACCTCAGAAGGAATCAAAAGGAATAATCTCAGCGAAAGGCTACCAGTGAGCACAAAAGAGAACTACTTCTAACACACAATTCACAAAAACTACCCAGAGGACTTCAAGTTTACTAAAACACAAACTTCGGCAAGCAAAAAATAAATAATAAAACTTAAACAACAGAACAACACAAATACCATGCCACAGGGAACTAATACTTCATATTAGAAAATTCAGGGACCAAACTGGATAAGTTCAAGTAAAATTTTACAATAAACAAGAACAGAGCAACCAGGTCGTGTCATCGCTTATCAGTGTTACCACCATACACAATTGTCATCTCCAGGACTAACTTATATTATAACATTATCCTGAGGGACCAAACTGAAAACAACTGTCCCAAAAAATAATAATGAAATGAATAAAACAAAAGGATATAATATAAGAAATGAATGCTAGAGAGAGAGGTAATAAGAACGAACCAACGAAGTCAACGATGACACGACCGTCGCTGAAGCGGCCGGTGGGGCGGCCGAAGTAGGTCTGCCCGTACGGGAGGCGAGCGACGGGGTCAAACTGGTCTCCGATCGAGTGGTGGAAGTTCCCTGTATCCGTCAGAGAATCGCCGAACGCGAAGAGGCGAGTGTAGCATCCCGACGCGAGAGAAGGGAGGTAGAGAAGCGCGAGAGGAATGAGAGAGGCGAGAGGAGATGTCGCCATGAGAGAAGAGAAGAGAAACAGAGAGAGAGAGAGACAGAGAGAGACAAGGGAAGAGGGTTTGAAAAAGTGCGCAGCTTTTGGGGTACACACGAGATTCCTACCCGTTGGAAGAGGAGGTGGGGTTATTGTTTTTATAGATTTAACCCCATGACACATCCAATGGTGTGTCGGATTTTGGGCCCCACGTTAGTTTTCTTTGGTTTGTAGTTTGAAGTCTGGTGGGCTCTCCGTGTCAGTGACTCGCTACAGAGGAAGCTACTTTGGAATTATCGCAGGAGATTTTTGGAGTTCAGTTTGGAATTGGAAGTCAACAGGGCTACAATACTGGTGGAGAAATTTGTTGCTTATTATTCCATTATTGATTGATTATTCTGTGCAAGGAATATGTTCTTTGCTGTATTTGGTATTCGTAGTCGTAGATATCCAATTGTTTATGACTTAGGTATAGGTATGTGTATTATCTTTTAGTATAGCGTGTTACTAATTTATATTCTGTGAATTAAAAAAATAATAATCTACAGTTTTGATTAATCTCCAATTTGTTGTGTACCAATTGGATAACAATCTTAAACTTTAATATACTTATAAAGAAAAAAAAAACATTTTGAGCAATAAATCTCAAGCGCAAATTATACTTTTTTCAAATTGGAGATCTAAAATTCTTCAATTATAGTGTTTTTATAAATATCATAATAAATGGTAAAAATATGAAAAAAATTAAATTTTTTTTATTTTTAGGAGATTTCAATATGGTGAAGACAAGACATTAGACAAATCAGATCAACCTTTTGATACTTAAATTTCGAAAAGCAAGACCGAAGTAAAACAAACGGATTACTTTATAGAGTACCTATCTCATCTCATTAAAAAAATATTTCAATCTACATTTTTAATTTAGGCACAAGAAAATTGTACCTTGTTGTGTAATAATTGGATGAAAAATCTTAAATTTGTTACGTAATTATAAAGAAAAAAGATTTTGAACAATAAAATCCCAAGCCCAAATCTGCAACATAGATTTGGCTAAAAGAATTTAAAGGTGCCACAATTCCTAATTGAACAGCACAAGTGGGCATTGGAGGCTGTCACAACAGAAACAAGAGAGATAAAACAAGCACCGAATCTATAAGGAAGGACCATGAATGAGATTATGAGAGGGACCATGAATGATATAAATCATGCAGGCAGTGACAAAAAAATATATATGTTTACGGATAGTTAGGTTCAACTTTAAGTGCATCTATAAATCAAGAAATCACACATTAAGTCTCAATAAACTTGATAAATTTCCAGGGATTACGGATAATAAGCTAAGGATAATTTAATCGTCTTTTATATATTTATTTTGCAATAATATCGTACAGCAATTACGCGACTCAGTTAGGTGTTCATTTCAATTATAGCGTGATATTAAATTTTCAACATATAAGTTTATAGGTTGAACTGTATGTGATCTAATAACTCAATAGTGAAACAATAAACTGGCTTCTAAATAAAAAATAAAGCCATGTCATGCTTTTAATTTTTTTTTTTAAAAAAAAACTAGATATATGGTTATGACATCTCATTTTGATAAAGTTTTTTTTTTAAAAAAAAAAAAGTTATAGGACTATAGGTTGAACTAAATACCACGTTGAAGGTCTCTAAATTTAAACTGTTCGAAGAATAAATATTGTGAGATTTACACCCTTGAAACCAAAAAAAAAAAAATTGTGTTTTAACTATGTTATTCGTACTGCATATAAATATTAACTTTCATACATGTATGTATTATCTGCAAAATATATGACAATATTAAACTATGTCACCTTCATCATAAGCACTTGAGTAAAAAAAAAATATCATAGCATAGATTTGTATTGTACTTAAATTTGATATTTTAAATAATTACAGAACTATAGTTACATTTTTTTAAAAAAAACTGCATTTTTTGGCCTATCATTTTAATGGGGTATATTATATACATATAGAATTTTGCTATGGTGAGTTGCAACTCACCAAAGCATCCGTGAGTCGCGCTCAAAATTCCGAAATTAAGTTCAAAACGACCGATCCAAACCGTTTAATACGATATTCCTATTGAAATCTCCATGCAGACCAAATTTTATATTTTTTTCGAAATTTTTAAGTATTTTTTTGAAATTTTAGAAAATCATTAATCTAATTAGTTCTGAACCGTTCAAAAACAGCTGTTTTTAAAAATCCGAAATAAATACTTAAAAATTTCGAAAAAATGTAAAATTTGGTCTGCATTGAGAATTCAATAGGGAGATCGTATTAGACGGTTTGGATCGGTCGTTTTGAACTTAATTTCGAAATTTTGAGCGCGACTCACGGACGCTTTGGTGAATTGCAACTCATCGTAGCAAAACTCTATATATATATATATATATTTGATATAATATGAAGATTTTCAATATTTCAACAAAGTATTGCTAATCTAATACTGTCAAAATTTAAAAATGTTAATGGAATGACAATTTTTATTTACAACAAATTCAATGTATCATAAACAAAAATAGAGATGCGATCAAGTATTTCTCTAATTGAAATTTTTTTAAAAAAAAAATACACTGATCAATGACACTACCTGAAAGGCTAAACAGGTCGACTCAAAAATCAAAACGTCATGAAAATTCCAGATTCCAATAACTGAATGCCTCTAATTTTTGCTGATGTGGTGCAATAAAGGTACACATGGGGGCATATTGGCGTAGAAGAAGAAATTTAATATTCCAAAAATGGTGGGCCTTTTGGTAAGTCGTCGCCGAGGCGTGACAAGTAAAAAGAATGTGGCTCACCCGACTAGGTGGGAGATATCTCTGCCTGGACCTGGTTCACACCTTCCCACCTTGGGGTGCGTTTGGATGAGAGAAGAAGAAGAGGAAGAAGGAAGATGGGAAGAAAAAAAATTATAAACAATCCAAACTCTTCACAAAGTTACACACTTCCCAATACTTCTTCCCACTTCTTCCCTTCTTCCCTTCTTCCCACACCTATCCAAACGCATCCTTGAAATCGCTTGCTACGGTGCACATTGAACAAAAAGACAGGGTCTATGATAATTTTATAAGTGTGGCAAGGCGTGCAAAATTCTAAACCAGACGAACAGCCCAAACCTAACACCATTAAAAACCCAAAAATTAAAAAATTAAAAAAATAAAAACCTCACTGCATTTTGGTTAATAAATACACTCATGGCCTCATGCTCTTTCTATTCAGTCAATTGTTCAATGGTACTTGTATTTTATGGCCGACTTCATGTCTTCAAAAAGACCTCTTTTAATACTTTCGGCATTGTAGGTTTTGGCATTTCTGTGCTGAGCCTACTTCTGGTCAACTCAGTTTTTAAAACATCTCTGTGGCGGAGAATGTGTGTCGAAGTATGTAGCTTGCAATTGATTTTGGACTGCACACTGCCACATACAAGTCTATACGGTAAGTGTCGCTGCGAATACGAGGAGGTCAAATTTGCTTACGAAATTTCGACCAACCGGCTGTGGCCTGTGGGTTATAGATAATAAAAGGCCTGTACAGAAGATAATTATATTTTTACTCCTAAAAAAAACATTAACGACAATCTATTTTGAATTTTTTTTCAAGGTGTATGATGAGTGGATTTTATATGCATATTCAGGTACCATTTTGTCTCCAAACTAAACCAATTGCCTTGAGTTTACATAGTTTATATAGTTTAGATAAGTTTAGGTTAGTTTAATTAGGTTTTTGTATCAAGAATGAGTTACTACCATAGTTTCTAATTTTATTGCAGATTCTGGACAAGAAATGACTTGGATGAGTCCATAAAATTGAAGAGCTCGTTCTAAGCTTTCCAACGGATCTTGAATCACCTCAAACGGAGTTCGGATGAAGGAGATATGCCCAAAATACTGACAGGACGCAGTGCTGACATTTTCCTGCGACCCGCTGATAGTTCCAGCGGCCCGCAGACCTAGAACTGCCAGATTTAGCAGAATCGCCCGATTTAGCAATTCTATATTTGGATGGCGGTTTCTACCGACTCCAGGTGCATCCAGAGCACGTCTTAAGTTATTTCTAGCATTTCTAGACCTTCCCAATGCCTATAAAAGACCTGTTTGAGGGAGAACAAAGAGAGAACAAGAGAGAGACCAAATCCAAGGTCAATTTAGGGTTAGACAGGTTGATTGCGACAGCAAGAGACGTGTTTGATAGGAGATTTCGACACGCAAGAGCAATTGGTTGTAATCTTTCCTTATTCTCATTTTCTCTTGTGTTTGTATGATGTCTTTTAGTTGTTGATTGTTTGTTTTAGAGCTATGGTTGTAAACTCGAATTCTTAGTTGTTGATTGCATGTTTATTTAGTTTATTTGATATCTTTGTGTTTTATACCTTGCTTGAATTACTTGAATTGATTATGCCATGATTATTTAAGTAGATTTGTTTACACCCGTTAAGTAGAGCTCGCTTAATTGCTAGGTGGTTAAGTCCAAATAAACTTAGATTATTAGGCATGATTATGATTAACATGAAGGTTGTAAACTGAAAGGTTAAACATGACTAGTTAACGAGAGTTTAGTCCTTTCCAAGAGTGAAAACTCAAGGATTTCATAGGTTAGAAAGGTATAAACTTGTAGAAACTAGACCAAGAAACGATAGTTGAAATCTAGATTCTATACAAGGAAAATTGAGTTAATTAATTGATAACCAGACCTAAACGAGAGTTTGATCTAGGACCTTAATTAAGCCATTATCCCTGCACAATTATCAACTGAATTAAGTCAATTTGCATTCACATCGCTAATCCTAGCGGGCCGCTGAGTGAATCAGCGAGGTTGTCTATGCCCGCCAAGTAGCCAGCGACCAGTCTAATAGATTAGCGACCTAAGTTCTTTTAGCGGGCTGCTACGAGAGTCAGCGGGCCGCTGGAACTAGGACTAAGATGAAGTGTTAGCAACCAGAAACCCTAGAATTTCGTGACTTGTTGAATCTCTCTCATTAATTCTTGTTTTGACCTTGAAACTAGACTTAGGATTTAGGCTCACCTGCAACCCTTAATTTACCAAGAGTTGAACCGTCTAGCTAGTTTAATAAAGTAAAAGACTAATATTCCAACACCGTTCCTGTGGATTCGATCCTCAAGCTGTTCTACAAACGATTAGATCGGTAGACACGAGGTTTTTATTTTGAGACTTGGTTTCCCCATTGATCAGTGTATATTTTAAATTAAATTTATGTGTTTATTACTATTAAAAAAAGGTTTTTTATGTGATGCAAAAATTAAAATCTGAATATATACGTCGTGAGCTTTCTGATAGATTCATTTACTCCGGATGTAACTGTGCTTAGTACAGTTTCACGTATAAATATATATACTAGGGTTGGACATCGAGCTTCGCTCGATATAGTATTTTGTACATACTTTAAAGTGTGATTTTTATTATATATATTTTTGTATACGTTAATAATAATGTGAATATACAATTAAAATGTCAATATCAATATGCTTTAAGAAATGATCAATTTAGTTATTGCAAATAGGTTAGAATAATAAAATGTCGGCTTATATTTAAGTAAGGTACAATGAGAAACAGAAATTTAGTTAAATTTAAGCATAAATCACAGAAGATGCGAAGGAAAATAATAAAATTTTATGAGGCATTAGTGTCGTGACGTGATACAATCAGATATATAAGTTCGCTTTAATATAGGAAAAAGTGATCATTATACATGTAGCCTATTGGTCTCCTTTGTCATCAGCCTAATATCCTTCACCCTCTGTTAGGAATTCTTCCACTTCAATTATAACATTGTCTGGAATAAATGGAGCATGGATACCTAAATAAAATCATAAAGAGAAATTAATGAGAAGAATTTGGTTAATATTTTGTGCTCGATTGTAACGCATATATCTTTCAGAAGTTGGTCCAAATTAGTTAGGGGAAAAAAATGAAAAGTTAGCATGTACAAATTCAAAATTAGTAGCGCTGAAAGAGAGTCAATTGATAAAAAACCGTAGTTTGTAAGACAGCTGGAATTGCCATTTTTCACATGGGCCGTGAAGACTGAAGAGGAAATTAATGAGATTAATTTACTAAAATTACATAGAAAACTTTATAGATCATAAAATAAATTAATGTTGTTCCTGGTATTGTTATTTGGTGATTAAAATTAATGTTGCAAACTTTTAACAAAGACCCCTTTAATTCGGATAATCCCTTTGTATTTTCATTTTAGCCCTTATAATCGCTAGGTTGTTATCAATATCGAGACAAACTGTAGAAACACCTCATGTTCACTGGTACAAATTTTTGGGTTCCTTGTGTATACTAAGGTTATCCGAAATTCTTACCATAAACGTTATGTATACAAAAGTTATAAGTATAAACAAAAATTATATAAACGTTGCTATAAACGAAATTCTTACAAAATTTCCTTACTTATGTACAAAATTCTTACTAAACCTATAAAATGTATGTTGATTAGAAACATACTCTGTATACTAAGTCAATGAACAACAAAATTGTCTACAATTATAAGGCCAGTTTCATGATTTATCCTCCCATACATAACATCTAATAATTATAGCGATCTTTTGCACAACATATATTGATTGAGGAAATTCGTTTGGGTATAAATGTCATATTAAAAATATTGATATTGGACTGACATATCATAGGAGAACCCAAAATTTTTAACAGTATATAATTACTGATAAACAAAGATCAGTCAAAAAAAAGCCAAAAAGAGGGCAAATTTAATTAAAAAAGTGATTTTCGATAGGAGAACATAATAGAACTGCGAATTTAAAGAAGTAAATATATAATTTATAGTAATTGCATACTTACATGCTCCAGCTATTCCGAAATGTTTCTCGATCTTTATCAATTCTTCGACTTTCATCTGGAAAACTCGATAAACCAAGTCAGGTATATCATTTATTTTTATATCTTTCAACAGCCTCCCACAATTTCAGAACTCTAGCATAGATAACACTTTGTATCATGTTAGTCGGTCATGAAAGCGGCAAAACGATAGTCATGATAGCCTGAGAAAACCAGTGACTATCCTTTCTTACAATTCATAGGAGAAACTTCAAAAGGGATGACCTCAGCAGTACATGCTAGAGACATATATAGATGAAAAATTAATGGAGACTAACGACTGTTTGGATACCAAATTTATTTTTCCAAGCGCAACATAAGGGCATTTAATCAATCACCGCCAGAGAAAATACAGCTATGAAGCACAATTGGCAAAAAAAAATAAATAAATAAAGTAACAGCATCAACAATAAATGAATCTCAGAGTTCAATTTCATTAACAAAATATAAAAATAACTGCAGTAATAAATGGACCTTAGACTTTAATTTCATTAACCAAAAATAAGTCATAAAATTTGTAAGATATGTGGTAAATCAGTGGATCTCAATCCCTATACCTTCCTATCATTCACGCACAATAAACTTTATTTGGTGTTAAAATTGTAAGAGCTGAAAAAATTACATGAAAAATCAAATTAAAATACAGTAAACCAAATAGTATCGATATACAATATATAAATCACATATTATAGATCTTGCAAATGCATATCTCAAAAAAATAATTAATTTCGGATATGGTTTTATGAAATAGGAATATGATTTAAAGAAAATTTATCAGCCCAAAGACACATATACAGATGAAAAGTTAATGATTGATATATTGATACCAAATTGGCTAGCAAAAAGATAAAAACAATGAAATTCTAGTCCATATGACCATATCAGACAGATTGAAGTCCGATTGCAAAGAAAAATCAAAATCGCAAAGTGAAAGAGATAAAAATTGAAATTGAATAGTTTTCAAAAATTAAACGCCAATGAAATGCTTGGAAAGATTAAATGTCAAAAGGAAAATATTTGAAATAGGAAATTAGCAAATAATCTGATTGATTAAGTCCCACTTGCATTGCTAAATAAAGAGATAATATAATTTGAAATGAATATTTTTGAAAATCAAACACGAAGCAAATGGCAGGAAAATCGATGGAGGAAAGAGCTTTCAAACCATAAATTGCTAAATAGCACAGCGAAAAGAAATCTAAGCATGTTGATGAATAGAGAAGGCAGACTCAAAACCTGCTGTGACGACGTACCCGTTAATGGCAACGATAACAGGTCTAGAGCAAGAGTAAAGCTGACAGAAGGGATCAGAGAAGAGATCCTTGACGTCACCTTGAAGATGGACTCATATATTATATCGCTCGATTATCAAGTAACACGATGATATGAGTTTGTAATTGATAACAATTTGTTTGCGCAATGGAGTTGTTAATCAATACATTATAGGATAATATGGTGGAGAATACATCATGTATTGATGATTTGACTAAACATGTATGCCATAACTATGTATTTGGTATTTATATTGCTAAGATCGTTTGGCACCGTTCCACAGCTTATAAAAATATACAACTTAATTCATAATATATGGTCTGATCCGATTAATAAATTTTTATTGATAAAGCAAGCTATCACAACAAAGCTAGGGAAATGGTGCACATTCTTAGGTTTAAAACATACTAAACTAAAAAAGAATAGCAATTGTTTTTGTTAAAAAAAAAGCTAGATTTATTGTAGTAAATCGAAAATTATGCAAATATTAGCTATTGGGTGTATATTCAAATTATACTCTCTCAAAATGTGTATAAATTCATGATGCTGCATAAAGTGTCAAAACTCACCATTGTGTCGGCCCCATGATCTTATTAAAATTGGTCATTCTTAACTAAAACTATTACAAAATTCTGCAATAAGCTAGGAACCAATGATAAGCAGCACCTAAAACAAAATTCTCCTCATGTGATTGTATAAACTAAAATGACATAAGGTTTTAGCCCTGCTAAAATTAAGTAGCTGACCTATTTCCACAGATTTTTCAGCCTCTTTTGTACCATTGCATTTTAGCCAGTATGTCTAAATCCTAATACAGTAAAATCCACAGCCACTGGTTGAACTTGAAGTGACATGCGAGTTGAAAGGTGAACTGACATAAAAAAAATGTTTGGGAAAGACATGGCTTCGTCATTCTTCCTTGCATGCTTCCTCAAGCATGGCATTTTTCAAAGAGGACAGGGTCGTTATCTGCACTCTTCTCGAATAAATGTAGTAGGGTTAACATCAGCAGAGATTGAAACTCTATAAAAACTGAAAACACTATCGTTTAATTGTAAAATAATTTTCTTGAGTTAAGGGCTTGAAAAGTCAAAGGGGAATATTATCATTTACTTAGATTTGAATAATAATTTAGTACAGAAAAGACCCTCAAAGAAAATAATTTAATACAAAAAAACCTATAATCAGCAAATTTTAAAACCTATAATCAGCAAATTTTAGAATCCTCTCATGATAACGGTCTTCATCATTAACTCAACTAATACTTTTAATCACATCTATATATCATGGCAGGTTGCAAGATTAGCAAGCTTCTTGGGTCTGATACCTACTCATATTTTTGCATTCGTGCATTGGACTTTCATGATGCACAGCTTGCAAATTGACTCCGTAGACCTATCTATTTGTATATAGCCCAAGAGAAATGCAAAAATAATGATCAAATAATCAAAGTATATAGATGGTCAGGTAAGGTTGCAATGGCTAATTGAAATATACTGATCAGTGGTTCTTATGACATTGAAACCTAATCTAGTATGAAATTTTTATATAAAAGTATAATTCGAAGGACTAAATAAAAAAATAAATTTTCAAAAAGTTTAATTCAACTTCAATTGAAGAAAATAAAATTTTTATATAACAGTAAAATTCGAAGGACTAAATAAAAGAAATAAAATTTTAAAAAAGTTTAATTCAACTTCAATTGAAGAGAATAGAACAAATTAAACTTTATTCCAAAATTAAAGCAAAAACAAACTTGAAATATCATAGATAGTTGGAGAAAATAGGGAAAATATTGAACCTAAAAAAAATCAAGAACCTGGTATTTGTGCATCTTGCTATGGATTGCAAGAGGAGATGGAGAGAAAGTTAGGAGGTGAAGCCATGGGTAGAAGCATAATCCAATATTCGATTGCAGTAATGAATAGTCACGGTGATATGGTGCAGCATGGGAGAGAGGGAAAGGAATAGTCACGGTAAGAAAAATGAACATTCTGGTAAAATGATTACTAAAACTTGCAGTAATGAATTCTGAATGGAATTGAGCGCTGTTAGACATTGAGACTGACATAAGCCATAGTAAGGTTCTTATGGCAAGGAAACCATTCCACCAATCAGTATACCTTTCATTACAAATGTTAACACATACATCTATCCATAACTGAATGAAGGATTCAATTAAACAAATATTAAAGTCCAAGAGAATGAAACTGAATCCAATAACAAAAGTCAGAATTGTTCCAGAAACAAAAACACTTTCACGCTGGCATTTTGGCAAAATCAGAGCTTATAAAAGGATAGCTTAAAACAATCAACAGCTTAAAGTTCATGAATTGAATTCTAAGGTAATCATCTAGTTCAATAACTGCTCTTTTGGAGCCTATTTCACGTATTGAGTCAAGGATGCATCAAAAGTATAGATATAATCAGATTACCATTTGTTTGATGAGGCGGAGGACGGCGGATTCCCTGGCCACCTCACTGTAACGCGTCGGAGCTCCCGGCGAGGCATGCTTTCAATCTGCTATCGACTTGAATTTTCACGGAAGGCGACGGAGATGAAGCAAGGCAGGGGTTTTGGGGCGCGCGGTTTGGTGGAGGAGGTGGCGGAGAGACGACAGAGATGGAAGAGAGGAGGAAGGAGATGCGCTGGGGCCTGAGGGGCCTGGGGAGAGGGGAAACAACCTAGAGTCGGAAAAAATGAAGGAGAGAAATAATATAACAGGTTGTATAACGGGTAGCTAGAAAAGGAAATTATGACCTGATATACGAAGAGTTACAATCACATGTCACAATAACTTAAGGAAAATCGCTGGATTAAATGGAACGATTAGATTTCCTCTATCATAACGAATGAACGATCAGATTGGCGAATTAGCGAAGGAAGCTTTAAAATCCGCGCAAAAAAATCACGCGGATTATATTTTTATATATATATATATATATATATATATATATATATATATATATATATATATATATATATATATATATATATATATATATATATATATATATATATATATATATATATATATATATATATATATAGAGGATTGCTAAAATACTATGCATAGCACAGATGATCTTCATGCTACGAATTCGTCCTTGAATTTCATACTTCAAACAACCGATTCAAACCGTTCATTATCTTATTCATATTGAAATCTCATTAGAAACCAAATTTTACATTTTTTTAATTCTTTTACTATTTTTCTCAGATTTTTGAAAACCGCTGTTATTGAAGGGTCCAGAATTTATTAGATTAAGTTTTTTCAAAAATCTGAGAAAAATAGTAAAAAAATTTAAAAAAATGTAAAATTTCGGTTCTATTGAGATTTCAATATGAAGAAGATAATGAACGGTCTGGATCAGTTGTTTGAAACATGAAATTCAAGAACAAATCCGTAGCACGAAGACTATCCGTGCTATGCATAGCATTTTAGCAATCCTTTATATATATATATATATATATATATATATATGCTTTAACATATCAAACTTAACTTTTTTTTAAAATATTTAGATGCAGCATTATGTTAAACTATTAAACGCAAGCATCGAAAATCAGACGTAACATTGTCAAATTTTAAAATTATTAAAATATAATTGCTTAAGATAAACAAAGAGAAATTCTAAAAAAAAAAGACTGTTTTGGAGAAAAGGAAAAATCAACTTCGCCAATGCACAAGTTATATTAAGAAAATCAGTAAAAAAAAAAAACTTAGTATTTACGGTAATAGATCGAAAACAATAATGATGAAGTGGGAAAAAATGTGTAGAAAGTGTACACTTAATTGAATTAATACTTTAATGGAAAGGTTAGAAGTGAAAGATATTGATTCCATAATTTTTTATGGCATAAAATGCCACACTTTTTTGGTGCCATAAATGCCACACTTTATTTTTTATTTTAAATTTTAAAAAATTAGAATATAATCGTCCGATCCAAACCATTGATCTTGTTCATTTTAACGACGGATGTGTTGTCCTAAAATTTTATAATTTTTAAATTTTATTTGATACTTGATCGAGATATTGAAAAATAGACATATTAGAATTAATATATTTTAGTTATTTTGATTCGTTCATTTTTTACCTTTTGATCAAGCATCAAATAAACTTCAAAAATTATAAAATTTTATGACAACGTATCCATCGTTAAAATGAACAAGATCAACGGTTTAGATCGGACAATTATATTTTAAATTTTGAAATTTAAAATAAAAAGTAAAGTGTGACATTTGTGACATAAAAAAAGTGTGGCACCGTAATCTAGCTCTTAATTATTTGTGTGCATCGTGCATTATTAACCGTTTTAATTTATCTGACATACAACGCATATGATATGTTAGCATCACAAGAAAAAATCAAACAGAAAATGCGCAGCCTTAGAGAACATCTCAGCTTAATTTGTCTGGGAAATTACTATAATAATGAAATCAGAGTAAATAACGCCTAGAGGTTCTCTGTTGTGAGAATGAAGACATCAGAAAATTGACAAGGTTACAAGAGAGATGATGTTTACCATTGAAGAAAAATGACCAAACAAAAAGGAGTGGTGCACTGGTGCTTGAATTCAAATCTCAATTGGTTATTTTAAAATGCTGCGTCTTATTCTATCCCTTTCCACTACTGGAAATTTTCTCCATTTTGTTTGTTTTCGTTTTTGGGTGGCTCCACCAATCAAGTGCTCAGCCCTGTTACTGCAACAACACTTTATGCTGTCGGATAAACAAGAAAGAAGGAAACAGTGGGGGGGGGGGGGGGTTGGGAATTTGAAATATGAGATTTTTTTTTAAGTTAAAAAAAAACAGTTGAGGTGTTCACCCTGTTTCGCAAACATACTCAGAGAAATAACGGAATAAACAAGTGCTACCGAGTAACGTGAGACATCTCCTCGCCCTTCTATCCTTAATTTCCCTTTTTTAAAAGGAACTTTTTAGGCATATATATAAAATCAATATCATCTACTGCAGTTATTGCATGTATTAATGCCAAAAACACACTCGTGAATTAATATAATATCGAATAATCAAGCGCTAATTAACGTTTAGTCTTTTGCACAATCAATTGTTTATATAAACATCCATACAATGATACAAAATAATCATCTAGTAGCATAGTGTAGATATTCCTTCAAAAAAAAAAAAAGTAGGCATAGTATAGATGTTTGCATTTGACAGTGATACTGGTTCTTTTTTTATTTATTTATTTTTTTTGGCAAAATCAGCCGTATGCCCTTCCAATCTTCTCTAATTAGCCATATGTCCTTCTATTCTTTAATATTAGTCATATACCCCTCAAATCATGGTTACTATAGCCATTTACCTTTTTGGCTAATTTAAATAATATAATAATTCTGAAAATCTAATTTACAAAATTTAAGACAGAAATGCCCCTGACCTTTCCCCTTCCTTCTTTCCCTTTTGATAGATCAATCTCCCGCCTAAATTTAGAATCGTATAGAATATGGAAAATTACAAACTCAATAGGGAAAGAAATAAAGTTCAAATCAATAGTTAGAAAGCCTTACCTATGGATGTTTCTTTATCAATTAAGTGTCATTAAAATTTTTCGTTTAATTATTCTCACCCGAGTTACCAAGAAAATTTATTAAAGAAAAGATCAGGAAAAAAATGATGAAACAATAAAGGGTCATGGTGACTGGTACGACCTGAGTTCATATCAGTACCGGATTTGCACTTTTCAATAAATGCTGATTAGGAAGTGCCCTCTTTTAAACCATAAAATATATCATCCCATATTGTTCATTGTTTGTTTAGGCAGTACTGTGGCATTATTTTAATCATCCATTTGACCGACTTCAGTTGTGTACTTCCACATGCCATGCTTGAAGCTGCATCTACGTGCTTTGCAAGTTATAAATTTCAATTCTAGTATCCATTTAATTTGGCATGGATACGTGCTTTACTGAGTTCTTAATTGAGTCCTGGAAAAATGCCTTAGATGCGATATTCTTCTACAAAGTAATCGAGGTAAGAAATGTGATCTTTTTGGTTTAAATGCTCGAGTTCGTAACAGAGACGAGATGCAAATATCAAGAGAAATGATTGGGTCGTTTCTAACTATTGATTTGGCCTTTATTTCTTTCCCTATTGAGCTTGTAATTTTCCATATTCTATACGATTCTAAATTTAGGCGGGAGATTGATCTATCAGAAGGGAAAGAAGGGAGGGGAAAGGTCAGGGACATTTATGTCTTAAATTTTGTAAATTAGATTTTCATAATTATTATATTATTTAAATTAGCCAAAAGGGTAAATGGCAATAGTAACCATGATTTGAGGGGTATATGACTAATATTAAAGAATAGAAGGACATATGGCTAATTAGAGAATATTTGAAAGGCGTATGGCTGATTTTGCCTTTTTTTTTTCTTTAATATCACTGGTAGTGTAGATATTCATGTACAATCATTGTTGGATGCTAATATAGGGTGCGAGATCAGGGCATGTGGTGTGGATGCTGTCATGCTGACGCATCATTTTCATTTCTGAAGGTATAATAGTGTTATTTTTTCACCATTACGCATTTCTCATTTCTAAAAGTATTAAGAAGTATTTTTTAAATATGAATAATAAAAAGTTAAGAAAACGCAAGTACAAAATTTAGTTTGAAATACTGTTAGAACTTAGAATTCTTCAAATAATGTAACCTTCTACAACTTAGGAACCCTGATTTCAAAGATGTTTCCGGTGAAATAAATTTTTATTTTGGTCTTCAATTTTCTACAATACTAATCCTGTCCATAAAAAAAAAAATTTGTCATTCTCGTACAAGTATATGTTTTTCCTAGATAATTATTAAAAAAAAACATAATAAGGGATCACTTAATAAATAATTATGTTAAAATTTTTCGAATATAAAGTTTAAATTGAAAACCAATATTGTACTCATGATTCACATCGGGTATATGTCAAATCTGTATAAAATGGCGATATTCAATATATAATTTAGTCATTTATTGACTGATTTATATATTTAATGAATTGAATTAATAATGCTTCACGCATTATAACTAGTTATTTTAACATTTCTTTAGAAGTCCAATAATATATCTATAACTTTGTTTTAAAATTTTCAGTCTTATTTATTTTTTTTAAATTCATTGTCAAAATTATCTACATATGTAAATTATTGAATGATTCCTATCCTACAAAGTTTGTCATGTAAAAGCATTTCAATATCAGCTGGGACAAAAAAAAATGAATTAACTATATATCAGCGTGCTTTGTACGTTATTCTATTTTTCAGTTTTTCTTGATCTCGATAAGTTTCATAAATTAATAAGACATTTTAAAAGATTTTAATTTTGAGAACCCATAAATAACAAAAGCTACGTCTTTTTTCTTGCGTGTATTATGTCAAATTTTGTCCTAATCAGTACTGTCACTTCATCGGACCTTCGGGGAAGGACAGATAACTAAATCCATAAATCGTATCTTAGACATGTGGAAACCGAGTAAATCCGAACATTTTCTATATATTTTAAGGATATTGTGCTTATTGTCTAAAGTTGTTGATTGAACTGAATGTTGTTCTTTTAATACTTTAAACTGATTCAAATGAGACACGTTACCACGTTTTATAGCATATAATTAAATCAATCAATCCTTACCGTTTACCAAAAACAAATAAAAGAAAACAATCAACAACTTGAATGGATTGGAGTACCGGCCGGATAGATGGACTGCGGTATACATCAATTGGTTTAAATTAGTTGTTAAAAATTGGATCAACTAAAAACATTGGATGCGTTTGGATAGGTGTGGGAAGAAGGGAAGAAGGAAAGAAGTGGGAAGAAATATAGGGAAGTGTGTAACTTTGTGAAGAATTTGGATTATTTATAATTTTTCTTCTTCTTTTTCTTCATTTTTCTTCTTCTTTCTTCCAATAATCCAAACGCACCAATTGAGAATAATTATCTTTGTTCAGCCGTCAGCGAAGACGCTCCTTGACGACGACGACGATGATGATGATAATAATAATAATAATAATAATAATAATAATAATAATAATAATAATAATAATAATAATAATAATAATAATAATAATAATAATAATAATAACAACAACAATAACAATAACAACAACTACTACTAGTCTTTCGCGCAATCAATTATTTATATAATCGGGCAGTTCGGCCTTTTTATAAAAAAAATGTTATATAGGATAAAAAATATAAACATCCATCATACATATAAGCATCTAGTAGCGTAGAGTAGATATTCTTTTAAAAAAAATTAATTTGACATTGATACTGTAAATATGAACATTCATGTACAATCATTGTTGGATGCTAATATAGGGTGCGAGATGATCGGTGCATGTGGTGTGGATGCTGACACGTGCATCATTTTCATTTTTAAAAGTATATAGTGTTATTTTTTCACTATTTCGCTTTTTTCAATTCTAAAATTATAAAAGATACTTTTTAAACATGAACAATAAAATGTTAATAAGAGAGCGCAATTAGAAAACATATAGTTTGAAATAGGGTTAATTAGATTTATGCCACTGTGAAAATTTAAAATTAGTAAAATGCCATTGCTAAATGACAAATTAGTTTTATACCATTACAAAATAGTAAAAATTAATTTTTTGCCACCGAAAAATTAATTTTACAATTTTACCCTTTTAAATATACCACTATAAAAATTTAAAATTAGAAAAATACCATCACTAAATGACAAATTAGTTTTATGCCACTACAAAAATTTAAAATTAGAAAAATGCCATGTCTTTTGATATAGAACAATTTTTAAGGACGTTTGTGAATGCGTGTATTTCAATCCAAGACTAAGTTATTATATTTATTTCAAAATAATTCAAACAAAAAGTATTTATATGTTTGGATAAACAATGGTAATAACGAGAATAATGGTAGGTAAATTACATTTTAAACGGATGTTAGATAAATAACGAGAATAATCATGACATAAAAACTAAAGAAAATAAAAATAAATAACAACTACAAAAGTATTGTGACTTCAAGCCAATGAAATTATTAAGTAATCTAAATTCAATGTTTAATTAGTACTCTCAAATTCTCAACCTTTACCAAGTATCAATTTTAAATCTCAAGTAATAATTGTTTTACGGTTGGGTCCTTCAATTGCTCTGTTCAGAGAATAGATAGTACCATAAACATCCCTTCAAATCATACACGGCGCCCGTCTTGTCATAGACTCATAGTTAACAATTATACAATCGCAAATTGGAGTTCTAACCTGTCCATGGTTTATGGCCGACCGCCGACGGCAAGTAGAGATAGCAAGCAGATCGTGCGCTTTTTTTTCCTATATTTTTCTTACTTAGGTTTGTTAAGAAGGGTAATTTGGGATTTTTGAAAAATATTGAAAGCATTAATGATGGTATTTTTAGAATTAAATCTTTTTTGGAATGAGATAATGGCATATTTCTAATTTACATAATTTGATGGTGGCATAAATCTAATTTGTAATTTAACAATGGCATATTCCTAATTAGCTAATTTTCATAGTGGCATAAAACCAATTAATCCTTTGAAATACGGTTAGCATTCTTCAAATACTATACAACTTATGAACCCTGATTTCAAAAATGTTTTCCGTTGAAATCAACTTTTATTTTGAACTTCAATTTTCTACAATACTTATCCGGTCCATAAAATAATTAGTCATTCTCGTACTTGTATATTACTTTTCCAAGATATTATAAAAGATAATAAGGGATCACTTAATAAATAGTTTTCTTAAAAATTTTCGAACATGAAGTTTAAATTCAAAATCAATAATTGTACGCAGGACTTATGTCGAGTATATGTCACATCACATCTGTATAAAAATTACAAGATTCAATATATATTCTGTCATTGAGTGATTCGTACATTTAATGATTTAGGCTCCGTTTGGATGCGTTAAGAATCATTGAGTGATTCGTATATTTAATGATTTAGGTTCCGTTTGGATTCGTATATTTAATGATTTAGGCTCCGTTTAGTTTGGATGCGTTTGGATCCGTTTGGATTCGTATATTTAATTATCCTAAAAACAAGTCCATTTCTATGCTCTCCTCATACAAAAATTAACACTTATTACCCTTCTGTATTTTTGGTAATTAAGATCATTTATTTAGAGAGACGTAACTCAATTAACAATTTTATTTTATTTTTCGCGTTTGGTGAAAATTGAATCTGTTACCTCTAAATATATACCGATAAGTTATACTGGGATTATTGTTTCCTTCTAAAATTTCTCCTAACACAATATCAAAAAATCGCACTTGACAGCGGCTGTCAAGTTCTGTCTCTGAAAAAATTATAAAAATTCCTCCTCTACGAAATTAAAACAGCGGATGCACTTATATAAAAAAAAAAGGTCCCTACACAAAACAAAAGTCAGAAGTAGCATTTGGGGTCAGAACTCAGAAGATAGAAAGTGAACCGCATCTATTATCCATATATCTGTCATTTCATGGTCCCTGGGGCTTCAACTCCACACAAAAATCCTGGTCCACGCACGACAGACAAATAAATGCTCGTCAATCAGGCGCTGTGCAGGGAGTTCAGATCTGGTGCCGCGCGGCACACCGTGTAGCGCGGCATCGTAGCCGTCTGATCAAGATTTAATGGACAAGGGAGCTCCGCGCATGTAACCTAGATTGATAGGCCCGTAAAAAATGAACCGTCCGATCAAGATCAGACGGCCCGTACGCGCGCTACACGGTGTCCCGCGCTACACGGGATTCGGGTCCCTGTGCAGGATCCATTCCTAGCAGTTGTCCCACTCTTTTAATTTTTTTAATTTATTGCCTCGTGCAAGACAGCAAGAGTTAATGTTTATTTTTTTTTTTTGTGAGGAAAGCATCAGTTAATGTAGATGGATAGTAATGCGAAGAAAAATGAAACGCTTTAATTTTAGGGACTGTTCAATAACAGTGTTCTGGAGAAAATAAATTAGTTGAACAAAAGGGGCAGAGTGAATTTTTCCGAAAGAATATTGATGACTTCTTCAAATATGCTATTATTTTTTAGAAAAAATTCATCCAAATAATTTTATTGTAAGCTCATATATCAATTTTTAGTATAAATTATGAAAATTCTGTACTAAACTAATTGTGAATTTTTACAAATTCTAAATAAGTGTGAATTTTATACATATTATTCGAACCGAGCAGGCTTCACATTTATAAACAGACAACAAGCATGAAAAATATTGATTATATATTATGAATAAATGTATACATCATTTATGATTTTGATTGCGACGTTTTTGTTTTATTGACAATTGCGGTGTTAATTTTTGTCAGCATAAACCATATACAGTTGCTAGGGCCAGAAAATTTGTTTGTACAAGTTAAATAATGCAGAAGGCCAGATAATGGAGATTCCTTCACGGTTTTATGCTTGGAGTGACTATACCATAAATTAATTACTGCATTTATGCTTTTAGAAATCTAGCAAAAAAGATATATTTACACAAATCTACAACCAAGAATAGTATGCACCATATTCTGATCAATCACCAAATCCTGACATTTTTGTAAGACAGATCTTCTTATTATTAGACCTGTCAAACATGCGAAACGGCACGAAACAAGTCTATTCCGTTTTAGTAACGAAACAAAATCACTCTTCCGTTTTCGTTCTGTTTCGATAAATAAAACAATTTGTCATGTTTCGTTTCCGTTCCAATTTTCATTTTTCATTATAATTTCTCATTTAAGTGTTCCGTTTCGGTAAAACGGTATAATTATTTGTTCTGCTTTCGTTCAGTTTATGAATACGAAATCCATTTCTTCTTCCGTTTCGGACAGAACGTAATTGTTCGGAACGACAAAATATTGACAGGTTTACTATTATGAGACCTGTCAGTATTAACGTTTCTTAACACTGTTCCGTTGGACGGAACGAAAATGAAAGAGAAAATGAATTCAGTTTTCAAAAACGGAACAAAAACGAAAATGAAATTTGTAAATGTTAACAGAACACGAAAATTGATGGAAATTGACTGAAATCAAAGAGAAATGAAGGACGAAACGTCAAACGGAATAGAAAACTATTTCGTTTGACGTAATAGAACGGAACATGTCTGTTCCGTGGACGTGGTAGAGGTTTGACAGGTCTACTTATTATCTTTCAACAAAAAAAAAAAAAGAACTACCATCTTCGTCATTGTAACATAACAAGGCCCAAGACTAGAGAGAGATTGAGAGAGATCAGAACTCAGAAGAAAAATAAAAGTCAAAATAGACAACTAAGGCCACAAGGCCCAACAAGAAGCCCATTTACTTCCCGGCCCCACCAGTCAGCCTCGTCTCTTCCTTATTTCCGTCTGCTATTAACAAAATCAAGCGACAGAACGAAATCGAGAGTGATTTGATTTCCGTGCAAATTCTCCATCAGAACAAGATCCGAGAGCAGATCAGGTGCGTCTTTGTTTCTTCTCCACTAAATTAAGCTTGATCTATTTTTTTTTTTTGTTTATTACTTCAAACACATGATTTCGGAACTCAGGCGATAGAGATGGCGAAGTCTACAAACGATGCGCAGCTTCTCATCCAGTCTCTTCGCAAGGCTTATGCTGCCACTCCTACAAACCTCAAGGTACAGTGTAATTTTTATTTTATTTTATTTTTTTCTCTCAGCAATTTGTGATAAGGATTATTAATGGAACTGGATCTGTACTTACACTTCCTATGTTGCAAATTATATGCAGATCATTGATCTTTATGTGGTGTATGCTGTTGCCACGGCTCTAATTCAGGTGCATTGTTGTTTATCTTTCTTTCTGTTTTTTGAAATAGAATATTTGGCTTGCATCCTGGAATTTCTGCTAAGTTAAAAAGGCTCTACTCAATCTCTCTTCTTCCATGTATAATTCCACTTCATCTTAGCTTAGCAGTCTGGATTGAATTGGTCTTTTAATTTTTTAATAAGTTTGTCTCCTTTTAATGAAGCTAACAAAGGGATTGTACTAAGAGACAAAATCATGCATGAAAAATTAGGATCATCAATTTGTAATTTGCTTTTTTTTCTTTTTAATATGCGATGACCATGTTATGGCAAAAGAATGTTGTGAACATGTTTCTAAATACTTTTGGTTTTAAGTGTCCTTTTATTTGCTCTAATTTAGACCCAGGTAAGGTAATTGCTTCAGACAGTTAGTCTGTTCCCTCTTCATGTTTCCTACAGATCAACATAGAAAAAAAAAACAAGCATATAGTTGTACATCATTTCATACACGTATTTAGTAACACTTTTCTGTACCAGGTAGGCTACATGGCAATAGTGGGATCATTTCCCTTCAACTCTTTTCTGTCTGGTGTACTTTCTTGTGTCGGCACCGCAGTTTTGGCAGGTGTGTTTTCTTACCCCTGATATTTTTTTTCTTTTTCAGTTTCCTGCCTTTTTACTATAATTTGATTTTACTTAGCGAACATAAAGAAATCTATAACTGTAAAGGTGAGTTGTTACTGAACCCCTTGTTTTCCTCATGTGTTGACGCAGTTTGTCTCCGCATTCAGGTCAACAAAGATAACAAGGAATTTAAGGTAGTGCTATGGATATTTGTTTATCATCTTACATATTAGTTATCTTTATGCCAAATTTTGAAGAGCTTAGATTATTATCATATGCATATTCTTGTCTATTTATAATGGTTTTGTTCAGTTGCATTATTGTGTTTGTTTTTTGTGGTCATCAACAATGATATTCCATGTGTGTTTATTAATACTTCTGGGATTTACGTCATACAACCAATAGACATTGTACTAGTTGTAATTGGTGTAGCAATCTGTGTTGTTATGGTTCCTGCATCACCCAGCCATGGATATTTGTGAGTCAAAAGTTAAAAAGGTTTTGTTTGGCTCAATTTTGACCATGTGATTTTGTTGGGTTATCTCTTTTAATGCTTGACGGGTTAAGCTGGCCCTACATTGGGTTCAGATGTAATGTGACAGAACTGAGAGCTGTTATGATGGCCGGCTGGTAGGGAGAGTGGTTCTGTTTGCAAAATTGTCACTGGATCTTTTGGGTACACGTTGGATTTGGTTATTCTTGTACTTCAGGACTTTCCATGGGGCAAATTTGAAAATTTAGTTTCTGTTTTATCTTCGACAAGTAATTAAACTAAAGTCCATATGGGTTGGATCAGATCCTACTTACTGGGTTTGAACTAACTGAACCTGTTAGGTGCTTATGGAAATTCCTTTTGTGCCTAAATTGTTCACCAATAAAGTTGATCCTGTCACTAGGTAGCCGCCATCTGGTATATCTTAGAAAAAAGGTTGATCATGTGGTCAAATGAGGTTAAAGGATTATCATGACAATGCTGATTGTTAAAGCTACTATTCTTAATGCCCTGCCAGGTTTATGCAGAAAAAAATGCATCCTTTTATGAATTTATTATCTTTTCTTGTATTCAAGTGCTACAAATATTATTGCATTGTAGGATCTGCCACCAGAACGAGCTTTTGCCGATTTCATACTGTGCAACCTGGTGCTCCATCTTGTCATTATGAATTTCCTTGGTTGATTGTCTCCATAATTTTTGCAGATCAAGTGGTAGAATTTGACATGGATTTATACTCTCGTGCAATTTTGGAGATATTACTAGAATTTCTTCCTTGTCTTCTCCTTCCTTTTTTCCCCCCTTTTTTTATTTTTTGAAAAATAGTATTCTAGTTCAGATGTTGTGAAACTTGATATTAGCTATTGTGATGTCAATTGACCTTAGGAAATTGAAGTTTTATGCTTATCAGTTTCAGGAAAATCATGCTTGTCGTGTAGTTATTTTCTGGTTCGAGATGTTGAAATATGGAGACACGATAGCACTGGCTGACTGTAGTGTGCTATGCATAGCCAATCAGCTTAGATACTGGCCTGAAACTCAAATAAATTGGAATGGGCCTTATTAGTCCAATCCTATTGTCGGCTTCGAAGAGCTCTAAAATATCATAACAATGTTAGTCAATGCGTCAGTGCGTCACTTAGCATGTAGGCATGTAGCCTTATGTAAATATCCAAGGCATTGGAATTTCCTGGGATGATTATGCGGTTTCTGGGTCTTTTCTTGGGTTATTTTGTATTTTCTTCATAACAAATCCGGTTTAACTGAATGTGCTGTTTGATACCATTTCAAATTTAGTTTTGAAATAAAATATGATAACCAAGACGTATATTTTTTTTCCGCTGGAGATACGATTACGTAGATTTGTTCATGAATGAACTTTAGCCACATAAATACATCATATACATGAAATAAAACATATTTACACATAGGCCCTGATCAAAATTCTATTTTTTTTAACGTGAGATTTCATTTCATTTCGTTTCGTTAAAAAATTCTTGATCAAAATGAAGAAATTTGGTGTCATTTAGTTGGAATTCTTATGTAATTAGATCCAATGAAATCCTATGAAATCACAAATGAAATGAAATCCCACCTCAAAATCATTTTTATCAGGGCCATAGTTTACATTTGGATTTTCCAAGATTTTGTCCATGGTGTGATACCGATACGGTTACTACTTAGTGCCACCATCAATTAATCTGTAGTACATTTTTGTCGCACCTGAGGGATTTTTTCATGTACTACCTTCGAAGATCAAATAAAATTTCTGTAAAAAGCCGATGCGAAATGAGTCATTGTTGTTGGGGAATAATTTGGTGAAAGATATTGCTGCGCTTCAAAAACGAAAAAGAGAAAAAACTTAAAAATCATGAAATAAGGATCACAAGTATATTTTATTTATTAATTTATAGCTCTACTATGTTTCTAGCCTGATATCTGTAGACCGTCCATAGTGTTGGTGATGGTAATACTTTAGTATGTACTTTCTGAACCGTAAATTCTTTAGTAGGAATTTCTGTAATTAATCATCTGCTGAAGTAGCGGACATTATTTTGAGAATAGTTTTTTTTAATATCTCTATGATATTTCCTATAGTATTATTTATATTGTTTTTCTAGATGTCAACAGTTTACAAAATTTTAATTTTTCTTAGATTGGTATTAGGAGCTTACATTAGGACATGTGATAGTGTGACTAGTGACTTTCCTATTAAAATAGGACTACATCAGGAATCAGCTTTGAGCCCGTATATTTTTGCCTTAGTGATGGATGAGATCACGAAGGATATACAAGGAGAGATTCCTTGGTGTATGCTCTTTGCCGACGATGTGGTGTTAGTCGATGAGAGTAGGACGGGGGTCGATAGAAAATTGGAGTTGTGGAGACAAACTCTAGAGTCCAAAGGGTTTAGGCTTAGTAGAACTAAGACGGAGTATATGGAGTGTGAGTTTAGTGGGATACGACAAGTGGATGGAGATGTCTGTCTAGACGGTCAGGTAGTACCTATGAAGGATACATTTCGATATTTAGGGTCGATGCTGCAGAGCGATGGCGAAATAGATGAAGATGTTAGTCACAGGATAAGAGCGGGGTGGGTGAAATGGCGGCAAGCATCAGGCATCCTATGCGATAAAAAAGTCCCGCAGATGCTAAAAGGCAAGTTTTACAGGACAGCGATTAGACCTGCGATGTTGTATGGCGCAGAATGTTGGGCTACTAAAAGGCGACATGTCCAGAAGATGAGTGTAGCTGAGATGCGTATGTTGCGGTGGATCTGCGGTCGCATGAGGAAAGATCGGATTAAAAATGATGACATACGGGATATGGTTGGGGTCACACCGATAGAGGAGAAGCTGACCCAACATCGTTTGAGATGGTTTGGACATATTCAACACAGACCTCCAGAGACACCGGTACGTAGCGGAATTCTTAATCATTTCGATAACACACAGAAGGGGAGAGGAAGACCAAGATTGACATGGGAAGAAGCGGTGAAAAGAGACCTTAAAGAATGGAACGTCTCCAAGGAGTTGGCGATCGATAGGAGCGCTTGGAAGTTAGCAATTCATGTACCGGAGCCATGACGTAGGAACTTAGGGGTAGGAGCGATGCCATAGGTTTGTAGGGCCCTCTATTAGATCATGGTCGAGGTCTAGGTTTCTACTATTACTATTATTATTATAGGTATTATTATTAGTATGGCTACTCTTATTTTTAGTATGTTTTTATGTTTTGTTTTGTTCTTGGATGTGTTCTCTTATTGGGTTTCTTTCTAGCCTACCCCAACTTGTTTGGGACAAAAGGCTTAGTTGTTGTTGTTGTTGTTGTTGTATTGGTATTAGGAGCTTATTAAACCAATGTTGAGAGTGTGTCACCATTTTCTGAAAGCTATATTTTTATTTCAAAAGTAAAACTTGGAAATATTTCATCATTCTTGTTAATTTATTTTCAATGGAAGTTTTTTTTTTTTTAAGTTTGCAATCTGTACTAATATAGCATGCATATACAAAGTTCACTAGTAAAAAAGTCTCTCCAAATAATAATAAAAAAAAACAGAAAGGGTTCAGCTCCTTTGATTGTTTGTGTTGTTATTCATTCTAAAATAAATTATTAAACTTACATTTTAATGATAAGTGATAGATGGAAAAAAAAAATGAAACGAATCAATGTCATTATTAGAAATTTATTTCAAATTATCCGTCCAAGCTGATCTATATCATTCCCACAGACTGGCGATAACCTATAATTATTCTTTATTAATATTATTATTATTTTATTTGTAGAATCAGCAAGGGTTCAGCTCCTTTGATTGTTTGTGTTGTTATTCATTCTAAAATAATTATTAAACTTACATTTTAATGATAAGTGATAGATGGAAAAAAAAATGAAACGAATCAATGTCATTATTAGAAATTTATTTCAAATTATCCGTCCAAGCTGATCTATATCATTCCCACAGACTGGCGATAACCTATAATTATTCTTTATTAATATTATTATTATTTTATTTGTAGAATCAGCCCGTCGGCATCCCCAATAATCAATTCTCCACCCCAGCGGCCTCACCAAAAGACACTACTCCGTAATCACTAACGAGGAATCATTCAAATTTCTAAGAAAAATGTTACTTATCTCCCGCTGCGTTTGCCATGATGATGTGCATTCCAAAATAAACGCCCACATTCTTTTTTCTCCACCATATTATCATTTTTAAATAAATTTAACGTAATTTTTAGAGAAAAGCGCTAATAATGAAGTGAAAAATTAGATACGACCTACTTTTTTTTTTTGTTAGCTTTAACAATCAGCCTTATGAATTTATTATTATTAACAGCACGAAAACAGTAGCCCAGCATCAATCTTGTTACTGGTCTAGCCCGTATGATTCCTTCTATTCTTATTTGTAGATTAAACTTTTCAGATTAGTGATCGCAAGACTAATTAAATTTTCCATTTTTGTGGATATTTTGACAAGTATAAAATGAAAAAAATAACCAACACAAAACATTATATACTTTACATATATTCACTAAAATTGAATTTTCTTATTATGACCATCAATAGCTCATAATAATCTCTGAGGCTCCGTTTGGATGCGTTGAGAATAAGGTAGGAAGAAGGAAGAAGGGAAGAAATTTATTGGGAAGTGTGTAACTTTTGTGAAGAGTTTGGATGGTTAGAAATAAATTTATTGGTAAAAAGTGATTATTCCTTATTCCATATTCCGGGAAGAAGCCATCCAAACGGAACCTGAAAAGACAATCTAAATCAACTGCTCAAAGCTAGCAACTAAGATGTACTTAAATATTATATATTCGCCATTCACAATGCTTCGGATTTATTTTGGTTGCACTAAAAATAAATCGGTCTGATAAATATCATCTTCAATATTTTTCATCCTATCATCCCCTGGAAACCAGAAAACACTTCATTAATGAGAAAAAACGCGTGACCCAGCGCTAATTACTCATCCCTAATATTCGTCACCCCCACAATGCTAATTACTCTCTCCATCCCTTCTGTTTCGCTCCCTCTCCCTGTTAGAAAATTGCTCAATTTTAATTTTGTGACTAATTACGCTTAATTAATCCAATTAAAACACAAGCAACACGAATCTAGTGCTAAATCAATCGACACAAGAGATAAGTGGGAAATTTGTACCTCTCTTGATATCGCAATCAAGAGGCTCGATCCTACGACTTAGAAATCGGTGGCATGCTCTCCGCGCATCCCATTTCCAAAACAACCTCGAGTCCACCACGAAATTAACCAAAACCTATAAGCTATCCCTAGTTTTTCTCGTCTTCTCAATTAACTATTTAATTAGGGAGGAGAATGAAGCTCAACACATGAGCAATGGTGGTGGAAGGAGGGTGGTGGCGCCGGCCAAAAGAGAGGCGGAGGGAAGGTTGGTGGCGGCCAAGAAAGAGGAAGAAAGAGAGAGAGCCAAGGAGCCACCCAAGGGGTCCTTTTATAATGCTCAAACCCTAGCAAATAGTTCTATCTATTTACAAGTATGCCACCTACCTACCACCACTCTAAGGGCCGGCCACAAGGCCCACAACAAGGCCTTTTTGGGCCTCACACACTCACTTAATTGATCCTTAATCAATTAATTAGGTCCACCTATTTATGCTCTTCATTTTGGGCTTATATTTAATATATAAATATTGGCCCATTAACTTAATATAACTATTTATATTAAATTGTGTTGAACTGAAAATAATTATTACGGGATTAGCTAATACACTAATTCATCTCGATATGATCTATTTGACTTAATTAATTATATCGGTATATAATCAATTAATCAACTTATCATATTTTCGTAATACACACTAATACGAATAAATGAATAATGTATTGTTTGGTTAAATCTCGATCTGTGTGACCCTTTGAGGATTTATGCTAAGTTGGACATGGCATTAAGTCGTTATTTAATTCCAATAATCATAAGCGGTATCTAGCAATACGTTAATTCGCATAAATAATGTACTGCTACAGTATTTAAATCCTGCATAAGAGAATAAAAGTATTTCTCTATTTTGATTCTTATGTCTCACGATATCATCGTATAATCCAAGATAGGAATGTGTCATTCTTGCAGATTATACGTTTCTTGATCTAGAGTTAATCGCGTAGTTGCGCGCATACGATCCAACTCCATCAAGGGGCCCAAACAGATATCGTCACTCACTAAGTAAATTAATGAGGGACATACGATTTTCTTGATGATTAGTTTTTTCCCGCACAATTCAAGAGAACATAAATAAAGTCCGTATAGCAGCCCTTATCGGAAATCATCGGTAGACAATATTTATTGAACCTATCCTCATGTGGAAAAGATAAACATCTCAAACTTAGAACCAAAATCATAACGAAATAAATAATGACACATAACACAATCCATATATTTATTTCGTTGGGTCAAGTCCTGTACTATGTTCCATAACATACACATATGCAATTAAGTTGGTAACTTTTTACCTATGATTAGTAGAACTTAATCATCACTTAACTTGCATACTAATCTTATATGATAATTAATGTTTCTTTGTTAATTATCAAGATTATGGACCGTTTAGATTTATTATTGTCATTCTAAAGAATGATCCACAGAGATCTACAATTCAGATCCTCAACCTGAATAATCTGTCAATAATAAACCTATGAATAGATGATAAAATATCATCCATAACATAAACTAATATTTAAGTCATCAAATTATTGACTTCTAGGACATAACTCCAACAATCTCCCACTTGGCCTAGAGTCAATCAGTAGTGATTTCTAGCCAACGAAGAATTGAGAACGATGTCATATATCAACATATATACATGTCTCGGACCTCAAAAAGAAATAATACGCTTAAAGCTAGTTACTCATACGTCCACCACGTATGGATGCATAACTGCATCTCGTATACTGCTTAAGGTAGAGGTCATGTTAGAGTTTTCGCTGTGTTCGTGAACCTATCCAATTTTGTTTGACCCTATATATATATACTACTATATATATGTTATTGATCATCATCATATGATATCAAGTGATATCGTTATAGATCATATTTGAATCTCTAATGTAACATTGGGTTCTTTAGGAGTAAGTTGTGGTTCGAGATGCATAGAACCATAATAGCTCGACTAAGAACTCGATCCAAATAACCTTCTTTTATTGTTTCTCAAGTTGGTATGTATTTTGCTTTGGTGACGGAAACAGTTGTAATATTCAATTTAGAACACCTTCTAAACTTACAACATCACCTTTTAGCAAAATATGTAGCTCAACTGTGATTATATCAATCTTTCGAAAAAACTAGCATTAGTGTAATTAACTTATGAGAGCCTCCACCTATCATTTTCTCTCTTCTCTCTTAGGCCACCACTATTCTCTTCTCTTCCTTCTCATTTGCTTATGTGTTGAGCTATTTTCTCTCTACTAAATCAAGTTTGTTGATTGATGTAAGAGAGAAAACCATGAGGATTAGGCTTGTTCTTTGGGTATGCTAGCACGTACCTAGTAGAACGTGATTAATCCTCCTCGGTGGACTCGAGGGCGGTGGCTAGACGTGGTGGAGACGGTGGAGAAGACACGCCATCGATTCCCATGCCTTGGTCGAGTCTCGCGGATACGATTCCGCGAGAGGTACAATTCTCCTACCCATTATCTTTGTGTGTTGATTGCTTGACAAGATCCGTTGTTTTTGAGTTTAATTGAAGTTAATTAGTTGTAATTAGTATAAAAATTAAAATTTGAACACTTTCTTACATCAAAATGAGGGTATATTAAATCACCTTTTGTCATTGTTACTGTATCATTTGTCGAACAATAAGCACTCACTTTATAATTATCAAGCCAAATGATTTAAATAATGTAAGCTTGCATCGATACATGTACAGGTTGCCAACTATGCATAAACGGCCTTTAAAAATGTAGTACACAAGTTCAATGCATTCATATCCTTTATTATTTTACCAGATGAAAATGTAGGCTTTGTCTTCTTCTTCTTCTTCTTCTTTTTGTTTTTTTTTTTTACTGAATCATTTTATCTGAAAAGCAAGAATTAAATTAATTTGCTAACATCATTTCAACAAATTTTTTTTATATGAACTTGATTGGTTTATTTTAAATCTAACATTAAATTTTTTTTTTCTAAGTCAATATAATAGCAGATTTACAGTCCAAATGCACCAATAAAGGGAGTCTCTCCAAACAATAACAAAAGAGGTCTAGCTCCTGTTTCTTTTCTTTCCCTTCTTATTCATCATGAATAAATAAATAAATAAATAAACAAATAAATAAAAGCTACTTATTTATGATTATGACAATATATAAATTACGATGCAAGTCAAACCAACACCATATTAATTTTTATTTAAATTTTAATACCTTCAACCTTATCAATGTATTGTTGCACAGAGATAAATTGGCTGGCGAACGTTCAATTATTTAATCCGCCGCAAAAGGCATGTGAGTTAATGTATTGCCCCAGCGACCCAAAAAAAAAAAAAATCCTTCCGTTTCTCTGAGTCGAGGCTTCATTCAAACTTCTTTAGGGAAATGTTTCGCATTTCCCACTGTATTTACCATGATGATTCGTTTAAGACTAAACAGTCGATCCAAATCGTTCAAGTTGTTCTTCATATAAAAATATCCTTCAAGATCAAATTTTACATTTTTTTCGAATTTTTTTGCTATATATTATGCTATTTTCAAATTGAAGGGTCAGAAATACTCCTTTACAATATTTGTTTAAAATAGCATAATATATAGTAAAAATTTTGAAAAAATATAAATTTTGGTTTCCTAGGAGATTTCAATATGGAAAACAATTTGAAATGTTCGGATCGACTGCATGCATTTTAGATTTTGAGAAACGACTCCAGCATATGGACTCTCTGTATGCTGGAGTATACTTTAGCCAATCTATATATATGTGTGTTTGAAAGAACAGAATCCCAAAGTAGGGATTCCTATTCAACAGCAAAATTAATGGCCACATCTTTTTTTCCTCCACGATATTTTACAGTAAATACAACATGATAAATTAAAATATACTGACGAAATTCAAAGGAATTTATCACTTCTTTTTTCACTAGAATAGAATAGTGGGCATTTCAATGATAGTATCATCAATTGTCCTTTCGATGATGGTAAAATAACTATTTGGATTATTATTTAATACACACAAGACAGGTCGAACATGCCAAGTAACTTACACCAAAATTAAAGGAATAGAACGAAAGTATTAATTTTGCAAAGTGGACTAGAGAGAGGTTCCTTCACACTAAAGAAATTCCTAGGCCATAGTTTCATTTTATTAGTCACATAAGCATCCCAAATTTCATTTTTTTTAACATAAATTCTTAATTTACCAATAATTACGAAATTATTTTTTCATGAACAACTATTGCTTTTCTTCATTGTAACTTGTAAGTCTATACAAAAACATCTGGTAAATTTGATCTCTTATCTAAATAATCTTTTTTTTTTCTGAGTTTTTTTATTTAGTGCCTTGTAAGACGAAAAAAAAAAACATGAACAGTACACAAGTACCTAGCTTTATCCAGAAATAAAGAGTAAAAAAAAAATAAGAATATAAATTAAAATTGAAAATTCAGGAAGTGGACTAATCAAGCGGAACCTAAGCCACCAAGTAATGAGCCACGTCAGCATCCCAATTCATTATTATTAAATTATTAGTTGATAATAATTATGGAAGTACTCGTCATATCATAACCCACCTTTATAATTTGAATCCACTTTTCTCTCTCTGTCTCTTTCCTCTCAATTTCCTTTTCACACATTTTCCCTTTGTTTTCCGCTTGCTTTCTCTCGCTACTTCTCTTCGCTGGAACTTCGATCGAATCTATCCCACCTCAAATTGACCTGGTATATATCTTTATATATCTTTAAATTTGGTAAAGGTTCTTCAATTGGGGTTTTTTCCTTGGATTAATTCTGGGTTTCATTTACTCGAAATCTGTTGTAAGCTCGATAGTCGCTTCGATTGGTTCTCTACCAAAGGTTGAATTTTAATTTTGGTCCTTAATTTTTGTGTAATTATGCTTCTTTTCTGTTTATCTTGCTGTATATATTACTTATTTTAGTCATAGTCTGACATTTCCATACGAAGCTTCGTTCCCCTTTCCGAACTAAAAGTAAAAGGTGTGCGTGACTATTTCAAATCAAAGTTCATAGCTAAAAATTTGTAAAACAAATTGAAAATGAAAGGAGGCCTAAAATTCCTTCCTCAAGAAAATTAAAGAAGGCCTAAATGCGTGAAACTGTGCCTTAATTCCTGTGTTCTATGGAATTTGTTGATTAGCTACTGTAGCCCTGTTTATCTGTTAAATTGCTTTACCCAATTCGTCTTTTTATGTTCTTTCTTCATTCTTGGTTTATTTTGTGATTTTCCTTTGGTTAGTGGTTGTTGTTAATAAGATTTGAGATTCGACTAACGAGAATAAATTTATTCAACCCAAAAACGGTTGGCAGTTGCAATCATTTCTTGGTATAATAAAAATGTGTTGTGCTGTACTTCCTCTATCTGCACGAAATCTAAATTCACGGGAAACCAGGTGTGGGTTGTGGGTTATTCTAGGAAGAGAATACAGTTGGCGTTTACTACTGTCTAGTTTAACTGATCAACTCAAGTTTAGTTGGTTATCTTCAAATTGAAAGAAAAAATGAAGAGTACAATCGAAGCAAAAGTTGGAGAAAAGGAAAACAAATCTAATTTGTTTTTTTTTTACCAGTAGAAACTTTCAGTTTTAGGTGTAGAATTTTTTACTTTGATTTACTTTGTTTAGCATATTTACTTTGCTTTACCTCTTTAGGCATATTCTAAATTGGAAGAGTCTGTAACTGAATAATCTGTGGATGAGCCCAGAGGAAATGTGCGATTCTTGTGCCAGAAACACTGACCCTTATCCTCTCTTATCATTTCAGACCTAATTTCTCTCTTATTATCCCTTGCAACTATTCCATCAAGCCAACATGCCAAAGGAGACACAAAATCGTGCCCATGCTCACTGGTCGCCATACACTCTAGCCTCTTCAGCCAGGAGACAGACTACCTCTACAATCAAATCAAAGGACACTGACGAGTGGGACCAGGTGCTCTGCCCTGTGTGCATGGACCACCCACACAATGCTGTTATGCTCCTCTGCTCCTCCCATAAGAATGGCTGCCGGCCTTTTCTCTGCAACACCAGCACCCGTCACTCTAACTGTCTTAATCAATACCGCAAGTCATTTTCTGAGACCGGGTCCCAGGTTTCAGAATCATCCAAGACCGTTGCCAGTGACAAGTTGCTGTGCCCCCTATGTCGGGGTCTGGTCTCAAGCTGGGTTGTTGATGAACCAGCAAGGCGGTACATGGATTTGAAGGAGAGGGCCTGTTCTGTTGAGACATGTGAATTTAATGGCAAGTATAATGAATTGAGAAGGCATGCCAAGGAGGTGCACCCGACGGTCCATCCTTCTGATGTGGACCCTGAGCGTCAGAGGAACTGGCGCACCATGGAACGGCAGAGAGACCTAGGAGACCTCTTCAGCATGCTGAATTCAGAGATGGATATCGCTGGAGGTAGTGAAACAAGCTTAGATCCTGGCACGGATCTGAACATTGGCTCAGGACGAGGTACTGGCTCACTCATGGTGTTCTTTGTTGGGCAGAGCACTGTAAGCCACATGCTGTTGCGCCACAGAAGGAGCTTCAGCCAATCAATGTTGCAATTCACTAGTGGGCCTCGGGCAATTGTCATGGTGGGTGAGCGGTACCTGGAAGGCAGAAACACAAATGGTAATGATGCAACTGATGGCGAGAACAATGCCATTGCGGCCACTAATACCAGTAACAACGGGCTGACAGGTGAGCCTGAGGATAATCCAGTGAGGGTCCCATCCCCACCTCCACTCCAAGACAATGAATTGTCTGATGGTTAGTTCGGATTATTGCTGGAAGGATCTGCTTTATTTTCTCCTCTGCTGTGCATTACAGCAGCATTTGCTGAATTATTTTAGTTGCGAGCTTCGCGCAACTGGTGGCTCTGTGAGCCCCAAAACAAATACTCAAGAAGTGTAGATTGCTCTGGCTTTTCTTAGTTTCTTTGTGGAATTCAATTAGCGAGCAAAAGGAATTGAGAAAATAATTGCTATCTGATATGATCATTGTATTTGTACTTGTATTTTTTTTGTTTTTTCCTCATTAGCCAATTTTAGGCACCACTAGGATTGCATATCGTTACATCCATTTTGGGCCTTTGTTATTGTACCAAGTTCATGTGTTTGAGTTGACCATAATTCTGCGATTTTAACACAACATGCATCTCCAATCTGGTAAGTGGTAATATGCAAAATCAAGGCCCACTTCTTAGGGAGGCTGCCTAACTTGGTTAATGCTCCTTTCTTTCCAATTATTTATGCAATTATATATACCTCCGTATAGTACAATCGTCTATGTACGTCCATATTTTAAACTCTCATGAAGGAGAGGGGTTTGGAACAGAAGCACCCTGAAGAAAACATAAACAAACCCTACTAATTGATCCCACATAAATGCTGGATTTAAGTATATATTGTGATTTACACGGGAGTACTAAAACGTTGCTAATACGTGGGCATTGTGCACAGAAAAAATATAGTATTGGCATTGTTTTAACCAAGCACTACTAGTGAATTGCAATCTTGCTGTATCGTGGTGTGTCGTGGCAAACACGATGGTGTTTGGCACCGTGTTGTGTCGTGTTGACATAGGTCGGATTTGAAACCGTGTCGTGTCGTGTCGTGCTAAGTAGAGGAAAAGGCCGATACGCCACGGTTGACACGATACAACACAGCCGTGTCAATTGTGTCGAACCGTGTCAACATTTTATTTTTCTTTTTTTTTCTAAAAGTAGTTAAATATATTTTAAAATTAGAGAATAAAAAGAAAAAATTGTATTAAATTTTATAAATCTATTATATAGTTGATAAAAATAATATGATAATAATTCATGATGATACAATATAATAATTAATCAACTAGATAATAAAATACGAATTACATAATATTAATTAGTTGGAAATTTTTAATTTTAGTTTCTGTATGATATTTTTTTCCTTACAATTTAAATCATCCTTAATTTTTATAATATTTTTTAAATTTTAAATTTTTAAATAAAATAAAATCATGTTATGTCGTGTTGTAACCGTGTTGTGTCAAATCGTGTCGTGCTAAACCTTGTCAGTTTTCTAAAAATGCTAACACAATACAGTTTTAACACGACACACCATCACAATCGTGTCGTGTTGAATCTATACATGTGGCGTGTCGTGTCGTGGAAACACGGATACGTACCATGTCAACACACCTAACACGTTACAATTTGTAATTCACTAAGCACTACTAAAGTAGAGAAGAAAATGAATATTGGAACAAATGAAAAGTACAAACTACATTTGAAATATAGTACCAGTAAACATGTCAAAACATATATCAACAAAGATAACCTTTCCATAGCACTGTAAGCTATCTTTGTGGGAGATTTGATCATATAACTTTTCTATATAAAGACCATTCCCAACCTGTGAGAATTAAGGTTGCCAAAACAAACTACTACTTGACCACAACAGTACAAAAATCAACCTTCTTATTGATTTGTATTCCAGTCATTTGTCGTGTCACTACTTATATTTGCTTCAGTAAAATTTAGCAGATAGTGAAGGTCATTTGTTCCCTTGAGCATGCAACCAATTCAGGCTTAGCGCGATCGATCAAGGCCTAGACGTGCACGCAGCCACTTGCATACATCATCCATCTCTTCTGGGATTGTGTAGTGTCCCAATCTACACAAGTTATAAGAAAAATACATTTTGTAAATGAAATAAAAGAATGATAAGCATGGAGAAAAAAAAAAGTAAAATTGAATAAAATGATTTCCCTAGTTATACATACCCATTAAAGGCTTTAAAAGTGAGGTTGGAAAACCCAGAAGTTCTTAATATTTCAGCCGATCTCTCACCATGTCTGTAGAGAACCACCTCATCTCCTGCAAATTTATAAAAGTTTTCATTGAGCAACAATAGGTGTGAGTTCATGCTTATATATTGTTTGCCATTTTTAACTTAATTTATTTTAATTTCAAGTGAGCACCTCTTCCATGGCAGTGCAGAAGCGGTAAGTTTGCTGCTCTTCTTATGGCACCTTGTGAAGTTTCCATCCTGCTTCTTAAGGTCCTGAACATATAAAAATTAAGATTAGTTATTGATACTTATTCTTATTTTTTTCTTCTTTTCTTCGCTTTTCTAAGATGGGCTACAATTGATCCGGTAAATGAAGAATTTAAAAGAACTAAAGTAAGGCAAATTTGCGAAACTTAACAAGCCTGTTCCAACTAAATCTTAAAAAAATGCATTAAAAATTATTAAAAAAATGAACAACAAGAGACAATAAAGAAATTAAGAAACCTAGAGCAAGGGAGCCATCCGCTTAAGCTAACAATCGTACTAAGGTAGATTGGGTACGGATTTCCACTCCAAAACTTCCCTTGCGCGTAACAAGAAGCAGAATACAGTGCCACCGATGCACCCATGCTAAAACCACCGATACCAAGTCTTACTGAAATAGTAATTCAAAATTTTTGTTAATTAGATGCATGTAAATATATTATTATGATTTGGCAAGATAGACAAATTCTCTCAGTTGATGCACAAAATATAATAGTTTCTCTATGTTGCACTTCTTCCAAAAGTTGGATGATGTCTATACTATTTAATTTTTTCTTCAAATGACCAAGTAGCTACAAAACGTGATTCTCACAGCTGATACATTCCAAACAACACAACTGATACAATGTATCAATGTAAACTTTTCATTAATGAAGGCCTCATGGCTTCAAAATTTTATGGCTAGCTTACCGTCCGGGGGTTCAGCAGAAAGGAGATTTGCAATATGAGCGGCAGATCCATCGAGCCCCTCCATATCATCTCGACCATCCAATGAAGTATCCTCCACATTGAACCCTATCAATAATGCGGTTAAATTGCATAAATGCATGTCTCATTGTGCCATGTAATATAAATTTCATCTGTAAGCTAGGTGATTATTTCCATTTGGAATTAAAAAAAGTAAAGTTTCAAGAAATATTTTAGATTGAAAGACTCACAAGCAGTACAAGGAAAGCCCCCAAAAGCAGTGACAGGTCTTGTCGGTGCTGTGGGGCAAATCCACTTAATCTAAATTCAAATAGAAAGACAAGAGAGGATTAATAAATGTTATAGTGGTACATATCAGCAACATGTATTTCATTAATCAGCTAAGGTAAGACAAGAATTAAATTCATTACTTACATTTGGAAGTGGGAGAGAATCCAGAAGCTGGGACCAGCTGAAATTAATAACATTAAAACAATTGAATATAACATTTTATCATTCAATATGTATTGTTTATCACTGAATTCAATTGTAAATAAGAAACCTTGATCAGATATGTTGTTATGTTTTCTTCTTTTTAAATGAGGATTGGATATGTTAATCTGATGGTTGTTTTCTCTAGCCTTTTTTCCCTCAACTCTTTATTCATAGTAAAGAGCTAATTTTTTTTTCTTTTCTTGTCAACTCTATCTTAGTTTCTGCTTAATCCAAAAGGAAAGCAATGAAGAAAAAAAGGATGGTTTATTCTCCAATAGACAGACTACACTAAATGATGTGAACAGAAGTAGACAGACGGAATGACATGCATGAAGCATCTTGCTAGAAAGGGACAAAAGCAAGACATAGTGATCTATATTCATCTATAAAGTGAAAATGCAATGTACTTCCAATCATCATGTCCACAACAGTGGCCCCCACCAAATAGAGAGAATAACATGTATGTAAGAAAGACGAGATAATAGTTAGGTTTGACATTCTTTAAGGTCTCGCCTCCCTTCTTTTTCGAATCAAAAAGAGAGATCGAACTTCTCAGCAGTGCACACATGATTAGGTAGGGAATAGACAGGTTTTGGTAAAGCTATACTAGGAATAAGTGCATGGAAATGAAAGAAGGCGATTAGCTAGCCGTTTAAATCCTTTTCTCTTGATAATGGAATATAGAAGGCGTGTAAAAAGAATTCAATCTCAACTTGCTCCTTTCACACAAGAACATCAGCTTTCATTAGAGACTTCATATAGGTTTCTAATATGGACATATAAGTCTGTTACAGACTTGTAGGTTAAGAATTCTAACTTGGATGTTCTAACTATGAAATCAAAAAATGGCACAAGAAGAATCCTCATGCACATCCATTTTACTTGTGATGATCACCCAATTGAAAATCATACCAAGTGTTTTTTTATTGATGCAATGAATTTTGTGCGTGAGTTCAGTCAAGAATTTTGAATTGAAGTACTGAAGGGAAATTATATGCATACCTTGATCCGTTGTCTCCGATGCCATGAAGCCACACAATGGTGGCTTGGTGTCTCCCCTTAGGCCTCACCACATAGGTTCTCCCATACTCGACCCTTCTTGTTGCTCCTCTAGCACCTACATTAGTGTACGTTTGTTCAAATAATTATACATGCTCATCGATATTAGTTACAAAACTGTTCAGACATGCAACTTTGTGCAATGTGAGATCATATGCAAAGTTCATATCATCATGTATATCCTCTGCCAGTGCATGCACCTCTTTAATAATATTTAAGTAAAATAACAAATAACAAAGAAAATTTGCACAAGGAAATAGGAAGTTATATATACTAACCGGAAGAGCTGCTTCCGTAATTCATGTCTGTATGAAACTCTCTCAAACACTATATTAAGCAAAAGAAACTTTGTAAGGACTACAAGTATAACACTTCACAACAAGCTAGCTTTGTTTGATTGAGAAACAAGGGGAATTGACCTCTATTTATAGTGATATAAGGCCAATGGGAATTTGAATGGGAATAAGCCAAAAATGTCAGAATATAGTATCCCACAATAGTGGAGCTTGCACCAAGTGTCAACGCATACTGTTAGCTGGATACAAACCATATATGATTAAATAAGTTACCTAGATGTAGATATTATAGAACAAGAATTAGGAGAACAGACAGCATCAACTAGGAAGAGATAAAGGACCAGAAAAAATGGCAGGAAAAGCATGGAGTTTTTTAAAGGGAAAGGAATAATCTTTTTGCACACTTCATATAAAATGTGCCTGCATAGTTGTAAAATATTAATGCATGAGATATACCTTGTAGAAGTAGAATTCAAGACAAATTAACTTACCCGGTACATCTATCCATGTAACACTGCACATGAGAAATTTCAATTAGAGCTCAGATTCTTATCAATTATGTCCCATAGTTTATTGACCTTTAATTACCAACAATCTATGTGCAAGAAACTGAATTAAACTTATCTTCTTATCTTGATACAATTGAGTATTGATTCTTTGATGATAATTAATAAATACGGCTTTTTTATTATTAATGTCTTCTATCTTCAAAAAAATTATTAATGTCTTCATTTTACACTCTGTAATTACTTTTGATCTGAAGCATGTATACTGATTTTGGAAGTGACAGACAGATATTTGTTTTGACATCTTTAGCTCATGTTGAGAAAAATAGTCAACATAAATCAACTGCAACCTATTTCATACTTAGTATGCTTATTCGGTAACAGATTATTATAAAGGAGAGATGTCAGTGCGACAAAAGTAGAGTAGCTGCAGGCAGCCTTCAGTGTCAGAAATTTACCTTAGAGCGGCGGTGATTGCAAAGTCAGATGATGCGCACCTGTACACAAATACACACAGCTAGACCTTTTGTCAAAATGAAAAGTTAAGTGAGTACTGAAGCAAAGAACTTTAAGTCTTAAACGAAAATTAGATGATTCTGTAAAAAAACAAAGTTATGTTGAAAGTTCGTAATTTTTCAAAAGAAAGTAGGAATTTGCAATTTATCTCGATCACACCATGTGAAAATAACGTACTGTACATACAGTTTGTTGCTTGGACTGAGAGAGAGATTTGGGAAAGAAATTAAACAGCTCTATATTTCTACGTATCGTTACTAACTTAAGACAGCTTACAAAATCATATCATATATTCTATTTGTTGCCACTATATTTAAACAGGTATTGTATTTTGCACTAAAATATTGAGAAACTTCCCTTAACAACATAGGATTTTGGCACAATTCGTACAGAGGACTGGGGCTTCCCTCCTCACCTCGATTCCGGCTCTGAGTGCACATGTACTGCCATTCGTATTTAAATAAATATGTTGACATTATATTCTGTTTTCTTAAAAATTATGTCTAATTTCAATGCCATCATAGAGTCAATTTTCAACAAAAACACAGTGAAATATATACTTGCTTTTATTTGGTATGCGAACCTAATTTAGCTTCTTTGAGATTGTTTTCAATTTCTTTTTATGTTCATTCCCAATTTGGAGTGGCTTGTCACACTGTCGAAAAAAAATATATACCATCTTTTAACTCCTTAATAATTGCTATAGTTCAATTTTGTTCCACTTTTCCAATTTTAATAAATTACACTAAAAGTTTACTCAACAATTCATGTTTTCCGAACAAAGCAAACACCTCTTTGACTAAATCCTCGCATGTACCAGCAATTCTTTAAGCCCACAAATTAACATGTTTTCTCATGAAACTCATAATTTAATATACTTCCAGCTGAAAGGTGGCACACTTGGGCATGACTGTAGGGCAAAGACTGCGATACACTAACTTCACAGATCCACACTGTCATCATGATATTTAAGTCACACAAAACGTTGCAAGTACACATAAGATCAAAACAAGGGTCCTATTAGTTAATGACTTAATTTACATGTCACAAAGAGTTAATTAAGAAGCAGTACACTGCCATTTACAATGGTACTGCAAACACCCTGCTTAATTTGGGACACCTGAAACAGAAATGGGAAAGAAAAGTTGGAGAGAGGGAATGATAAAAAGGACCTTTTTCGCTATGACAGAGATAGAGAATAGAATAGATGCATCTTTTGCAGTGGAGAAAGAACCAGCTTCAAAGATCTTAAAAAATGATTTTATATGGCATTCCAACTATTGTATAATTTATTGTTAGTACTTAATAAATGCTAGATACACAAATATTTGAAGGCCCCGGTTTTTTCAGTACATCTGCTAAACAAATCTGCTTTTAAGCATTTGATGCTTAATCTGTGCTTTGATACGTTTAGACTAACCATATATAATTATGGTGCTTAACACTATATCGAGAAAATAAAATAATCATAATATTTGAAAACAATATGCTAACTTGTAACTTTTACTGAGATCCATTTGTTCTGCTGTTTCCACAATAGACATGTCGACTCGCTACAAGAAAGATGATACACTCTTTTGCAACAAATAAATTATACAACTTCAAATAAATTGTCTCATCAAGAACCACAGAAGGTTTCTTGTTTTGGTGTTACAATAGGAATCCTAAGCCCAAGCCCTCCACTAAGTATGCCTTTACTACTTATAAACAAGAATCTTTTCCTCCACAGAGTTTCAGGCCAGTTTTCTAATTAGTGAAGATATGCTATAGATAATATTTCTGGGTGTTTTCTAGACTAGCATGGGCCATTGATTTGAACCGTGTATGTGCTGGTTATCCTTCTCCTTTTCTTATTTTGCAATTCTTCTCTTCTACGTTCTTAATATATAAATATTTTATATTATCTGCTGAAGAATGCATGATCCCACCATACTTTTGAAAAAGAGATTACAGAGTTTTTTTTTTGGTTAATTATTTAACTAAGCTCTTGGAAAATTTAAGATGATAAAAGTCTTTTCATATCTATATTGCTGATATATATCTGTAACTTCGTTCTTAATTATTAGAACTGATATGTGTGTGTTCATATAATCATATGTTCATAAGCCAGGTAATGATTAAAACGAGCTGAGTATGTTACTGGAGTACAGGCCAGAAGTTCATTCCATTGAATCTTTAATTTGAATACCTAACTAACTTCTAGGAGCATATGATCTATTTAGAAATTGCAATTATGGCTGTCAAACGTGCATAATGGGCACGGAAGCCACAGTTTCCGTTTTCATTCCGTTCCACACAACGAAACAGACACCTATTTCATTTCCGTTCTGTTTCGTTTACCGTTCCGTCCATGATTTACCATTGATTTCAGCCCATTTTCGTGTTCTGTTTCGTTCCAATAACGTTCACAAATATCCGTTCCGTTTTCAAAACGAAACTCATTTATTGGAACGATCACAAATATCCGTTCCGTTTTCAAAACGAAACTCATTTTTCCTTTCATTTTCGTTCCATTTCGGACTGAACGAAAACGTCCAAAACGGATGAAAATTGACAGCCCTGATTGCAATGATGGCATGGACAAAAAATTTCCAAGACAAATAATAAAAATTGGCATTTGGTACTTGTTGGATGTAGCATAAATTTGAGCTTATTGTGATAGATGTATTTAATGATTACATAGAAAGTGGTTTCTTCATTTTTCATAGAATTTGCATGGAAAAGAAATGATTTTGACGTGTCGTTGACATAAATCCTAATTGTTTCATAAAAATAACGGCATCGGTTAAGTTAATACAAAAAACATATTTATAGAAACCCTTTCTAAAGTTATTCTCAACTCAGGTTGATTCTATCATCTTTTTTTTTCTCTTTATTCTTTTAAAATTTGAATTTTCCTTGGTCAACAGAATTAGTACATAGATTGCATTCCAATTCCAAAAGGCGGTTCTGAGAACCCCCCCCCCCCCAATCCTTTTATTATTAATATTTATTTTTCTATTTTTCTATGTGTGGAATACTGAAGTCAGCAGCAAGTGGTTTAAAAGTCCACCGTTTGGTTTATCATACTATTCTCCCAATACAAGGAATATATCTAGTGTTTCATTTAATATAAGAGAAGAACTCCTCAGAGTAACTAAGGGTGCTTGTCAGGTTCTGAATGTGTTATTTAAATATGTTATGTCAACAACAATCAGTACTTGCAATTTTGCCTATTATATTTTCCCTTAGTCTGTATATATCTTGAATTGTTTGGGCGATATGCATAATTTTTGCATTTCAGATCAAAGAATAGCAGATTAGCAATAGTCCTCTTTTTATATAGCCATCAATTCCTAGGTATGTATGCTTTTAGGGGTCGTTTGGATGAGTCCCAAATTCCGGAAATAAGCAATTCCGGGCATAAATTTTAATATAAATAATCCAAACTCTTCACAAAATTACACACTTTCCAATAAATTTATGCCTAGGAATAACAAATTTCCCCAATTCTCCCAATTCCTAAGCGATCCAAACGCCCCCTTAATTGCTTTCGACATTTGCAATTGGAATTGCTGCGCATATATATACATGAATAAGAGTTAAACTAGCTTTCAAGTGATCAGGTGCCCAACTACTATCAAATCAATGGGACGTAACAAAATGTATTTAAATAAGAGCAAGGCTTAAGGTTTTGAACAATTGTATGTTATGGACGTAGACAACGTATCATACTATTCCAACTCTTTTTTTGGAAAAGACAAAAAAATTGCTAAAAACATGAAAAAAAAAATTCCCAAGATAAGACAACTTTTGAAAAAATAATTGATACATTAATATTCTAATTACATAAAACCAAAATTGTTGGCATCAGATCCCTTAATAGGTTAAAATAGCACTCGTGTTATCTTCTTAAACAAACGATAGTATTTTATCATTTATGGTCAACAGAAATGATTATGGTCCCAAAATCAGGGCCATCGAATTGTCTCCGGTGCATATTTTATGGTTTTAATCAAGTAGATACCTTTATCTGCAATATTATTTTTGTTTATAAGTTATTACTATGTAACACTTCTGTTTTTGTTTAAACTAATTATTCCGTTTCTTATTTACTTCACAGATTCCTTTTGAAGTTTATACAAATTTCATGCGGTCTTTTATCTGCCCCTGATTATTTTAGTTCATCAAACAAAATCTCTCTTCAAAAGAAGCTTCTGTTCTAGGATAGCTTGCTAAGAAAGGGAGAGAACTTTTGCAAATTCTCCCTTTTAAATAATTCTTTCACATACAAACATGCAGCTAATGGATCCCCCCTCAACGACGCACATTTAAAATGAAATAAAAAAAAGCATAGAAAAGAAAAGAGAGTCAAACCTAAGCCATCTATTTCTTTATAAATTAGGTAGAATAATGGAGAGGTTTGCGTCTATAACTTCATGCAGAGAGAATCTATGCAAACCCCACTTTTTGTTTTCTAACTATAAGTTGGCAAGTGATCATGGGAGGCAGCTCAACAAAAAAAAAATTAAATACAAGATATAAGGTATATCTTTCTTTTGTAAGATCAGCCATAGGTATAGTAAAAAAAGCTCTAGGGGATATCTGTGGTGGATGAGTTATCCCCAGTAATATTTCTTCCTCTGCAAAACATAAATCTATAAATTATTTTGTGCAAATGGAAATTCATTAATCAGTTAGTTTAATCCATGTCACATTGTATGCAATGTCAGAATATTTCAGGTTACAAGTTCTTCAAAGCATTAGAAGACAGGGTGGCTGCTTTTGATCAAACCAAATTTGCGAATCTGAGTTCTCTTTCTACAAAGAAAAAAAAAATTATATTATAAAGAGCTATACAAACCCAACTTTTTATTTCTAATTTCTATGTTCAATTTATTATTGGGCTTATATGCAAATTTTAGAGGCTAATTTAATTTAATTTCATATAATGCTATGGATTAAAAATAACAGAGGAAATGAACTTCTTAGATTGTTTGTTAAGCAACTTATTGCTCTTTCTTAGCTAGCTAGAGAGTAGGATGCTTTATAGAAGACAAAAAGGTAATGTTGTTCCCTTTAACAAAACTGTAACAAATAATTTGATCAACCTATGCTGAGTCTCTGCTGTCTAAAACCAATTATCTTTATATTAATTAGCAAGTATAAACCAAGTTGTTGTTGATAGCTGCGACAATTCATTGTTGGGATTAGCAACGCACAATTTAACATTTCTTCAATTAATTCGAACCATTAAATCTTGTTCCACACTATGCCACACAAAAAGATTTTAATTTATTTTTTTTTAAAATACGAAAAGGTACAGCAAGCAACGCACTAAATTTGTCTTGTTTTAACTAATTAAGTAATTAGTCATTATTCCCGGCCCCTTACCATTGATCTTGTCGCAAACAGTTTTCATTAATTTCATATTTTTTTTATAATCTAACTTTTTATGGATAATTTATTTTAAATCTTAAAAATAGACCTATCATTGATTTATTCTTAAATCCAAAAGATAGTCATTTTTATTGATGCTGGCTGTAGCATTGTAGTAATTAGTATTATAACTTAATTTCATCATACGTAAATGATGAGTTTCATCAAATTTCTCGGTTAATCCATTCTATGTATAGAAATTATCCCTGTATTCTGTTTTGTCCCATATTACTTGAGTTTTATACTTTTGAAAATGACCTAAACTTACACTTCCAAATTCAGCCAGATGAAAAAAAAAATAAGAGAAAAATAATAATAATAATTTGCCAATAATATACTTGGACATTGTGAATTATACTACGCCACAAAATAGGATATTCTTGGCAGGCTTTCCAGAATTATGTTGGAAGCTACATTAACGATATAAATGGGTCCCAATACTAATAATTTATTCTGCAATTTGAAGTATGTTTGGCTAACGAGGAATTCTATCCTTTGCACTGAGACCCGTGCATGTTGCAATGAATAGATAAGATTGATTATCAGATATTTTATATATATGTGACTTAAAGTCTTAAACTTAGCGCTTAGCAGTGACATATGAGGTATATTTCCATGTTCTAGAACAAAATAATGATAATAATAAATAAACAAAAAGATTTTGGCTGATTTAAGCAGTATTAGTGCGTATATTGTGCTTCTAATACATGATAAGCTATTTATTATTCTAACCTAGTGCGCATAAATATCAATCAAAAAGGCTTTTGATTGAATGTTGAAATAGAAATGAAGGATTTGGAAGAAAATAGTTCTGGTACAAGTGGATGTTGGCTGACAAAACAGACCCCGTCAGAACAGGCTCAGAATGGCAGCTGAAGAACGAGTTAAGTTATCAGAATAGCTGTGCAAAAAGAATTGATGATGTATGCAGGACGTGTCTAGATTTATTCTTTTAATATATGGAAGTACCAGCTGTTTACTAGTTTTCATGACCCTACGGTGGTAATTTTCTATGCTGACTAGTTGGTACTATGGAGACTGGTACAAGTACGGTACCAGTAAAGGCTGGTGCATGGATTCAACTTGATATATTAAGTCTTGCATTTTGATGCTTTCATTTTTTTTTTAGATAAGGTGGGGTCAAGCCTTCAAACTTATTTCAAAATTAAATATCACAAAGGACCCAGTCGAGTTTCGAAGCTGCAAACCTCCAACTTATTTGAGGCTTTCATAGAGTTGAGTTAGCAATCACGAAAGCTGAAGTGTGAAGATGATATGGCCAACAATACAGAGGCAATGGCAACACAAAGCTTGCTAGGCCTTTGCATATATGCACAATAATGATAAAAAATATATAGATGCATTTATGGCAGATATTGAGATAGAAAAGTGATTGAACGTATACTAACAAAATGCATCTTGGCAACGAGCTGTAAAAGTATCAGAAAAATTAATACAACTGTTTGCAGCAGTCAATTTTTTTTATGAGATTAAAACTACATGATCAGTTGTTTCTTAACTGAAAATAGAGTATGCATTATACAATTACCAATAATTTATCTAATAATAGATGAAAGTGTAATTGTGTATCCTAAAATGTATAAAACTATCATGGTGGGTGTTTATGAGACGGGTTATCAAACTGCAAGAATTTTTTGTAAATAAGAAATTAAAAAAAATAAATATATTGTTGGCCTATAGAACGATGTATTGAGCAACGAATTTCATATAATTTGAGTGTAATTTAGTCTTATTAAATTAGGTATATGGATTTTTTTTGCAAAATTTATGTCACTTGATGAATGAAAATAATTGGATAAAATTTATTTTTGTATATAAAATAATAGTATATATTATATTTCATATATTTTGGATATAATTGAAACTTATTTTACCAATTATTGATATTGTCTGATAAATCCGTTGTAAACGTTCTCTTCCCAAAAATAAATACAAAACTATAAACAAGATGTTGCAAACCTTGAATTGATTTGATGAGATTTAAGTACAGGATATTACCCAGAGATAACAGAAACATTTGGATGCTTGAAAATGACAAGCACATGTTTAGATGAGACCAACACAAGACAAAGATCAAGAATCAACATAGGTGTACACAAAAGTACAGACGAAGATATAGCAGCAAGATAAACTAAAGTTAGGCAACTGCACAGACAAGGTTTAAATTAAGTGTACATCAGGCAGACAGGCCGGGAAATTTAAAGATATCATTCAATATAGCCCGTGATAGCATCTCCTTCAATCGGACCACTCTACCACTAGATCTGCGAATGGAACCTTGCTGGTTAGGTCATAAGAAAAATATTAGTAAATTTAATCCTCAACTAGAGAATGCCTCCTGCTATCAAATAAAATAGGATGAGAGGAGCGACATAGAAAAGCTCTGTGCTGTTGATTTTCGATTAGTCAACAAATCTCTCAATATTTTACTAACTGTAAGAAATAATTAAAAAAAAAAGGCATACACAGTCATAGCACGATAACGTGGTAATTCAACACCACAAGAAGCAAAACCAATAAACAAATGAACTTTCTGTGATAACCAAAAACTATTTGCAATAACACTATTGTAATGGCTAGGGGATATAACACCATTAAAGGCTAGAAAAAGAACTAAAAGTTAAAAAAATGATAATGTAACAATTGCACCACACAGTTACAATAACATAGGAAAAAAAAGAAAAGAGAATAGTGTAAGTCTAGTGATTTAATTGTTCTCCTAGAAAGTCAATTATACCAATCTGGCATCAAACATTATTGAAGTAGGAAAGAAAGGCATTCACCATTCAATTATGCATTCAAAAAAATCAACAGTCAAACAACAAAACAAAACAAACAAAAAGTGAGAAATTAATCCTGCTGACATAAGCAAAATCTCAGAAATCCTTGGGTGGAGAGATTAAACAAAACAGATTCAGCGTAGTAGCAGATCCTCTGCCTCACTATATCTTTTCTTTTATTTTCACGATTTGATTTGATTGAATAATCATCTAGTGATGCACATCCTCATCATCATCATCATGAGGCTCTGGGTCACCTCCTTCGCCTATCACTTTCAGCTGCATGCAAACAAATAATTTATAAGGAGTCCTACAATGCTTGCTGTATTCTAATGTGTAGAGAATCTTTAAACAACTCATGAACCGTTGCACTAACAAGCATGAACATTCTTTTTGTTTGATTAGCCCCTCAAACTATAGTACATTGTGCAAAAGACCCCTGAAATTTTGAATTGGTTACTGGCAGACAATAGCTTCACCCAATGGCTCAACTAGTTAAGATTGTAATTTGAAGTTTTAAAAGGTCAGGTTTATAGAATTATCCATATCTAAACAACTGCATTTGGATCTTTATCACGAATGATTTACTGGAAGGATTGAATTAGACTAATACCAAAAGTTTATGGGGCTAATAAACCAAAGAAAACAGTTTTAGGCCTAATTTGTTGGAGGTCTAATACTATTTATCAGACAGGGTTAGGTTTAAAAAATAAAATGACATAATATATGCATCTTCCTGAAACTACTAGAAACTTGAACAGAAACAGTAAATGGCCCAGTAAAAGGGCTGGCCTGCCTACTAGTATACAACACATACTTTTTACTATCAATTTTATAAAATATTCTTCACACTTGTAGATATGCAGCGTCACTTGCCTGAGATATCCTGCAGGCTTTGTATAAATTATATTCTTTGTGGTACAATACAACTAATAGACAGACAGCACTAGTAGTAAAGAGGACTAAGACCAAGCACAATGCAAGCAATTAAATTCAACTTACAACAGTAACTTCATGTCCTGTTTTGCACTTCTATGAAAATGGGAGTGAGCAGAATGAAAATGCCAACTCAAACAAACACACACACACACACACACACAAATTACCTCAAAGTACTGAGAGCAAACAGGACATTCATGTGGCTTTTCCTTTTCCAACCAAAACCAGACAACATCATGCTCATCCTCTGTTACAATAGTAAATGTTACAATTAGGAAATCAAGTAAGAGAGCAATCTTCTTCTGACAAACTTGAAAGTCAAATAAACATGCGACCCATACCAGAATTTTATACACCTTCAGTCACATTTTGGGTGTTTTTGGCACAGAATGCTATCATGTGTACCAGTTTAATTAGTAAATTAACCTTTCTATCATATACATGCAAACACAGATACCAGCACCTTTCCATGCATGCACCATCATGTACCATTAGAAGTATTGATGCAATTGTCAAAATCAAAGTCCTTGAATATATGCATCATATATACATATGGCAAGTTAACAACTTAACATACAATATAAATATAAAAGTTATTGAAAAAGTAATGTACCTCCTTCACCACCAGGACAACCTACTAGTCTCTTGTTATAGTAGGATTCTACAACAGCTGGGGCCTCCTACAAGGGGGAAAAATCATGATAATCAAGTCAAATTGAAGAATCATGCAGTAATATGTATACATAGAACAAACATAAATAATCAGTTAGGCAGTTTGTAGAAACAGCACAACAAGTTGTATGCACCACTAAACAGAATGGCCTTCATGTTGGTTAAGAAGAAAAAAAAAACATTATGCTATAATGCAAGAAAAAAAAAAAAAAATAAAAAGGTAAACAGAATGTAAGTTAAGAAGAACAAACATGTGACATTTACGTATTATGCTGATGTTGGTTCTGACAGTTACTAGACCACACAAAAGAAAATATAAAATTTATTTCCTGGATTCTATTTAAATAGTTCATCTTTACAAAGAAGAACAAACATGTGAAAGTAACACATTAACCACTGCATCCTAAATTCACCAACATCTAAATCTAGAAATTATAAAGCAATATTATTTTAAATATACGATGATATTAGAAGCATACACTATAAGGGAAAAAAATGTACAAGAGCAGAGCATCTCTATAGACCCACAGTGTGTAAGAAAATAACCATGATACAAAATGTACATAAACAAATTGCTTCTCTAACAAATTCTGCACTTCTTTTTTCTTAAAAAGACTAACATTATACTAGATGACGTGAGTCAAGCTGCCCCTTGTATAACACAACCATCCAGTAATATTTACTTCTTCGAAGGCATTATAAAATGTGCCCAAGAGCTCATGCTAATATCAAACATATTTCAAATTTCATATAAAAGGTGTAGAAAAGATAGCTCCACTGATAGTATGATACTGAAGCTAAATGTACATCTTACAGGATGCTTTACATGACAAACTGCGCAGAAATAGGACGTATCCACTTTATTCAAACAGACTAACAACATAAAATCAATATCTGATTCAGTTTGAGAAAAGTTCAGATGAATGTACTGAATATTTTGGTTTCTTATAAGAAAATGAGCATTAGACGCAGTTTTTACATAGCTAAAAAGACAATTTGACCAATGCAATAAGAAGATTGGAAGCTTGAATGAATCAACTATTGATAAATAAGCGTATCAGATTGATAAAACACCAAACTAACCTTAGTTCCAAAAGGGCCAACAGGAGGCGCCGTCTCAAAACGCTGCTTTCCCTGAAAATAAGATAGAAAATTATCAAAAAAGGCAAACCACGTATGAATGACCAGATCAAGAACCCAGCATTATAGCTAAAAAGACGAAAAGGAGATCAGATCGACAAAATGAAACCTGAAGCTCAGCCTCAATCTCCTCTCGCTCGAGCCCAGTGGCAATCGGCAACACATCCTCGACTCTTTTCGTCACAGAAGCACTTCCTAAAACCCCAAAGGAACAAAACCCTTGTCAACAAGCCCGATCAAGGCAAATCTAACTAACAAAGAGAGATCTAAGATCAAGAGGCGTACCAGAATCAGAGAAGAAGAGGGGAGAGGTGCGACGGAAAGCGGAGGAGGAGGAGAGAGCGCGGGCGTGGGAGGCGCCATGGGGAAGATCTCCGGCGCGGTGGCGGAGGGAGGAGCGAAGGAGGGAGAGGGACGCGCGCCGCCACATCGAGTTCTCAGGTCGCCGCCTTGGGAAGCGCTTTCTTTTTTTTTTTTTTGCTTTTTTTGTTTTATTAGATTTGAGATGAGAAAGAGGAGTGTTGGTTCGGGGGATGGTTTACTTTGTACAGGTATTGATTGATGACTGTGGGGAGATTATTGGAGAATGGAGAAAGCGAAGCTGGCTCAGGCTCAGAGTCAGTGAAAACTAAAGTCTAAAAACCCTTCGGTAACGCCAATTGCCATCAATCCGAATTTGCTCCCGCGCGGGACCGTCCAGCGCAGCCTACGAACCGTCCGATCTGATCTGGACGGTTCGGGTCTATCAATCAGGTTATATGCACGGGACTCCCTTTGCCATTGAGATTAAATCACACGGCTGTGATTTATGCGCCGGACGGTCCCGCGCGGGACTAGATCTCATTTCAATTGCCATCGCCAGGGGGGTCGCGCGTGCGGCGCACGTGCCAAACGGCGCGTGTGAGAGTTTTACCATTTATTACCAATTACTGCTCGGCGATTGCTTATCATTCATTTGACATTGACCCTGGATATGGAGATGGAATTGAGGCCTGATCAAAATCCTTCTTTTTTAACGTGGAATTTCATTTCATTAAAAATTTTCTGATCAAAATGAACTTTAATTGGAATTTCTTTGTTAGGTCCAACGAAATTCTGAGAAATCAATTGAAATGAAATGGAATCCACATAAGTATTTTGTTAAAAAAAACATTTTGATCAAGGCTAAGTCTTTTTCCGATTAGATAAGGGTCAGATTTTTTTTGTAAGTCAATGATCGTTGTGTCATATAGACATACACTCCTTAATAGCTGAATACCGATTTAATCCCAAAACTTACTTTTAAAATTGTCTAAATTGGATCACTAGGGCTCCGTTTGGATGGTGTGGGAATAAGAAGAATAAGGAAAGAAGTGAGAAGAAGTATTGGAAAGTGTGTAATTTTGTAAATAGCTTGAATTGTTTATAATAAATTTATTCTCTTATTCCCACACCTTATCCAAACGGAGCCTAGGCGGGGAAAAGAATAAAGTGAGCCGACATGTACAATTTCTGAATTCGTTGTTATTTTTTGTTGGGTGCAGATAAATTTTTTTTTTTGTTGACACAAATTTACTTTCTGCTGACATTACTTTTCTAAATTGTATTCAAATAGTTTTTGCAACCGTTGTTTTATGACTCATGAATTTATGAGAGACACTAAAGTTTAGTAGATGATATATAGTACTAGTAAATTGTAGTTTTTAATTCTACAGTTTTAAGAGCAACATAGAAAGTGGAGAAAAATTCAACACGCAAGTATTTTTTTTTTTTAACTTTCTACACTCCAAAGCAAAAAATAGTCCAAACTATCCTCACATTCTAGTCTAGTGAAAAAATAAATATTGCGTTGATATGATATTTTTAATGTTTCAGAGAATTAGGAAGTTTGGACATACCAATGTTGTTCTTTATGAGACGTCCCTTCTATAAACAAATTTTACAATTGATTGACGAAGAACGTCTCAAACAGTCAAAGTCACATTTTTAGTTTTAATTATTCTTTTTTTCTTTTTGATGTGTATGTCCTCAACGGCTCGACCCATCGAAACACACTATAAAAGGAACACTGCCCTGTAGAAGTTAACAAAATTTAGAACAATGTTTCGTATTTGTGAATTTTTCAATAAATTAATTTTAACACAGGAAATTAGGATCCGTTAAACAAATAAAATACATTAATGCCATCAAGCCACCTGCGCAGCGTGAAATAATCTTATTGAGTAGGTTGAGAAAATAAATACTGCAGTAAGGGCCCCACCACAGCAATACTCAAGCTATTCCCCAATAAAGCAAACCTACAGAGAAATTGAACATTACGTTTTCATATATTGTATGCGTCATATAAGAACTAAGAAGATGAAGATCACAATGATCCTCATTCCTTTAATATATTGTGCTACCAAATTTAGCCCCAAACTCCAGATCATAAACAAAACAATCCTTGCATTGGAATATTAATAGATTTTCAACTGCTTTAATAACAAAACAAACAATAAAGAAAATAAATGAAAAATTGACTTATGACTCACTGTTGCTTAAGAGTAATGTGATCAGGGAACTTGAAAGTTGGGGGAAATGAATGCAAATTTGCAACCTGAAATGGATGAAATGTACGTTTTAGCATCTCCATTGTTTAAGCTTATAAAAAAGCAATAAGAACAATTTAGAAAAACTAATGGAGCCACCAACTCTGAACTAAACTTTTCAAAATGAAACCACATATGTCTAAGTAATTGTACATCTAAACCTCATTCTCTCCATTTACTGTCAGATTTGAACAAAAGATTAAGCAATTGTACTGTATATTGTTCAATTTAAGCAAAAGATTACCTCTCGAGGTGTGAAAAATCGCAATCCCAGTTCCTTCAATGAGTTAGCTTTATCAATTTCTTCACTATTCTGTTTTGCATTCTAGTTAAAGGACCACGAGGAAAGCATTCATATAAGGTCAGTAATCATCAAGGATTGTGACATCTTTTTGCCACAAGGGTAGAAACTAAAAATGGGCCAGTGCAATATTTTGAAGGCCAAGTAGAAGGGATTACAAGGATATTATTCCATTGTGGTACCATTATTAAATGTTTGTATGTACCAGTGTTATTGAATGTGGCTCAAACTACACCAATAGTGGCTAGCTCATCCATTAAAGCATCAAGCTAAGATACATGTGGTTTAGAAAAAAGGACCAAGCAAGAAGAAATACCTGATAAGTGGCTAGTAAGGAGCCAGTGCCCTTCACATACCTGTAGTAGCTTTTTGTAAAACAACAACACCTATTCGACTCGGGATAAACAATATCTGGCAGACAATAAATGGATTTTATAATCTAATACAGTACTATAAATATGGCACCAGCTACAACTGGTACATATAGTCACAAAATGCAGGAACATACCCAGTGAAAACACTGGCTTTTTTGCTTATTTCCAAAAATATTTGGTTCGATTGTCCTCAATTAGTGAATATTCAGGTTGTAACACCAATAATCTTAGGCTAGTTGCATATATATCTGAGTAAGCATAGGTTGATTCCAATTATATTTTCTCTAGTCTTTATGTGGATTGTCTAATTGGCTTTATATTTGTCTATAAATCTCAAAGATACCAAGTAGGTCTAAACAATGTGGAGCAGGCCTGAAACTGAAAAACAACCCAGTAACAAATCCAGATTATTTCTATTAAGATTAAACCAAAATATTCCAGAAGTACTAGCAAGCTGAATAATCCAAAACCCAAATTCACATTTCAATCCGAAAGAAGGATTCTAAATGGAATCCAATCCAACCCAACCACACAATTTAGAAACCTAATATTCAAGAAATAACTACCATTTAGCAAGCAAATAAAACACAATCAACCACTCGCTATGCAAAAGTAATAAACACAATAAGGAAAAGGTTATACCCATAGCATTTCCCCATCTCTCTATCAAGCTTGTGGGAACTGTAAATTGGTCTGCATCATGGATGCTCTCTAAGCCTCCTTCAACCTTGTCTTTACCACTGTGTGCAATGATTTTATATTATTAGTTTCTCCATGTCCAATTTATTCATCAAAAGAAAGACCGTGACCATAAGCAGAAAGCACTAATGAGCACTTGCAATTAATACAACCCCCAATGTTGCATGCCCACATTAGCTAATTTTTAGCTAAAAAAATCATCAGAGTGACAGAAAACATTACTTAAGCCTCAATATACAGAAATTTGTCTGATCAATGCACAATTGTAGCAGTAGAATCACAATCCGTACAGTTAACCATGAAGGTCAGGAAACTGTACCAGGAATTGCTGGAACTTTACCAAAATATAGCATGTAATTCTTGAAATAACCACCATGAGCAGGTAAGCTTACAAATCAACATGCTGTGGTTCAAGAAAGCTTTTTATTTGCTTGCAAGAGGGTTGCATCATTTTGTTGTGTACATCAAACGGAGGTCTGAGGATCAACTTGTTATCATCAGATGGGTTCAGAAATGATAAAGGTTTTCTTTTTGCCTGCATATGAAGCAATTTGAAATTCATTCAGTTAAGTTCATTGAAGGAGTAAGAAAAACAACAATTATCATTTATCAGCATGCTATTTCAAGATGAATATTTTAATTACAAGTGATTTTCTTAAATCAATAGATGTACAATAGAAGATAGCAAAACGAAGCTAACTGCTAAGGTTAAAACAGTCTATCATAATATTGCATATACCAGTGTCTCAAATCTCCTGATAACATAGTTGACGTTAGATTGGAGCAGTTTGCTTTAGTACAGATGATAACTAAAAGTCTAAAGGTATTGTTGCATGACTGATGACTTCAGATTAAATTTGCTGTAATAATGAATTAACCAAATATCTGACTGAAATGAATTGGAATGCTAACAGATTCATAAATCATATATTAAAAAATATATTCTCAAATTTACCATACCAGACAGAAGTACCGTGGTCTAGAATATGGTACGCCAAACTGTAATGGGCTTAGGATGAATTCTTGTGTTACAAAACCAAGTCCTCTAATAACATCTATCAGTTGATTGTGAGTATCAGATACCTGCAACAGAGATCTTACATATATTAAGATTTATTAATTATGTGTCCATATTATGAAACCACCTGAACTTTCATGTAGTGTCCATTTCTTCAAATCATTATAAGAGTATGAAAAACACATGTAAAATAGCTCAGTTATGCAGCTCTGCCCTCTGAAAACTTGTATACACATCAAATAACTAAAACCTGTACTTGTAGTGTGATCTTTTGTTATTATTGAAATAAATACTGTATTGATGAAAGTTACTCAATAGCAATCCAAAGTAAATTTTACTTCAAAAGGATTCCAAAGTAAACAGATGCTTTTATAATAAGAGATTGAAAATTTAAAAAATCCATACGGACCTCGAATCCAACTACATTTTCAACAAATAGCATCAATGGTGGCTGGCACATATGTTGCATGACCTCTAGAATTTTGATAAATGAAGATGCTCGAGCATCACCTGAATGTTTCTGAAGACCTAAAAACTACTTCAGATTAATGAATAATTAGCTAAACTAAAACTAAGACAAGTTGAATGTAGATGTGTAACAATCTACTAAAATTGAGTTATAATAAAAATTTGCAGGTTTTTTAGATGACAAGGCTAAAATCGAGATATCTCCAGTAAAATTCTTTCATAATGGATAATTCTTCTTTAAGGATCAGACGGGAATTCAATTATTTTCCAAGTATGCACATTAACCCAATAGACTATCCATGCTGGCACAGTATTTACCCTTATAAGGTAAAACTTTTGGGTATTATTATATTTAGCATTAATCATGTGTTTATACTGCCTCGACTACCCTCAACCAAACTTGAATGGATCATAAAATAGCAGAGAAACAAAACAATGGAGCTGACCATCAAACTTGGGACACAGTACCACAATCTAAATAACTCCAAGCAAAGGAACTTATGAGACAAACCTTGTCGGGTGTAAGGTTGACACGGTGGAGACAGGAGCCATGCATGTGCCCTGTATTTGTCTAGGTCGTTAGCTGTCAAAGTTTGAATATTTCCCTACAACAAAGGAATTAAAGGTGCATAAAAGAAGATGCCATAGTAAATATGTTATGCTGATGTACTGTGGGGGTGCTGAGGCATCAGTTTGATTCCTTGCACTCTCCTAGAGCCTCAAATAGGGATTATTAAACATTTCTTAATCATGAATTTCCTCAACCACAAAAATACAATGTAATAGTACCAATAATATATTGCTCATAAAGTTATGGTGTTCAATTAACATTGCCACAACCTTCATAACAGGTTATATAGAATAAGAATTCCAAATATCACATCTCTAGTGATACATACTGGTATTCCACTAATTTGACACTTCAATCTGTTATGACTTAATGTATCAAACTTGGGGGTTCCCTTTAATTCACTAGCATGCTTTGTTAGCCTTGAGAGGTAAAATAGCCTCAAAAAGCAACTCAGAACAACTATTATAATGATTTTCCTAAAACCCTAACCCCTGAAGCCTGAACTCCCTACCAAATTCTATCAGAGTAAGCGAAGATATACCTGACAAGGACGATGGCCGAAATTATTCTCGTACACGTCATTAGCGCGGTCGTTGATGTCAAAAGCCTCCACCACTTCGCCATTGATCCCAGCCTCCATCAGCGAGTACCTCTGAAAACCCAAAACCAAAAAAGAGGAATTAGAGAGAGAAGCTTGTGAGAAGTCAAAGGGGTTGTCAGGGAGTGGGGCCCGCACCATCCCACCGATGCCGCTGTAGAACTCTAGCACTCGCCACGGCGACTCCATCACCTCCAGTTCAGACTTCAGAGCAGACTTCAGAACTTGGGTTTGGGTTCGGTTTGGCTACTAAATTTTTAATATTTCTAATTAACGAAGGAGCAATTATCAAAAAATAAAAATTAAAAGAGATAATTAGTTTTATGCCACCGTGAATTTTGATAATTAGAAAAATGCCATCTTTAAATTACTAATTAAATTTATGCCATTATAAAATTGCTAAAATTAGTTTTTTGCCACTATTTTTCTAAAAACACACTAAATTCTAAAAATGCCATTACCAAATTTGTCATTAAATTTTTTTAATGACCAAATTACCCCATTAAAAACAAATCCTCAGAAAACACACACACGGTGCTCAGAAATACGCTAAGGCGCGAAACCTTCACTTAGACACGTTCTCCTTGCCCGGAGTTCCTGCCACCGCACCTGCCGAACTGCACCTGCCCGTCGCTGTAGTTGTCAACCGGAGACCATCTCTCGTTCAGCTATTTTCTATGGAAAGGTTATATTTAAGTTCTAACTTTTTATGACGCGGAACATATTACTGGTACAAATTCAAGTGCTTTATGAACGGACCTAGAAAACTTTTCTTTCATGAAGTTTGCTGATATTCATATTTGGCTTGGTGAGAAGTTTTATTTTTTGTTGATTTCGAATTTGTAACAACCCTGGTGAATTCTTATATTGGAACGCCAGTACAGAGTGATATTCTGAATTCCTATATTGTAACGCCGGTAAGAGTGTTACTGTAATTCTAAACAAAAAAAAAAATCAATGTATTAAGTTGATGTTTGAACTTCAAAATAACATTTTTTTTATTGTTGATTTCTAAGAGCTGCAAGGAACTGTAAATAATGATTTAGCACCTTCAAGCAGGAAAAAAAAGTTATTATATTTACATCTTTTTTACGTGTATATTTCTTAGAATGAACTTCACATTAAATAATATTTATTGTCATAGGAAAATTCCTAGTACAACTAGACCTCCAAGAACATTTACAGAAGAGTATTATAGATTCATTTTATGTATGCCGTGAGCAAAAAAATCGGTACAAAAATATTATTGTTAATAAATCTTAAAAATGTAATATTTTTTATTTTAAAATTAGAATTATGGCCATTGTTAGATGACGAATCAGATATATGCCACTATTTTCTTGCACCAATGGTATAAAATAATTTTGTTATTTTATAGTGACGTAAAACTAATTGTTAATGATTAATAATGGCATAAAACCAATTATATCTTTTGTGATGACATATTACTAAATTTTACGTTTTATAGTGGCATAGTTAAAAGGGTAAAATCGTCATATAATTGTCTGATGGCAAAAAACTAATTTCTATTCTTTTATAATGGCAAAAAATAATTTGTCGTTTAGTGATGGCATATTCCTAATTTCAAATATTTGCAGTGGCATAAACCTAAATCACCCAAATTAAAAATTAACGAAGGAGTTCAGTGCCTAATTCCGGAAATAACTTAGATCATTGATGGTTGCTTTTCATAATTGATGATTTATTAATGTCAAATTTGAAATTTCTTTTAATTTAAATTGTAAAAAAAATTATAATAATGAACACATAAAATTTTGGCAAAATCAGATATAAACCCCTCTAATCCCTTCTATTTCGATATAAACCCCTCTAATCCTCAAAATCGGATATAAACCCCTCCTATCTTATTTTTGTTAGACATAGACCATTTTCATTAGTTTTAATTAGATTTTAATTACAAATTAAATAAGAAAAAAAAATTTTAGTATGACTATTATACTCCTAGCCTGCGCGAGAGACGTTTCATTTTCTTCATTTTTCCCACGTTCTATCTCTCTTCTGGTGATTCGTCTTTCCAAATTAGAGATTTTACCTTATTCTTTTCCAAATTGATAAGGAAAGAGTTCTTTCTTTCTCTCCCTCTTATGTCTTTCCTCTTTATGTCACTCCTTCAAATCAATTTTCTTAAATCACTAGATACTATCTTCTCTCTCTTTCTGTCTGTCTTTCTCTATTTCTTTTGCTGTCAAATAATGGAGACAATAGAGTTCAACGATGATTATTTCGCACTCTTGATTATTGAGCAAGTTTCTCAAAATATTTTTTCATTGCCTGGTGAAGAATCCCGTCCAAAATTACATCAAAAATTAAGGACAAAAAAAAAGGCAATACAAGATATTCATGAAGGTTCAAGGTACGATTTTGCATTAGTCTTCACTTTTCTAGTGTTAATTATAATCATATATCAGATTAATGGTAAAAAAAATATTTTACTGGTAAGATATATCATGGTTACTTGAATCTCAATTTGATACCCTTATTCCCTGAAAAAGGTACAAGTGATGTTTAATTTCGAAAATGATCAAAATAAAATACGTTGTTAGTTAATTGTGTTCCTTTGTGCCACTAACAACTATACATAGACTGCCCAACAACATAAACGTAAGCAATTTTAAAGGGAATCATAGGAATATCAAAATGTAATTACCATATTGCCAATGATCCATTCCAAGCGGAGACAATTATATTACTGGAAGCAGTCAGAGATGCAGAAAAAGGAATCATAGAAGGAATATCAACACAATTTGTGGTCTTCTCAGAAAAGGGAATCATAGAAAGAAAATGCCGAGAAGAGACGAAGCTGGGTCGGTTCATATTAGTAACTTGTGAGTAGGCCTGAAAACGGTAACCGTTTCGACCGTCTTTTCGTTTCGTTTCGTTCAAAACGAAACAAAACGGTTAAAGATTTTGGTTGCATTTTAAAAACGCAACAGTTAACGGAAGCTTTAAATGGTTTCGTCTATGTGTATTTTCGTGGAATTTTCGTGATTTCGATCGTTTCGTCCAAAACGAAACGGTTAACGCAAATGATAGTCAGTTTTGTGTCTAAAACGCAACGATCAACGCAACAGTCCATTTGCGTGATCGTTTTAGACGTTATGCACCCCTACTTATGAGAAACAATCACCGGATAATGTTTCAATGACGAGAAATGTTAGTGTCCTATATATAAGACGGATGGGTCTGTCCAATACGATCGTTTTCACGTTTCTAAATTTTAAATGGCCAATCCGAACCGTTCAATATATTCTCAATATTAAAAACTTACAAGAAACCAAATTTTATATTTTTTTTTTTCAAAATTTTTTACTATTTTTTGGTATTTTTTAAAATCCATGATATAAACATTATAGATCGTCCAATAATAACGATTTTCTAAAATACTAAAAAAATAGTAAATTTTTTTTTAAAAAATGTAAAAATTGGTTTATTGTAATTTTCAATATGGAGAACATATTGAACGGTTCGGATCAGTTATTTGAAATTTAAAAACGTAAAACAATCGTATTGAACAGAGCCGATCCGTTCTATATATTGGACACTAGCATTTCTCTTCAATGACACTTATAAAGTTGCAACTCATGATTTCATTGCCACGTTTTTGTTATGTGCTACTAATATGTGTTACTGATAATAATAATAATTACCAAATACTTTTACTCCACATGAAAAATATAGATTTCTTTTCATTCTATATTAATATGCATCAAAGAGTAATAAATTGCTTCAAATAAAAATACCCGACAAAAGACCAAAAAATGCAAATAAAGAATGGTTCAGAGCTAATAAGTTTAATTAATATAATATTTCAAACGTTATATCATCCAATGAATATTCGAAAAAAAAAATTTCATGCCGAAACAAATATAAAATAATATATTAATATTGTTATATGTAAATAGAAAATAAATAAACATCAAATCTATTACACAAAAAATTTCTTCTGTAAATATCAAATAAAGAAGTTAGTAATAATTTTTATAAATTATTTATCAAATAAAAAGTAAATCAACAAATTTATAAATTTTATTTAACATAAACGGAAAAAAATATCCCATAAAAAATTAAAATTAAAATATAAATATAAATAAAACTAAGTAATATATCTAAACAAACATCCTAACTATAAAAATCTAAAACTAATAAAGAGATATTAAAATTATAAAAATGTATTAAAATTTAAATTTATTAAAAACTCATATATCGAAGCTCGATTTCCTACCCTAGTAAAAGTGAAGGAAAGAACAAAAATCTGTCTATGGTCATCCAATTATTTCGTTCGATTACTTAAGCTTTTTTCTTTGTTTTTTCACAAACGGTAATTTAACATCAGTTTGAAAGCAATTATTCACTAATGTGATTCAACATAATTTGACCTAATTTTCAAATTGTTGATGCAAGCATCCAGAAGTATCTGTCAAATTATGTATAAGTTAACTTACTATTAAACTTTCAATGGTGTGCCACTGCTGCAAACCAGAAAATTTTTTTTAAACAACTTTCGCCACGGGGCACATAGAAACAAGAGTCTTATACTATTTTGAATGGAAATTTAATAAACAGAAATAGTATTATGCAAACAAGAGATACAATGAAATATAAACCAACGTTGATATTTATCTCTTTACATTGATTGTCCTTTCAATTTGTTCAGTGTGTCTGTTACACGTTGGAATAGAATAGTCTTACAAACTTTGATTAAGAAAAAGAGGATTTTTGTATTATTGAGTCTTATGTTTACAAGACAGAAACATACATATTTATAAGAGGTTCCTAAATCTATATAGCCGTTAGGTGCTTTCTATCTATACACAAAAGTGAATCTGTACAAAAATCTTTACATATACTTTCCAATAACAGAATTTAACGTCCCTCTTGATATCTTGCTGATTACCCTGAGATTATATAGGCTGGCCTTTCCTTTTAATGATCAATGATGATATGCGAGATCTTATTTATTTCTCAACACTCCCCCTCAAGTTTGGATCGAAAATGTTGATCGATCCTAACTTGTCCATAATATGATTGAATGGTCCTTTATCTAGTGCCTTGGTGAACACATCAGCTAGTTGATCTTTGCTATTGACATATGGAGTTTCGATTTCCTTAGCTTGGACCTTTTCTCGTATAAAGTGACAATCCACTTCTATATGTTTCGTTCTTTCGTGAAAGACAGGATTGGAAGCAATATGTCGTGCTGCTTGATTATCGCAATACATGACCATAGGTTTATCGCAATTAATTCCTATGTCACGAAGTAGTTGTTTGAGCCAAATTAATTCACAAGCTGTTGATGCCATTGCGCGGTATTCAGCTTCTGCGCTTGACCTTGCAACAACATTTTGTTTCTTGCTTCTCCAAGTTACTAGATTGCCTCCAACAAAAGTACAATATCCTGTGGTTGATTTTCTATCAAAACTGCCAGCCCAATCTGCATTAGAATAACCAGCAATCATGTCAGTGTAGTTGTTCTTTTTCATTAAAATACCTTGACCAGGACAACCTTTAAGGTACCTTAGTACTCTATTAACCGCATCAAGATGTGAAGTTGTTGGTGAGTGCATGAATTGGCTTATGACACTTACAGCAAAAGTTATATCTGGTCTTGTAACTGTGAGGTAAATTAATTTTCCAACTAGTCTTTGAAATTGACCAATATCTTTTAGTGGTTCACCATCTTTAGAATTAATTTTGACACGTGATTCAATAGGTGTGCTTGCTGGCTTACATCCTAATTTTCCAGTTTCCTTTAGTAAATCAAGTACATACTTCCTTTGTGATAAAAAAAGACCTTTATTTGAGTGAGCAAACTCTATACCTAGAAAGTATTTAAGACATCCCAAATCTTTAATATCAAACTTTTCATTCAAATAAGTTTTTACTTTACCAATTTCTATTTCACTATTACCTGTGATGATGATATCGTCAACATAAACAAGAACTAGAGTGGTTGTGCCATGATTGGATTTGATGAATAAAGAAGAATCAGCAGAGCTCTTAATAAAATTATGAGATAATAGAGAATTACTCAGTTTAGCATACGATGCACGCGGAGATTGTTTGAGCCCATAGATTGATTTGTTTAGCTTACATACAATATTCTTGGTGGTAATATCTTGTTGATATCCTGGAGGCAAAGTCATGTATACCTCTTCCTCCAAGGTGCCTTGGAGGAATGCATTTTTTACATCCATTTGATAGAGATTCCAACTCGAGTTCACAGCCACGGATAACAATACTCGTAAAGTATTCATTTTGGCAACCGGTGCAAATGTTTCTTGGTAGTCTATACCATAAGTTTGGGTAAAACCCTTTGCAACAAGTCTGGCTTTATATCTTTCTATTGAACCATCACTATTAAATTTTATTTTGTATATCCACTTGCATCCTACAGGTTTCTTACAATTTGGTAAAGGTACAATATTCCAGGTCTTATTTTTTTCAAGAGCTTCAATTTCCTCTTTCATGGCCTTACACCATACTGGATTTCTTTTGGCTTGTTCAAAGTTTGTAGGCTCAACTTCGTTTGAGATAGAAGTCAAAAAAGCCTTATATTTGGTTGAAAACATATCATATGAGATATAATTTTGAATAGGGTAAGTTACTTGATTGACGACAAAGTCCTTAAACTTTGCTGGAGGCCGGATAGTTCTAATTGGTCTACCTATAGGTGCATCTGATGTAGGTGCACTCTGGTTGTCTGTGGGTGCATCCGGTGCTGGTGCACTCTGGCTACTTACGGATGATTCTAGTGCAGGTGCATTCTGCATGTCAGTGGGTGCATCTCGGAGTGCACTCTCTCCAGGTGCATCTCTGGGTGCATTTTGGATTGCACTCTCTTCTGGGGCATCTTGGGATAAGATTGCTCCCCCTGAATTTGTATTGTTTCTTTGCAATACTTCTTCATTTTGAGTTCCTACAGGAAGGGTTAGTTCTGGAAGTACAAATTCATTGTGACCTATTTGGTTTTGATACCTAACCTCTTTTGGTTCTATTGAGCAAGCTTGGTAGTAAGGTTCGTTCTCAAAGAATGTCACATCTCTAGACACATAGAATTTGTGATTTACTGGATCAAAACATTTGTAACCTTTTTTCTTAGAAGAGTAACCAAGAAAAATTGTTTTAACTGCATTCTTGTCCAGTTTATCAATTCTCCTAATATGCACAAAACAAGTGCAACCAAAGACACGAAGGTGATCAATATTGGGTTTTCTTTTGTTGAGAACTTCAAAAGGACTTTGGTTATTCAATGTTGGTGTTGTTAACCTATTGATCAGATAAGTTGCAGTAAGCACGGCATCAGACCAAAAACGTTTTGGAACACTATTTTGAAAAAGAAGTGATCTTGTTACTTCTAAGATATGACGATTTTTCCTTTCAGAAACTCCATTTTGTTCGGGGGTATTTATGCAAGTAGTTTGATGTAAAATTCCTTTTTGTTTTAAAAAATTTGAGAAATTATTATTGATGTATTCAGTTCCATTGTCTGACCTTAAAATTTTAATTTTTGCATCATATTGATTTTCAACTAAGTTAACAAATTCATGAAAACACGAAAAAACTTCAGTTTTAGATTTTAATAGATATAACCAAGTATTTCGTGAAAAATCATCAATAAAAATAACAAAATATTTAAAATGATTAAAAGAATCAATAGGTGCAGGACCCCAAACGTCAGAATGAATAAGATCAAAACATTTTTCAGTTTTATTAGAAGATAAAGTAAAAGGGAGACGAGTTTGTTTTGAAAAACGACAAACGTCACAATTTGAATCTAAATTCGAAGAACACATTTTGTTTAAGACTTTGTTTGATGGGTGGCCTAATCGGTAATGCAACAACTTGTTCTGATCAATCGACTTTGAGGTAGTATTCATGGCAATTCTAGAGTCTTTTATTAAATATAACCCATTTTCTAGTAATCCTTCACCAATTTTTATTCCCGTGGTCCTATCTTGGAAAACCACATTTTCAGGAGAAAAAATCACATTGCAATTTAATTCTTTTGTAATTTTGCTAACCGACATTAAATTAGATGTAAAGTTTGGTAAATATAAAACATTAGAAATATTATAAGAAAGTAAATTGGCAGTTCCTAAATTTTGTATTGGTACTTGAGAACCATTTGCTACCGTTACATGTTGTAACTTTTTAGGAACAACTTTATTATTTAGCAATTCAGAATTTCCTGTCATATGATCAGTGGCACCAGAATCAATTATCCATGTATTATTTTGTTTGTTCCAATTTGAAACATAATTTGAAGCAATACCTGTACAGCTACCTGTTTGACCAAGCAGAATGTTAAGTTGTTCAATTAGCTGCTTAATTTGATTTACTTCAATTCCTTGCATTGCTCGGTTTGGCCCGACCTTTTGAGGGATTAAAATCGGTCCAGTAGCTCTTGTACAATGGTTTGCCTCCATCAACATCGGAGAGACTTCCTCCTCAATCAAATGTTCTACTTGACCGCATCTCTCTTCATCTACATCGCTTCTTTTCTTGCTTGTGCGGTGGTGTTGATGATGAGGATGCCTCTCGTGGCTATAGTCAACACTGGTTTCGCAGCGGATCGTGCTGGTGACTCTTTTTCTTGTGACACATGATTGATTCTTGAATCTGTCCTCGTATAGCAGCGCGGAATTCACGGCGCTCCTTCTTGCCATGAGCCGTGAGTTTGTGATTGTTCGAGCCCATGGTAAGAAGGTTGTGCTGCCGAGTAATGTCGTGAATCGCGGTGTGGTCTTTATCGCACTGAGCAATTGTTGCCTTCCTGTGGTCTGTGCCATTGTCGGAGTAGCAAGCCAATTCTCAGATTTGTTGTTAATCTTTTGCAAGCTTAGATCTCAAGAACGTTGGGCTCTGATACCATCTTACAAACTTTGATTAAGAAAAAGAGGATTTTTGTATTATTGAGTCTTATGTTTACAAGACAGAAACATACATATTTATAAGAGGTTCCTAAATCTATATAGCCGTTAGGTGCTTTCTATCTATACACAAAAGTGAATCTGTACAAAAATCTTTACATATACTTTCCAATAACAGAATTTAACGTCCCTCTTGATATCTTGCTGATTACCCTGAGATTATATAGGCTGACCTTTCCTTTTAATGATCAATGATGATATGCGAGATCTTATTTATTTCTCAACAAATAGAATAAGAGATTGAATAAGTTTTTTTCTCTCCTCTCTCCTCTAATTCTGAATAAGATCTAATTCCACCATTGAAGTCTCATTAGAATAAGAGCCCGAATAAGTTTTATTCGGAATAAAACTTATTCAAAACGCGTTTGATTTTTTCATTCCGAATAAAACTTATTCAATCGCAAACAAACACAACTCTAGTAAGGATATTTTTAGTCATCATATTCAAATATCATTTTCTTTTATATAAAATATGCTTACATTTAATCAAGAGGGTTATATCCAGAACTTGAATAATCATAGGGGCTATATCCGATTTCATAGATTAGAAGGTGTTATATCCAATTAATTAAGTTTACGGGGGTTATATCCAATTTTGCCTTTATTAAACCATAAGAGGATACACTTTCCCCACTTGTATCGCGGTGGCATCTTAGTACAAGTGTCCGTCTGCTTATTCGGCCGTTCATAGCAAAGTTTTGGAGCTTCATCCTTCCGATCTCGAGCTATGGGGGATATCCATTGAGCCGTAATCAGTGTTCTCTTGCCTCTGACACCAGCAAGTGCGCCAACTGAACATCGGAGCGAGCTGCGTATCTATTTTCGATCTTATGCTTTGATTGCTCCAGGCTTTTGATTACAGCCTGAAATTCCGGTATGATTTCTAAACTGTTAACTGATAGTTTGCTAGAATTGAGTATAGAAAGAAAATGGTGAGAAGAGGCGAAGCTGGGTCGGTTCAAATTCTTCAATATCGGCTACGTAAATTGAAGAAGGCCACAAACAATTTCTCTCGCAAGAATTGGCTAGGGGGCGGTGGTTCTGGAGACGTATACAAGGTAATCATTCAATTGTCCTTTGAAGGTACATTCGCTGTTAGTGAGAAAAATAACCCAAAACTTTTTTGCAAATAATTTTGCTGGGATATGTTTTGGTTTCTTAAAAAGAATTTCTGTTATAGGAAGGGTAGCTTAACTATTTTGTTAGCAATGGCTATGTTTGGCACTCACGCCACGAACAACCAATCCCAGAACAACGCGCATTAAAAAATATTTTCGGTGTTCGCACAGCTTAGTTCGCAAATTCTTCAAAAATCTGGAATCCAGAACAACAGCCCGAATATGCCTTTTTCTTGTTCGTAGCGTTGTTTGGTTCCTGCCGAACATCTTTGTTTGCGAATATCTTTATTCGTAGGTTGCCAAACATGGCCAATATCTATTAATTTCTATACAAATATATATGATCACTTTACTTCTATTTTATTTTTATTTAATATAGTCACCTTTATGTCTTTTTTTAATAGGGGAAATTAAATGGAGAGATAGTTGCTATTAAGAAACTAAAAGGAAATTTTGTAGAAGGAATGGTCAATCTTACAAACGAGGTTTCTATGCTTCATTCTTTAGAGCATGCTAACCTTGTAAAGCTCCTGGGCTTTTGTTCTGAAACTGGACATTATCTATTGGTCTACGAATTTATACAGAATGGAGATCTCTACAGTCACCTTGAAGGTTTGTCAGCTTAATCTTATTTCCTTCGTTCCTGTTATTCTAAAATTTCCATGTGTTACACTAAGTTTCTCTATCTTAACATTTTGAGGGAACTAAAGAGTTTTGTTCTTCTCTTTTTTTTTTTCCTAAATTATTATTTTTTTTGCTGATTGCTAGGTGTGACTGACACCAAAAATTTTCATTGAAAAAAAAAATATTACAACATTACAAAAGACATAATACAATATAGGTACAGTATAAATAGATGCTGCTCACTCTAATTAAACCAGTGACCGATACAATGAAACAATTAAGAAAGCTTAGCTCAATTTTAATCCATTATACAACAGAAAAATAATGCTAAGCTATGGCGAACAGTGTATTATACAGAAAAATGTAAAAGAATTTTACTTGTGACAAAATAAATACCTTATATGGAGTGTTAACTCAATTTGCTATGGTTTCCTTTTATGTATTAGTTTTATTTTTAATCATATTGAACAAACAAAAGATACTTCAATTAAGGTCGGTTTATTAGTAAATAAGTCTTCAATTTTGATAATTATGAAACATAATTAAAAAAAAAAATCCTACTTTTTTCATAAGGTCAAAATGTATTCATTATAGAGTTGAATAATTAAGTGTAATGTCTAATCAATTATATTAATTATAGCAGATATAAATAAGCGTGAGGAAATGACATGGTGCATACGTTTCTACATCATCTATGGAATTGCGAGAGGTCTTTATTATCTCCACCATGATTTAAAGGCCCCTTTCATCCATCGCGATTTAAAACCAGCAAATGTGTTGATAGATGAGCACTACAATGCCAAAATTTCTGATTTCGGCCTTTCAAAGTTTTTGAATAAAAATAAAACACATAATACCACTGAAAACGGAGGTGGCACACCGTAAGTGTTTATATTTTGAAAGATAAAATACATACATTATTGAACATGGAGAATTTTTGTTAATTGGTCTTTCCAAAATTTTTTCTTTCATGTTTTTTTGAAGAGGATATTATGCGCCTGAGGTGCATAGTTTACGAAAGTATTCACCCAAATCAGACGTATATAATTTTGGCCTTATTATCCTGGAAATAATAGCTGGGTGCACGATTCTACATTATGCAGACAGAAACAATGGTGAAGCTCTTCAACATGCTGTAAGTGATAGGCTCCCTTCAAAAATAATTTCATAGCGGCTCATGCATAAAAGAGCACTATATTTTGCCAAATGTAGGATAACATCTCAACTTATTGATAGGTGTGGCGTCGATGGAAGAACAAGAAGCCATTGACAGATATTATCGATCAGTCAATAAGGAATGATAGTAAGCAAGACCACATAAAACGTTGCATTCAAATTGGTCTCCTCTGCATCCAGAATGATCCCAAAAAGCGACCCAACATGGAGGGTGTCTGGCAGATGCTTAATACCAATAACTCATTGCCAGCACCAGATTATCCTGGTTTTCTCCAAGAAGGTACATTTTCTATTTATTATAGGTAGGCACATAATTAATATAAGCCACCAAGAAGGTTTAGTGTTATTAATCACAAATTATTTGCTAATAAGAAATAGCACTTGTGCTGCAACTTGAAGAATCCACACCTGTCATTGGCCTGCCATGTGGGTCCACACAAAGTCCGTGATAATTTCGCTATATCAGCCCAAAAAGCCGAATCACATCAATAGGCATGTTCTAATTTGCCTCTCTTATTTTTAGGGGCCCAATCGGGAGATACAGACTCGACATCATTATCGATGGAGGAAATGAAAGTCGGCTCAACATCAATATCAAAGGAGGAAATGAGAGTCGGCTCAACATCATTATCAAAGGAGGAAATGAGAGTCGGCTCAACATCATTATCAAAGGAGGAAATGACAGTCCACATTACTTCATTATCAAAGGAAGAAAGGACAGTCGCTCGAGATACAGACTCGACATCATTATCAATGGAGGAAATGAAAGTCGGCTCAACATCAATATCAAAGGAGGAAATGAGAGTCGGCTCAACATCATTATCAAAGGAGGAAATGAGAGTCGGCTCAACATCATTATCAAAGGAGGAAATGACAGTCCGCATTACATCATTATCAAAGGAAGAAAGGACAGTCGCTCGAGCCCGTAGGTCAAAGGAAAAGAAAAACCAGTTGGTTGTCATTAAAGGTGTTGGGTACACTTTTGATTTATGTGATCTGTTGAGTGCTTCAGCTGAGGTAATTAGATTACACGTACACTCTGATATGGGTAATATATAATTTAGTACTCTTTGATTTGATGTACTGAGGTTGAAAAATAAATCAGTTCAATGAAAAAGCCATTTATTTGCACAATATAGTCTCAATAATTTTTGCTTCAAAAAGAAAATACTCTCCATAATTTCTGTGGCTAGGGGCATTAGCAAAATATAGCTACTAATAATTGATATTTTCTCAAATAAATTTGGAGCATCAGTTAGACTCACACTACCCACTGACTTGTCAATTACAGCAAGTACGTAGCTAGTAATGAGAAAGTGATGTACATATATATTATAGAATGGATGCTGCATTGTCTCAGTCAATCCTTTTCAGCCTTCAAATTTTATCTTAATTTTTCTTTTCGTACTTCTTTACAATACAATGTAGCTGCTGTCAAAAGGGAGTGAAGGTACTTCATACATAGCGGTATTAGAGGAAGGGATAAAGGTGGTGGTGAAGCGGCTGAAGAATGTGGTGTTGGCACCATACAAGTTTAAGAAGCACATGGGGGAAATCTGCAAGGTCAAACACCGCAACCTCCTTCCCGTTCGTGCGTATTACACCTACGAATACGAAAACTTACTTGTTTTCGACTACGTACCTGCAGGAAGCCTCTCTGCCATGCTACATGGTAAGTTCTTTAGTTGTACAGTTGATTTACTGTTCTGTTCAATTAAATTTTGTGTAGTTTAAGTATTTTTTATGAACAAATAAAAAAGCTACTAGGTTTGTATAGTTCATAAGAGCTACTATTATTCCCTTAGCCCTAGGTTATTTGACAGACAAAATCATACTTCTGATTTTACCGATTTGAATTCCCCACATTAGTTAAGCTAATTTTCATATCTAAAGTATATATATATATATAGAGAGAGAGAGAGAGAGAGAGAGAGCTTTCAATCAAAGCGCATTGACCGGAGTCCCGGTTAAACCCCGTCAGATCTCAATTTCGAAAATTTAAATGACCGATCCAAACCGTTCAATATGATCTCCATATTGAAATCTCCTTGCACACTAAATTTTACATTTTTTTTTAATTTTTAAGAATTTTTTTCGGATTTTAAAAAATCGTTAATCTAATTTGTTCTGAACCATACAAAAACTTCTGTTTTTATAAATCCGAAAAAAATACTTAAAAATTCCAAAAAAATAAAAAAATTGGTCGGCAAGGAGATTTCAATACGGAGATCATATTTGACGGTTTGGATCGGTCATTTGAACTTTCAATATTGAGATCTGACGGGGTTTAACCGGGACTCTGGTCAAAGCGCTTTGATTGAATCCTTCACATATATATATATATATATATATATATATATATATATATATATAGAGAGAGAGAGAGAGAGAGAGAGAGATAGAGAGAGAGAGAGAGAGAGAGAGAGAGAGAAAACATATCGTGCATACTAATGTACGGAAGCTTCGGTTCATACTGATCTGAATTTTTGGATCTGATTCAAAATGACCGATCCAAACCGCCCAATATGATCTCCTTGTTATAATCTCCTTACCGGCCAAATTTTATATTTTTTCGAATTTTTTAAGTATATTTTTCAAATTTTCAAAAATCGCGAATCTAATTTTTTCTGAACCGTTCAAAAATAGCAGTTTTTAAAAATCCGAAAAAAATACTAAAAAATATAAAAAAAATGTAAAATTTGGTCGGCAACTAGATGTACCACAGACAAAATCATTCACCACGGCCACGGCTTTCGTCCCTCGGCCATGGTTTTCATTTTCTTGGCACAGCTTTCGTTTCCTTGGCCACTGCTTTTGCTCCCTCGGGCCACATCATTCACAAGGCCATGGCTCTAGCATCAACCTTTCCTTCTCAAGTCCTCAACCACGGCTTCAGTCCCCTACTAAAACTCTTTCATATGCACTCTGAAGCACCACATTGTAAAAAAAAAAAAAAAAAAGGTCTGAGCCTTTTATCCCAAACTAGTTGGGGTAGGCTAGAAATGACACCCCCGACCCTAGTCATTTCTTGTATATATGGCTGAGTTTTTACGCTGGCTCGCCAAGCCTATCGCAAGCATGCGGGCTTGAACCCTGGATCTCTTAGAAGAGAACCAAGTGCTCTTAGCACCTGAGCTACTAGACCACATGCAAGCACCACATTGTAAAGATGAGAAATATCAACTCCTAGGCGACATACATAACATGTAACTGGACATAAAATGCAAAATCTAAACTATGGATAGACAAACATTTACTCAGTAAAAAGAAAGGCAAAGAAATATTATGTCCCGCTTGTTTGCAAAGACCAAAATCACACTATTAAGCATTAAAGGATCAATAATTATAGTCTGAAGATGAAACACAATATATAATATTAGCACATTAGCACAAAAGATTAACAACTGTCATAAACTCATAATTACTAAAGAACAAAATAAGAAGTAAAATAAAATCTGAAATTCTGCCTTGGCCTTCCCAATTCTTTCTCTGTACAATGAATCAACCACATAGATCTACAGAGACACAAACACAAATTATTAATTAAAAAACTATATGCAATGATTCTTATATACAAGAAAATTTTAGTATGTTCTGTTATGAACTCTTTGGGATAGATGTACCAAATGCTCATTAGTAGTTCCACAAAGTATCAGTCATGCCCTCTATTGGTGGAAACCAGATAATTGCAATCGTATAACTTGTAGAACCAGAATTGAATGAACATGTATAAGACTGTAATTTTAATTTTGCTTACCAATCTATCAGTATTGGAGAAGTAATGCCACAAAAGAGGTCTGAACTTCTCGTCCCCCTACATCCCAGACTGTGAATACTACATTCTTATACTGCACTTTCTCTATAGTAAAACCTGTATGCAGATAACCAGATACAATAATTGCTCATAGTAAGTCCATGTTAGCCCACTTTAGGTTAAGCATAATTAATAAAACAAATTTTCATTGCAATGCAAGTGAATAATGTTTAAATGCATAATCAGATGCAGATTCAGGCCTTCTTAGATCAAACTGAGATATAAGGAGTATTAAGGCTTATTTAATAATCTCCAAAAAGAAAAAAAAAGCCTTATTTGATAAGTTGACCATTGATTTGAGTCTTTCACTGGGGCTTAATGCAATTATTCTTTTACATAACAAAATAACAAAATTGTTGTTGCTTATCAGTTCTAACCACGACAAACATGTGAAGACATAAAAAGTGCCTACCAATTGTATGTACAGTGGATAGAACTTCTCCAATGTTTACCAGCAGCTGGAGGGTTAACGGACGAGTCTGTGTAACGAAGAGGATGGTGACATGCTTCTTGCTGTCATCTACCTCCTCTTCCTCCATCTTTCTGATAATATATGTCACCCTGGTCTGCCACCTAACAATAAAATTGATATCATCAGAATTCAGCAAGAAAATACTAACAATGAACTATCCAATGATGGGACTGCTAATTCTGAAAAGAAATGAGTATACTTTATGTATTTTAAGAGAGGCTTTTGGTATGAGGGGATTTTGGGCACATTTTCTCTGGCACGAAATCCTCTGTAGTCACTATACGATAGCGGATTAGTGTTTGTCCGTCCAATATATGATGGGTGCCCCGTAATTAATATCAAACCCGTCAAGATTCGTGTGTCCGGTAAAAATTTGTCTGTCGAGATTAGATCGTACGGACAAAAATCGGTCTGCTACACGATAGCGGACCAAGTCCTCTACAGAGGATATCGGTCCCATTTTATTCTGGAGCTTTTTTCACGCTTTTGGACCCACTTTCGTGCGTCCAAAGCAAATGGGAATCACATCCTCTACCGCGCTGCAGAGAGCAGTGCTTTCATCTCAACCATCCAATCTATGATGGATGCCCCGTGATTAATACCAGGCCCGTCGAGATTTGTGCGGCCCGTATAAATCTTCCTGTCGATATTAGATCAGACAGATAGAAATCGGTCCAGCGATTTTGGTGGGCTACAGAGGATTTTGGTCCAAAGCAAATGTGTCCAAAAGCACCCCATTTTGTCTTCTACAAGGTTTGGGTTTAATATGGCAAAAGGCCCCTCATTAGAAAGTTACAATACATTGTCCTAATGAGCAAAATCAGCAATCATTTGGGGGTGCCTATTTATTGAACGGACAAAGTGTTTCTTATTAGAGTTTAATATTACCTTTTTATGAAGTTAGAATAATTCTCCAGTTCTTCAGACAACTAATCTAATTAATGTTGCCATCAACTGTATATTTGTCCTTTTCTTTGCTACCACGCTTTTGTAGCCAGGAGCCCAGGATTAGTGGATTACCAAATGTACAAGTTGTAATGTGTCAATTTATATGCTTTCGTTATTTAATTCCTCAACGAAAACTACTTTTTAATCAAAAGACTTCTGCTACCGAATCTGTACTTTATGCTCAGTAAAATATTATATTAGAGGAGTAATCACTAGAGAGTGTATTGTAATCCTTGAAGTCACAGGTTATATTTAAATTGTTTTAAGTGTGTTAATTTTTCTGATAACACCTTGTTATGTACAAATTTTCTTTAATGAATTTCAAAACATGGCCATTTATTTTTTGAAAAAATCTTAGGACTTTTTGTTTCATTTATTAAAAATTTTCTAGTACTGCCATCTCCTTTTAACTAGAATACTTCAGTAAGAAGAAAACAGCAATTAAAATTAGACTCCACTTAACACAACTTGTGGATTTGGTGCCTTCTTTAAATTTGAACTGTCTTTACTCATACCTTGCTTTGTCAATTAGAATTCCAATATGCTTTTTATTCCCTAAAATGTTTATATTCTAATACTTATTTTATGTAATTGTTTGTTATTTCAAATAGGAACTCGAGGTTCACGGGCGAGCCCACTAGACTGGGACAGAAGGATGCGGGTGGCACTAGAAGCTGGCCGTGCCCTGGCCCATTTACATACGGGCCCGCACCTGGTCCATGGAAACATTAAGGCCTCTAATGTGCTCCTACGGTCTGACTTAGAGGGTGTTGCACTTTCTGGCTATACCCTTTATCCCCTCTTCGGCAACTCAACCCCTCCAACCAGTTCGGCCAGAGGATATCGTGCACCAGAGTTTATAGAAAGCCCCACATTTAAGTCTGACGTGTACAGCTTTGGCGTGCTTCTTTTGGAGCTGCTCAGTGGCAAAGCACCTATCCAGGTACATTCACTTTAAACTTTACCTTTTAGTGTCTCTACAAGGTATTAATAATTAGGGAAAATTGGATATAACCCCCTCAAATCTTGCTCTGAGTAGGAAAAAATGATCTGAGGGCATTTTTGTCCAAACATATAAGAAATGAAATTTTCTATTTAAAATATGAGTGAAATTCATCAAAAGGTGTTATTTCCTTAACTATATAGATTACAAGGGTTATCTCCAATTTTGATAATTACAGGGGTTATAAGCAAGATTTGAGGGGTTTTATCCAATTTTGCCTAATAATTATTTCAATAGTTTTTTTTAGGGTCCATAATTATTTGAATAAATGAAGCTGTCATTGTATATGTGTATCAAAATTCTGTTTGAACAACCTAATAAATAAAAAATATTGATGTCATTTGTCTGTTGTAACAATCAGTAAAACACTTCACCAGCAGATTGACCAAACTAACCATACATTAGATGGATTTTTGGTGGATTTTTTATATATCTTCATAGAATCATAGTCCAGCAACATGTTAGGTCTAATAGTAAGCTTTACATATTATCCACTTTTTGGGTCCAGACAGCCGGTGTATGAATCAATTCCTTTGCTGATTTTCTCTTAACTCAATTGCCTCAGGCATCGTCAGGTGAAGAAGGCATTGACTTGCCATCATGGGTCCGGTCGGTGGTGCTCGAGGAGCGGTTCCAAAACATCAATGAGGCAATACAGTTGCTGCAGATTGCAATGCCATGTGTTGCAATGGTGCCAGATGAGCGTCCTGACATGATTGAGGTTGTTCGAATGATGGAAGAGATTGCCAGTCGAGATGCGACAGATGTAGAGGAGGGAGTTAGGCAGAGGTGTAGTCTGTAACTTTCCAAAGTTGTATTAGCATTCTTACGCTTTACATATTATTCACACCCAATATCCATATGCATAAATGCCCAGCAAAGCGGGTTATTGCGCGTGTACACTTGGCTGGAAAATGAGGGGCTCTTAGAAAATTAAAAAGAAAACTTTCTAGGAGTAAATGGTCGATTGAGCATGAATCGAGGTGCTTGTTGAGTGGCAAAAGCAGCTGGAGGAGAGAAGGAAGAGATAATAGGAGAGGTTGACTGAGATTTTAATAGAGCTTCAAAGCCAAGAAGCAAACCCTGCAGATCAGCAAAGGAGAAGGTCTCAGTTCGACTTACAGCAGCAATTGAGGCAACAAATGGATTGAACTCAGGTCCCAAGCCACTGATAATGTTAGAAACCATCTCATCATTGGATATAGGAGATCCAATGAAGGCTAATTCATCAGCCAGATGTCTCATGGTGTTGAGATAGTCAGTGCAGCTGGATGTGCCTCTTGTAGTATGTTGCAACTGGCGCTTCAGATCAATAAGTCGAGCTCGAGAAGATGCAAACGATTGATGCATAGATGACCAGATTTCAAAGGTTGTGACACATGAGACAGTTTGAGACTATCGATTCAGTCAAGGAAGATCTGATCCAACCTAAGAGAAGTTGATCCTGACGATGCCATGGTAAGAACGCTGGATTGAAGCTTGTTTGACCATCAGATGTTGTCAGAGTGGGAGACGGTGGAGGGGACCGAATGAACTTGGTGAGATTGTAACCATGGATAAGAGTTAAGATCTGGCTCTTCCATGTGAGATAATTGGTTGCACTGAGCTTGGTAGCGATAGGGAGGGTGAGAGAGATAATTGGATCAGTTTGAGAAGTAGAAGAAAGAAGAGAAAGGTGTGGAATTATGAGTGTCATCAGTGGTGTTAGCCATGGAGGCCCTGATACCATGAACGCAATAGCAAAAGAATGCAGAGAGAAGAAGATATTTCTAGTTCATTTCAATTGTAATTGTAATTGATTTTTTTTTTTTTTTTTGGATGAAAGCCCGTAGGCAATTGTAATTGTTGTTACACTGTACAGTCCCTTATCTATATTTATAGAACCTTCTATTCTCACTCTCTACTGTCAGTTTTATGCTCCTCAGGGAATCTTCACAATGCCGCTGATGTCCATTTGAGTCAATACTGGAGCTGTCCAGTTGTATTACTAACAGAGTACCTGAAATCCAAAACAAAAAAATAGGAATTAGAGAAGGCTCCGTTTGGATGGTGTGAGAATAAGAGGAATAAGGAAAGAAGTATTGCGAAGTATGTAACTTTTGGATTGTTTATAATAAATTTGAGAGTAGGAAGAAGCTATTTTTATATTCTTACACCCATCCAAACGGAGCCAGAGAGAAGCTTGTGAGAAGTCAAAGCGGTTGGTTTATGTTGAATTGTGTTATCTATTGTGTCGTATAATATTCTCAACTCGAAGGGTGGTTATATTTTTCAAAATCCACCGTGGGACTGTTTGGATCGTTTAGGAATAAGAGGAATAGTCTATTTTTAGACTGAAAATATTGGGAAGTGTGTAACTTTGTGAAAAGTTTGAATAATTAGGAATAAATTTTCGTCTAGAAAGAAATTATTTCTCTTATTCCTAAATAATCCAAACGCCCCATAAAATTAGCTCCTTCATTTTTCGAATATAATTGAAATTGTTTGATTTTTACAGCGCTGTCCACGAAAACCAATAACATTTATGCCAGTACTTCTATACGAGGCGATGTCAGACTCGTAAACCTAACTTTTGAGCTTTTTTTTTTTCTAGCAAAGAAAAAATATTTTGACGATATCATTATCGATACCGGTAATCACGACCATTCAACGTGTGGACATAATTTTATTTCAAAAGTATTATTATCATTTCTTTTCTTAACCAATGACCAATAAAGAATTATAACGTCAAAAGTAAAATAAAATGACAAATTACGCTTTTTTTTTTTTAATCTCCTGTTGATATTGCTTTTCTTGGTCTCTATTTTAATAATTTATCATAGAAAAGATGCTGCAATATCAAGCGATAATTTTATTTCTATTTAGAATGAACATCCAGCCATTGATTTATATCCTTCAATACATTAGTGTCTACATTGTTGGTCTAATTTCTTCTACCCTTAGCTCCGTTTGGATAAAGTGTGGGAAGAAGGAAGAAGGGAATAAAAAAATAAATTTATTATAAACAATCCAAACTCTTTACAAAATTACACACTTCCCAATACTTTTTCCCACTTCTTCCCTTCTTCCCTTCTTTCCACACCTTATCCAAATTGATATTCAATGTGCTTTTATAAGTAGTAGGGATGCTGGTTAAGCCGGAATGGGTTCAACAATCACTTGCAAATAAAATTTCACGTGTTTCGATATGATTTCTATTTTTTTTTTAAATTTATTCAAATTAAACAACGTCCTGACTGTGTTTGAAGTGAAATACTACTCTCTTCCTGTTTTATTAACAAGGAAACAAAGTTTTTAGCAATTATCTCGAGTCAGGACTCAGGAGGCGGCAAGTGCATCTACTGCAGTATGCTCTCCATCATGCGCTGATATATCACCGTCACCCCCCAAAATTTTTGTATTCTTTAAATAATAAAACTTTCACTCCAATAACTTTTTCCGTTAACATAGACATTGAGTCTTATTGTAACAAAAGTTTTGAAAAAAGTACGAAAAATTCATATACTAAGAACACATGGAATTAATCTTGGGAAGCAATAGCAATACATCAAAATTTGCATTGGCATTCTTGTAAAGGCCCATAACCATTTATTTTAGTGATTGCCAACTCTATATCTTCTGGTAATAACGATATCCTATACTGCTTCAAAGACACCAGCAAGGCTACTGCGCGTCTGCGCCTGAGGAGACCAAGGCACTCAGCCAGCTCAAACAATGCTAGTACTTGGCTTGAGATGGCATAATGTTTCAGCAAAGCCGGCCTTGGTGCCATCCTGTTGAGCTGTCAGCGGCTTTACAAGCTTGAGAGAGTGAATTTTTTTTTCCAGACCTTTTTGAGTTTGATTATTATGAGGATAACAGGAGTAGAACAAATGATGGTGAATAGGATGATGATGTGGAATATAATAGGTCTGATGATGGCATGATTGTAAGCAAGGGCTTTATGGGTGCAATTTGGGGTGAATTAATGTTTCCTATTTGTGAGGCATTTTTGCTGATGCATAAGTTGGGTAAACAGAATTTAAGAACATTTTGTAGTCTGTACTCTCATGGTCTGGCTTACTACCATATGCTTACAAATCCGCTGTTTAGCCTAAAATCCACTGTTTATTGTGCTTAGGTTTATCCTCCATTGTACTATTTGACAGAAGCCAACTAACAAAAGAACATAATTGAAACACTGATAGTCTGAAGACCACAAATTCTAAGACAAAAAGAGTAATGAAAGTCAAAACTAAACAAGGATCTTTTTATTACTTAACAACAAAACACTTTGCACTGAACATTTAAATATTGGCTCCTAGTTGCCATGAAATACATATTAGCTCCTAATATCCCAGAAACCAACAAAAGCTTCCTAAGGAAGAACAAACTTACACCTCTTATGTTTGTTGGGAACCTGACACAACTAGTGCATCTTTTGTTCTAAAGCCTTAACAATGGAGTCACCTCTCTTTAGTAAGCTCTCAAGCATTGCCACCTTCTCCAATAACAATTGTACATTGGAATCAGCCGAGACAACCAACTTATCAGCAATCTTTAGAGTAGCACACAGCTAGATATAAGAAATGATACAGAATACATATTATTAAAAATATTGCTTAAATAAGTCAGATTCAACAGCAGAGCTAATGCACTAGTTTGCGTTGTCAAAGCTTTCCCTTCCTTATGCTGTGTTAATTTATCTTTTTAATTTTCTGATGTAAACCTGTGTAATTTTTATCATACAACTACTATTTTTGCTTTATGCTCATAAAAAAAAAATTTGTCAGAGTTGCAACTTGCAAGTAATTTACATCCAAAACACGCCTCTATGAAGGGCATCAGATAAATTTGCTTGATGCCTTGGACACACCACTATTTGCAGTCTTCTTATTATTTAAGTCATAGAAGTAATCTAAAATTGCTTAGGAACTTGTTCAACTTAAATCAGGTAATAAGGTGTGATCATGATTCAGAGATCACAGTTAATAAGAAAATGAGTAACGGGTTAATAATTTTTGGTAACATGATAATAATACATTCTAATGTGAATTGAGCAGAAAAATATTGGTACTGTCATTTTATGGAATTAAAGTGGAATGTGCAACCAAAAAGGTAATAGTAGAGCATATTTAATTTCAGTCACATACCTTTACCATCAAATTTGTCCATGAGTGATCATTTCCATCAAGTGATTTCACTAATTCATTGTAATGTTCCTGATATGTAAGAAGTAAAACAAAATTATATAAGCGATAAAAATCAAACATAACATTTCATTGAACTGGATAGTGTTTTTTATACATAAAAACATCAATATCTCTTCCTTGAACAACAATATTGAGATTGTTTATTATCAGTACCATTATGAGAAGGTAAATTTCAGAACCGACAACTTATCCATGAAAATAATGTAACATTTACAAATAATAGCAAAACTAAGGAATTGAGTGTCAGTACAGAACACATTGGACTTCAATTTTTGTTTCAAACGAAGCAAATTGGATATGAATTACAATATATTCCGAAACCAAAATTAGATATGGGTAAACTAAAGTCAAATTAAATAACAATTTTAATTGCAAACAGCTAGGAGGTAAATGATGCTTAATCAAGCAATCTAACATGGCACGTAAAAACCTTCAAAAATCGTCCAATTTGCTCATCAACTGACCAAACCAAAGGAACTAATCTGATATATACAGAGACTGTGAGAGAGAGAGAATGAGTTACCTCAAAGAGGCGATTGAGATCAGACGGTGAGGATGGCTCGGAAAGAGAGGTAGGAGAGGCAGACGAAGAGGACGGGATCTCTTGGCTTTCGACGGTGCTGACGTCATCGTCGGCGACGTCGCATAGGAGATCGCCGATGCACAGCAGTGGGCCCCCTACACCTCGCATCTTTCTTTCTCCTCTCTCTCTCTCTTTTCCTTTTTTTTATGATGATCGTGAAAATGTCTCTCTTTCTTACAACAGACAGCCGTCTGATTCCTGTTTCGGGTCATCGGGTTATCGGGTATGGTCGCTCTTTTCATATCTGATTTCTCAAGTTCTCAACTCTGATTTTATTTTGGGCTTTAAAAGCTAATTGTAGCTGGGTATTTAAATCAGCCCATGGGCCTTTCACCATTTGAAAATAATCTAGTAATCAACCTTAGAACACCATCTCAGCTCAGCTTCTTCTCCTCTCTGAAGTCTAAACCCTACACTCCTTCCTTGCTCGCGCCACTCGCCAAAACCCTGTGCTCAGCCATGAGGAAAGCTTTACAAGCCTCTTTGAACTTGTCCCCATTTCTCTCCTTCTCCCGTTCTCTATGCGCCTCCAGATCCCCACCAGCGTGCCTTCCCTCTCAACCCAATCCCGAGCCCCATTCGGGTCGCACTCTCAGTTCTCTGTTCGATTCAGAAGAGGTCTCAGAAGAAGCGATTGTCAACCAACTGTTATCCAATCAACATGACCCAAAAGCTGCTCTCAAGTACTTCAATTCGGTGAAGGTTTCTGATGGTTTTGTTGGGAATGACCTGGCTTGTGTTATGCTTAACATACTCATTCAATCCGGGTCGAAGAAAAAAGCATCGAATTTTCTGAACCCGTCGTTCTTCTCTGACCCGGGAACACGACCTGATGTCCTTGTGGATCGGGTCATTGATGCTTCTACAAGGTTCGGTCTCAATGGTCGCATTTTTACGTACCTGTTGCGTTCGTATGTTTATTCGGGTAAGGTTAAAGAGGCATCAGAGGCTTTCAGTTACATGTCCCTAAAAGGTTTGGTTATCGGTCTACATACCAGAAATCAGTTGTTGTTGTATCTTGTACAGTCGAACTTGTTCGCAATAGCACAGAATCTGTACAATGGGATGAAATCTAAAGGTTTGTCTTTCAATATTTTCACATTTAACATAATGGTTAAGGGATGTTTAGATTCTAAAAGATTAGATGAAGTTGATATGTACCTGAAGGATATGGCAGATGCCGGTTTGAAGCCTAATAAGCATATGTATGGTGCACTTATCAGATATGCTTGCATGAAACGAGATTTGCCACAAGCTTTAAGGATTGCAGATGAGATGAAAGTGGCCAACTTGGTACCAACTCAATTTATTTATAACACTTTAATTGGTGCATGTGTTAAGGAAGGAGAGATTGAGAAGGCATTAAATTTGAAAGATGAAATGATGTCACATGGTATACCACTTAATGTAATCGGGGCGACCAGTCTCATGAAAGGGTTTTGTTTGAAGGGAGAATTAAACAGTGCATTAGATTTGTTTTCGACAATCCTTGAATCTGGTGATGCGCCGAATAAGGTTACCTTCTCAGTTTTGATTGAAGGCTGTTTTAAATTAGGATATTCTAAAAAAGCTCATGAGCTTTATTTGAAGATGAAAGAGATGGGTATAGCACCATCTGTTTTCAATCTCAATACAGTTATGAGGTGCTTATTGAAGGTAGATAAATTTAATGAGGCAAAGAGCTTGTTTGAGGAGGCAGTACAAGTAGGAATCCCTAATGTAATATCTTTTGACATTTTGCTTCACTGGCTGTGCCAAAAGGGTAAAATTGAAGAGGCCAATAATTTGTGGGCTAAGATGCTAAGTTGCAACTTGAAACCCAGTGTTGTTTCTTACAATACTTTGATTTACGGCCTTTGTAAGAGGGAAAATATAAATTCAGCCATGGCTTTATATTCGGAAATGCGCCAAAAAGGCTTAACACCAAGTGCTATAACTTACAGCACCCTCATGAATTATTATGCAAAGAAAAATGAATTTCATAAAGCTCACAACCTGTTTGAAGAAATGCAACTGTTAGGCATTCCTTGTAATGAGTTCATATACAACACCCTGATCAATGGGCTCTCCATTTCTGGCTGCATGTCGGAGGTGAATGAGATGTTATCTGAGGCTACGAAAGATGGCTTTGTCCCCAGTTGCATGACTTATAACAGTATCATAAATGGGTTTGTAAAGGCTGGCAACATGGCTTGTGCTGCCGCCACTTACCAGGAAATGTGCAAGAGAGGCATTGACCCTGATATTGTTACTTATAGTAGCTTTATTGATGGTTACTGTAAGTCTAGTTGCTGTGACTTGGCGCTGAAGTTTCTTAATAAAGTAAATAGGAGGGGTTTAAAAATAGATGTGTGTACTTATAATACGCTTGTTGTAGGGTTTAGCAGAGAGGGAAACATGGAAGCTGCAACAGAGCTGTTCCATAACTTGAAGCAATTAGGGTTACCTGCAAGTGCAATTGTATACAACAGTCTCATATCTGGGTATAAAGACTTGGGAGAAATGAAACCCGCACTCGATCTGTTTGATGAAATGTCTGCTCTAGGAATCCCATGCGACACAGCCTTATACACTACTCTAATAGATGGGTTGTTCAAATCAGGCGATGAAAATTCTGCATTGGAGCTGTATAATGGGATGATTGAAAAGGGGATTTTGCCTGATGTAATTACCTTTACTGTCTTGACACACGGGCTGTGCAGGAATGGGCAAGGGGAAAGGGAAAGCGCCAAGAAGGTTCTAGGAGAAATGGAGAGATTCGGTGTGAAGCCCAGTGCGCATATTTACAACATGTTGATAAATTCGTATTTCCGGGAAGGGAAGTTCCAGGAAGCTTTTTTCCTGCATGATGACATGCTTGAAAAGGGAATTATACCAGATGAATATACATATGATATTCTTGTGGGTACAAAGCCACCAGTGGCGGATGAAAGAGACAAACAAAGGGAAAATCAAGATTACGGTTTGGCTGCTTGAGGTTGATTTTGCTTGAAGATTCAAATGTGATACAATTGAAGGTTGGGAGGTGTTGTAAATAGTGATTTTGAGCTTCAGCTGAAGCCTTGTGAGGGTTTCAGTAAAGGATGGTGGTGCCAGATTAAGGTTTCACTACAATTTTTCCTTTTTCTCTTACCATGTAGAATTTTCAGTAATCAGAAAAATTATTATAAAGGTAATTGGAACAATTTTGTCTGTTTTACTTTTCTGTACACTGAAAGGTTCTGTTCAGCTGCCAACTTTTTTTTTTCTCCTCCCCAATTTTACTGCTGCTCTCTTTTTTTGTACATCTACCGTTTGGATCTAAAGCACATAGTGGTCCATGTAGCATTGCCTAGATTGCTAATAAAACGTATAATGTAACATTAAGATAATTATTGAAAGTTATAAGTTTGGATTTGGCCAAGTGTAGCCAATACAGTCTTTTATTTATTTATACAAACTATATATGAAATAGAGGTCCTATACACAAGCGAGGCCTCCTACAAAAAACTTTAGTTAACTGGCGTTTGAGTTCTAATTTTCCATGTCTGAAAAAGGTTTATTTTGGATTACATGTCCCCAACTTAATTGATTTCGCATTACTGGGATGCGTTATGGTACCAAAAGGGCTATCGTCAGTAAAAAAAACCCTTTCTCCCGTTCAGTTCTATTCTCAAATTGAGACCGATTGAACAGTGGAGGGAAAAAAGGGTAAGAACGGAGATTGTTCTGTTGGAGAGGCAATTTGAAGATTAGGGAGGAAAGAGGTTTTAATTTGGGTTTTTTTTTTACTGACAATAGCCCTTTTTTTTTTTTGATGAAATACAATAGCCCTTTTGAGTATGAAGAGAGAACTGCAGAAAGGGTTCAGGCGAAACGGAATGTAACACCCATCTGAACACGACCATTGTTGCAAAAACTTAAAGAACACCACTGTGTATATGATAAAAGGATTTCTCCTGTTCAAATAATAGTTAAAGAGTTGCTTAACAGCTATTAAGCAGTTACTCTGATTGTTATGACCAAAAGTCACCTATAATTAGGCATTCAGAATGTATTAAAAAAATAAGTTTCAACAAATAAAACAGAAGATTGATTTCTTTTTATATATTACTTATCCTCATGAATCTCATTATCTGTGCTTGATGGGGAAGAATATGACATTGGGACGGTTCAAGAGCTGAAATGGCCAGAGGCCATAATCACAGTATCGTGGAAAGATATAATACCTTGTAATAAAGAGAGGTTTTGCACATGATAGTTTTGGTTTTCCTTTCTTTTTGTCCATTTCAAGTTTTGTAGGCTAGGTAACGAGACAGAGAAAAATAATTCCCAATTTTGTGCTCGGGTATATAGATTACAGACTGATTATTGTATTTTCTAAAACGAATTGAGAAGTTGTTATCAGTACCGTGTACTATTTGGCATCAGTGAGAAATAGTATTGCGTTGGTTAGATTTCTCCTGTAAAGCTCTAGCTATTAGGTGAGGTTATTCTGAGAACATCTTGAATAAATTTTATACGCCATAAAGGTTCAAATAATTTGAAGACCCTCACAATTTTTTTTTAATGTAATTTTCCTTATGCGTGCATTCCGTCTTGGGCTCCTAAAATTCGAAGATTTTTTCCTTTTTAGTTTGGATGTTAAGAATTCAGATTTTTATGGATCTTAGTTTTTTTGTAATGGCTGGTTTTAGCATTGCCAATCAAATATATTTTTTTATTCAGAAATATAAATAATGTCATTTTTGTGGTAAGGCTTGCAAACGCAACGAGACGATCAGAAAAAACCCATTTCGTTAATAGTTTCGTTTATGACACGAAACAAAAAAATAATTTACAGTACTCATTTCGTTTCAAAAAAGACGATCAAAACAATCGAAATGATCAATTAACTAACCATCAATTGTTTTCCTATTTCAAAATGTAAACAAAAGCAATCACAAAAAAGAACACGAAGATTTTACGTGGTTCGATACAATGTGTACCTACGTCCACGACTCACACACACCACATTTTTTATTTCTTTTCAATAATTTGTTATATTACAATACAAGGAGAGAAAGCCTATATATCGAATAAATTTCTTTGACAACAAGTTAAGTGTTTCTTGCACACCAAGTCATTCATGACTTGCATATCAAGTCAAGTGTTTCTTGTGCTTCAAGTCTGATGTTTATTCCTTGCCAAGTCAATTGTCACATTAGATCCAAATTAAGATCTTTTGTGACATTATGTTCTAACACTCCCCCTCAAATTGGCATGTAGATATCTCGCATGCCCAACTTGTAAATCATTCCATGAAAGATGGTATTGGACACCCCTTTTGTCAATATGTCTGCAAGTTGTTCTTCAGTCCTTACATGAGGAATGCTAATGATTTTATCTTCTAACTTATGCCGAATAAAGTGTCTATCAACTTCAATGTGCTTGGTTCTATCATGTTGCACCGGATTGTGAGATATTGCAATAGCTGCCTTACTGTCACAAAACAGTTTCATCTCCTTGTTATCATAGAAGCTAAGATCCTTGAGTACTCACTTTATCCACAATAATTCTTGCAGTCCTTTAGCAATTTCTCTGTACTCAGCTTCAGCACTTGATAAACCCACTACCTTCTGCTTCTTACTTCTCCATGTGACCAAATTGCCACCAACAAAAGTGAAGTACCCAGATGTAGATTTCCTATCAGTCAAATCTCTTGTCCAGTTAGAGTCTATATATCCTTCAACCTGAAGATGTCCATTTCTCTTGAAAAAGATACCTCGTCCTGGAGATCCCTTAAGATACCTAAGAATCCACATAACAGCCTCCATATGCTGCTCACTAGGAGCATGCATGAACTGACTTACCATAGAAACTGCATAGGCAATATCAGACCTAGTATGTGATAAGTAAATCAATCTCCCTACCAATCTCTGGTATTGTTCTTTGTTTGTTGGTACCTGATCAGAAAATATTCCTAATTTGTTGTTCTATTTGGTAGGTGTGTCTACAAGTTTGCAATCCAACATTCCTGTTTTAGCAAGCAAATCTAGTACATATTTTCTCTGAGATAGAGATATACCTTCTTTGCTCTGTGTGATCTCAATCCCTAGGAAGTACTTCAATCCGCCAGGTTCTTCATTTCAAATTTTTGGATAATTTTCTCTCTAGATCTTGGATTCCTTCAGAGTCATTACCTGTGATTATCATGTCATCAACATAGATTATCAAGATTACAATTTTTCCTTTATTCTTGTAAAAGAACTATGTATGATCTGTATCACTCTCGGTGTATCTATATCCTTTCATTGCATTGCAAAATCTTCCAAACCAGGCCCTTGGAGACTGTTTTAGACCATATAGTGCTTTCTTCAACTTGCACACAAGAGGTTGTTCACTTGAATGACCATATCCTCGTGGGATGTCCATGTAGATTTCATCATTTATGTCCCCATGTAGGAATACATTCTTCACATCAAACTGATGTAGTGGCCAATTTTTATTTGCTACGATGGACAACAGTATTCTAACAGTATTTAGCTTGGTTACAGGTGAGAATGTCTCCTGATAATCTACCCCATATGTCTGAGAGTACCCTTTTGCAACTAGCCTAGCTTTATACATGTCAATTGCTCCAGTGGGTCCATATTTAACTGTAAATATCCATCTGCAACCACTGTCTTTTTATCTCTTGGCCTACTCACTAGTTCCCAGGTCTCATTCTTTTCAAGTGCATCCATTTCTGTCTTTATTGCATCCATCCATTTGGGATCACTGAGTGCTTCATTCAGATTTCTTGGAATGTGAACTGACGCCAAGGTTCTATCAAATTCTTTCACAGAATCTGGCATGTGAGACATAGCCATAAAGTTTGCCATTGCATACCTGCCCTCACCAACCTCATCTGGTCTATACCTCTTAGGAAGTCTACCTCTGTTAAACCTGAAAGGTAACTGATAACCAGTATTAGTAGTAACGGGTTCAACATTACTTACCTCCGACTCCGGAGTTTGGTCATGTGGCGAGGGAGGAGACTGTATCATTTTTTCAATGTCACTTTCCAAATTCTCTTCTGTTGGACTCGAATCATCAAGTGAGTCAATTTCTTGGTCGGATTTCTCACCTTCAATCTCCAAATTCGGATCGAAATGGTCTGATTTCGGACCGAAATTTTCAGAGTTCGGTGCGAAATTTGTCTCTGTTGTCATTGTTTCCTCTCTGTTCGGACCGAAATTTTCAGAATTCGATCTGAAATCCGTCTCTGTTGTCATGGTTTCATCTCTGTTTGGTCTGAAATTTGTATCCTTTGTTGCATCAAACCAAGGTTCATTATTTATGACACTCTCCCCCTGAAAATGAGCCTGATCTTTCACAAAATACCCCTCATTTTCAATGAAAGTCACATCCATTGTAGTATAAATTTTTCTTGAGACTGGGTTCATACACCTATATCCCTTTTGGCGTGGACCATACCCTATGAACACACATTTTTCAGCACAAGGATCCAACTTTGACCTTTGATGTTTCTGTATATGAACATAGGAAATACACCCAAATACCTTTTTGGGGCCGTTTGGATTGAAGTGAGAATTTGAGAATTTCCTATTCCTAGACATAAATTTATTATAAACAATCCAAACTATTCACAAAGTTACACACCTCCTAATAAATTTATGCCTATGAATAGGAAATTCCCCAAATTCCTAAGCGATCCAAACGGCCCCTTTGGTGGAATTGTAAGGACAAAGAGAATTAAGCAGTATTTTGAAAGTACTTGCAAGGGTGTTTGAAAGTCAAGTACCACAGAAGGCACCATATTCATCAAGTAATCTGCTGATGTAACTACATTATCCCAATAAGAATGAGGTACATTATTTTCTAGCATCATTGTTCTAGTCATTTCTAGGATTTGCCTATTTTTTCGCTCTGCTATGCCATTTTGTTGAGTGCCTACACAACTTGTTTCATGTATAATCCCATTGGTGTTAAAAAATTCTCCTGCTTTTTTTGTTGACAAATTCTCTTCCATTATCACTTCTGAAAATTTTAACATTTCTATCAAACTGGCTCTTTACCATGGTAACGAAAGATTTGATGGCAAGTGGTACCTCACTTTTATGCTTGATCAAATTAATCCATGTCATTATGGTACAATTGTCAACAAATAACACAACCCATCTATTACCACCTACGGATCAACTGGGGAAGGCCCCCATACATCAGAGGAGTGGTTTTGTCATTATCCAAGTTCTTAGCAAAATGGGTTCGATGGCTCTTAGATTTAATACATATCTCACACTCAAAAGATTCATTCTCAAATCCAGAAAATAAACTTGGATAAAGTTTCTTGAGGTACCCGAGTGAAGGATGGCTTAAACGTCTGTGCCACATCCAAATTGAAGACTTCCTACTTGAACTCGAGCCAGCAGATAAGTGAGCTCTTCCAGTTGCTATGTCTTCCAAATGATACAGTCCTCCTTTCTTAATACCACGACCGATAATCTCCTTTGTCAGAAGGTCCTGAAAGAGGCAAAATCTGGGATACATGAGTACAATACAAGGAAACAATAAAGTATTTGAAAGAGTTAGAGAAGAGAAAAATTGAACATCTCCGGCCCCTGTGACTAGATAAACTTTCCCATTTGCATTGACGATCTCAGTCCTCCTTGGATGAGATTCTCTTATCAAGTCGTCCTTATTATAAGTCGTATGATCGATTGCCCCAAAATCTATAATCCAACAATCGTTTAGGTTTTGGATATGAGTCATGGTTTCTGGTACTTTGGTTGTTAGAGATTTGTGGTCGGTTTCAGTGTTAGAATTCAAGGAAGAAGGATCAACTGCACAGTAACACGCGCAAGGAATAAACTCGCACAGTAACTCGGTGAGATCTGGTCTAGAAGAACGAGTCTGATTGTACAGTAATTCGCACAACGAGGAATCGACTGTGCAGTAACTCGCACAGGGATAAAAAAAAGATAATAACGCACAGATCTCAGAACCTACCGCTCTGATACCATGTAAACAAAAGCAATCACAGAAAAGAACACGAAGATTTTACGTGGTTCGGTACAATGTGTACCTACGTCCACGACTCACACACACCACACTTTTTATTTGTTTTCAATAATTTGTATATTACAATACAAGGAGAGAAATTCTATACATGGAATAGATTTATTTGATAACAAGTTAAGTGTTTCTTGCACACCAAGTCACTCATGACTTGCATGTTAAGTCAAGTGATTCTTGTGCTTCAAGTCTGAAGTTTCTTCTTTACCAAGTCAAATGTCACATTAGATCAAATTAAGACTTTTTGTGACATCATATTCTAACACAAAATGATCAAAATATGTAATTGTGTTCGATTTGTTGCTTTGATAATTAATTTATATATATTTTTCTATTTTGCATGTATAATTAACCAGTGCAATATTTCCAATAATAAAAAATTGTTTCTAAATACTTAAAAAAAATAAATAATACATAAAAATGACATAAAGAGTTAAAAAAAATTAATGAAATGAAAGAGGTCAGTTTCATTGACCATTTCAAAGGAGACGAAATGAAACAATGAGTTGCATTTGCAGCTCTATTCGTGATTCGGACCTTGATCACTTGGTTAGCGGAATTTATTCAAATCATTGGGCCGAAAAGGAGTAGGAACCTTAATTTCCGAAAAATTAAAAAATAATACTAAATTAATATAATATATTGAAAATAATGTCAAAATAATAATATTTTTTAAATAGTATCACGAGATCGGAATCCCAGATTCCGAACGCAAGATCGAAATTTGAGATTTCGATCTTGCGTTTTACCCTATATCACGGATTCCGATCTCTCTCTCTCTCCTCGCTGTCGCTCTCACGCAAGCGAAAGGTTAGTTTTATTTATTTATTTAATTAATTATTTATTTAGTTTTTTAGTTCATAAATTAGTTAATTAATTTAAAAAATAGATAAAATATTGTAAAAATATTAAAAAATATGGAAAAAATCAGGAATAATAAAATTTAATTGTATATATAATTTAATATTTTTTTAGGGAATTTTTTTGGCCTTTTATTACTTTATTAATTAGTTAATTAATTTAAAAAATAGATAATAAATTATAAAAATAAATATAAAATACGATAAAAATAATTATATTGATATTATTTTTAATATATTATATTAATTTAATGTTATATTTAAATTTTTCGGACCTTAATTTAATAGCATTGGGCTTATTTTAGTGATCGGCTGCAATAGGCAATACTGCAATAGCAACAAGTGAAAATAATTTCTATGAGCCTAAAATGTAATATCACTTGAAAATTCAGCCCAAAGATTTTCAAAACCAATTTCTCTCTATGTCTTTCCATTAACGAAAGAAAAGGAATAGAGGAGGGGGGGGGGGGGAGGGGGGCAAAAGAGAACAATCAAGAATACGACAACTTTTGTATAATTTAGTATATAAAAAAAAATGATTCTGGAGTAAAATGTCATGGTCTGAACCAGTGGCGGAGTCAGAAAATTTTAAAATGAGATCAATAAATTTATAATATTAAAATTATATAAATTAAATAAATTGGAAAATTTACTCATTGATGAGTTCCTTATACGTGCATAAATCTAGTCCTTAGATTTATACTTCATAACGATGAACAATTATATATACGATTGATTAGGGCTCCAATAAGCCTTGAAAAATTCATCCATGGTAAAAAAATTTTCCCTACATTTTTTATTATAAAATTTACTTTTTTAAATGTAATAGTTTCAAAATTTAAAGATAAAACCCTTCTGATTGCACCCTTTATTGAAAATTAAACAGTACATTATAGAAAATGTTAAATTTCTCGGACCAAAAAGAATTATGGTAATTTATTATATCTTTATCTTTTAGCACATCCAATATAATAAAAAAATATCTATGTATAAATGGCCAATTACTTACAAAATTACTTAATTTGAATATTATGTTTGGGAACGTATATAGAAATAAAATTACAATAATATTATGTTTGGGAACGTATATAGAAATAAAATTACATCAATATTAATCATTACTTAATTTGAAAGGCTCAGAAAGAAACGATAACAAATGCTCGAACAAAAGTTAATAATTGTGGCAGTTGAATATTTATATGTTACTTAATGAAAATCTTTTTTACCAAAAAGAAATAATTGGTCTGAATTAGATATGGGGTTCACTTAGTGAAATATTTTTGAATATATATGGGGTTTAATTATCATATATCTATAAAAAAAAATTTGAGTTTACAAGTGTAAATATTAAACCATAGTGCTATTATTCAAAAATAAATAGGGATCGATTGACCCCATTTCTTACACATAGCTCCGCCACTGGTCTGAATTAATCTTATATTTATAAAACAACTATGATTCGTTCGGCAATACCGTGAATTTAGCTGGTTGACTCTATTTTATATCACTAAACATAAATATTCGTTCAGCAATACCGTGTTGAAGACGAAACTAATTTAGCTGGTTGACTTGATTTAATATTTTTCTTGGAGAAAGTCGTCTTCCTTTTTTTGCCTAATAAACCTGAGATGACCTTGAATTTGCATATATGAACTAAAATGGTAGAATTTGAGACCTCAACAACTGAAATATTTAGCCTACCAACAATTGCGACAAATTTAAAGGCGCGACTGTCAATGTTCTTAAAGTAAAACAATTGTGACTAAATCTCAAAAAAAAAAAAAAAAAAAAAGTATGAAAGAATAACTAGTCGTTTTTCATTAAAAATCATTCAGAGTGATCCATCACTCCGTGATAATGTGAAATTTTCAAGAGAGTTTAAATTGTGTTCATTGAATATTATAAAATAAGTAATGCACGCGAGTATTTAATGTTTACGGATGTTAAAAAATTACAATGCTTTGAAAACTGAAAATATTAAAATGATAACTATGTATAAACAATTGATTGGTTGGAATGGAACAAGTATAAAATCAGCTTAAATTGAGCACTGGATCCTTGTAATTTGTAACTAAACTTTATTTATACTTTTTTAATTCAATTGCGGTTGGCTACTGGCCGACCAGCCTTCGAAAAAAAATTTGAGTACTGGATAAGCTTCAATTTATGTAAAATAAACTAATCGTGTTATCAAAGTATGAGCAGATCCCAGACCTCAGCAATTTCCTTTTTTTATGGGTGCGTTTGGATCGTTAGAAGAAAGAAAAAGAAGAAGAAGAAAGAAAAATGAAGAAAAAAAATTATAAACAATCTAAACTCTTCACAAAGTTACACACTTTCCAATACTTCTTCTCTTTTTTCCTTCTTCCCACACCTATCTAAACGGAGCCTATAAAAGAAGTAAAGAACTGCTCGATCATTTGACACTTGACAGCTAGCCAGTGTCAAATTCTCTAAAAAAGAATTGCCGATATTAAGAATAATAAAAACCAATTGTATGGAAAGCCAAACGGATCCTGCGATGTACTTTATCAACCCAATCCCCTTCTGAAGTTCTAATCCTTTTCCCCAAGACCCCAAGTCCCCAACTCAACTCATACTCACCTGCAACCGCATCCCCAGCAGTCAAAAAACGAACTGCTCCAAGCAGTCTTTTTCATTTTTCTTAATTTTTTTAAATTTTAAAATTCAAATGGAGAATCCAAATCGTTGATCTTGTTAAGTTTTATCGGCGATGCATTTTCATATAAGTTTTATAAAATTTGAAGTTGATTTGATACTTGATTAAGTGGTCAACAAATGAACGAACCTGGTTTGATTAATTCTAATACGTTCATAATTTGATCACTTAATCAAGTATCAAATCAATTTCAAATTTTATAAAACTTATATGAAAATGTATCGCCGATAAAACTTAACAAGATCAACGGTTTGGGTTCTCCATTTGAATTTTAAAATTTAAAAAAATTAAAAAATAAAAAGGACTGCTTGGAGGAGTTCTTTTTTTGACTGCTGAGGACCAGCATACTCACCCAGGAAAATTTCCGGGTCTGGGTTAAATTGTTGACGAAAACAAAGAAGTGGAGGTGGGGATCACATAGTCACATTCTAATACATGGGTTATTCAAATCCCATGCGATGCCACACAGCCTTATACACTACTCTAATACATGGGTTATTCAAATCAGACGATGGAAAACTTGCATTGGAGTTGTACAATGGGATAAAAAAGAAATAAAAATATCTAGCCTTCTCATTTCTTTCTACGCGTTAGGGGGAAAAAAAATTTATGCTTTGATCTTTGATAATTGGTCAAAGAATTCAATTTTCGTCTTTAGATAAAAAATATTTAAATTCCCTCAAATTAAAATTATGAATTTATTGAACCCATAAGAAAATTTTCTGACTCGGCCACCGGTTATCATAAATAGTGCAACATTTTTCTATTTTAGATTTTTTTATGGAGATTAATTACTCTTTAGTAAAAAATTAAATCAAATTTTAAAATATTGATCCAGATTAGGTTTAAAAAAGCGACTAGGAATAGATATTTGTAATTGTATTCGTGTCCATATGGACATCATATATCTCTTTCATGTCCGTTTTAAAAAAAAATTGTATTCGCTTCCGAATACGCTATTTATCGAGCAGCCCACTCATTTTGACCCCTAACAATACCGATGACTTTTATTATTTTTTTAAATACGTGAGAAACGGTGGTCGATCCAAGGAATAATTAGTTAGTAGCTATTCGCAAAAAAATTATTTTTGTCATGCTTCGCCCGCAATTCGTTCTCTCGGCATTTTGAAAATTCCGATTATTGATGTATAAACTCCGATTCGTTTTCTTATATTAGTTACTAAACTAAGAGTATTGGAGGAATATGTTGGGAAGATCCAAAGGCAAGTCGGTACAATCATTTCCATGTCGGCGAACTGACTTGAGTTTCAATGAGAAGGATAAGCTAGGCAGTGGGGGTTCTGGAGACGTCTACAAGGTAACTCATTCAATTATTCTTTGAATATATATTCCTTAAGTGAGGGAAATAATTCAAAAGCTAGTGCAAAAAAAATTTGAGATGGGCTAAAATCAGTCACGACTGACAGAAAAATGTAAAATTTGGTCTCCAATGAGATTTCAATATGGAGAACACATTGAACGGTTCGGATTGACTGTTAGAATTTCAAAAATTGAGATTTGATCGTAATTGACGGTTGAATTCGTCAGTCGTGGCTGATTTTTAGTCCATCTCAAATTAATGTGTGATCACTTTATTTCTTGTTGGTTATAGGGCAAGCTAAATAATGGCCGGACAGTTGCTATCAAGAAACTACATAATAGATCAGATCGGAATCCTATAGAGGTTTTAAACGATTTTACTCACGAGGTTAAATTGATTCAAAGTTTAGAGAATGTTAACGTTGTAAAGCTCTTAGACTATTGTTGTGAAAAGGAATTCCTATTGGTCTACGAATATATACAGAATGGAAATCTCTCCAGTTACCTCAACGGTTAGTTGATTTTTATTTTTTATCTTTTGGTCTGTTTCAAATTTCAGCGTTTTACTCGGAGTTTTAACTCTCTAATTATTTTGAAGGAACAAAAATCTTAAAAAGCAACGTTAATTTTATTCTGATTTATTTTTATGTATTTAGCATTCAAATATATACATAGCTCTTGTTAGCAAATTAAATAAGCTGTTTCAACTGTGAATTTAAAGAGTTAGGCGATGATGTGAATTTTTTTAATAAAACTATGAGGAAAAAAGATAATAATAAGAATAAAGTAGTTACTTAGTTTTGATGAAGAATAATGCATGAATTGTGAAGAAAAATTATACATGGAATAAAAGAAAATTATTTTTCATTCAAGAATTAAATGTGATAAAAAGGATATTATTAAGATATTTATATCAAAACACAAAAGATTTTTAATAATTGATTGCTTCTTCTTTTTTTTTTTTTGAAAAAGATTCGGATTCTTTTATATATACAAGAAACATTTAAAAGGTGATTGTAAATTTTATTTATATTTTTTTTAATTATCTGCCTTTTTGTTTATATCATATCAACTATATATCTTAATTCTTTTTCTACATTTTTGGAAGATAACTTTGGTTTACGTTCTTACTCCATGCAAAAGAATATAAATTCTGCCATGTCTTGGATAGATGCACCGTATAATGAAAGTTTTTTTTTTTGTTTATATCCACTATCATTAAATACCCTAAAGAATTTGTAGGAAATGAGTTAGTGTAGTCCATAACCGTGTTAATAGGCGCCATCTCGCTGAGAACATGTTAATGCGTGATTCTTCTTAAAATTAATGTGTTATTCTTATTAATTTCTTTTTAAATTTTCTCATAGTTTTTATTAAAAAAAAATCTCGTCATTATTCCCTTTTCAATAAGGTCAACATATATAAATTACTTACAGAGTTGAATAAGTGCAATGATCTAATCATATACAAATAAAATGTGCTAGATGAAAAAAAGCGCAAGCAACTGACATGGGAAAAGCGTTTTATCATCATAAAAGGAATCGCCGAAGGTCTTGTCTATCTCCATGGTTTGAAGGACCCGGTCATTCATCGCGATTTAAAACCAGAAAATGTGTTGCTAGATGGGAACCACAATGCTAAAATTACTGATTTTGGCATTTCAAAGATATTTGATAATAGCAAAACACATCAAACCACTGAAAGGGGATCTGGCACACCGTAAGTATTTAGAAAGACAAAATGCATGCGTTGTTGATAAGGGATTTTTCGCTAATATATATTGTTCCAAATTTCTTTCGTGTTTATGCTCTCCAAGTGGATACATTGCACCTGAGATACTCAAATTTCAGCAGTATTCACCGAAATCAGATGTATATAATTATGGCCTGCTGGTCCTCGAAATAATAACTGGATGCACGATTCCACGATATAACTATGGAGGGAGTAGATGTGTATTTCTTCCTCATGTCGTAAGGCGCCATGCATTTCTTTTTAATAATAATTTGATACTGGCTATATGCAGTGTTTCTGATATCGTACCAGTATTCTTAATTACCAGATATGTAGAAGAAATCCAGTAACTTATGGCATATTCCTAATTTTTTCAGTATTTTATCTCACAATACCGAATAATGCCATTTCGTTCTCTGTTCTGATTTCTGATATTATCAGAATTATACGGTATTGATATTGAAAACACTGACTATGCAAAAAGATCAATTAATTGCCCTAATGTGGCGCTAATTAACACCTCAACTTTAATTACTGATAGGTGTGGGATCTATGGACGTTATCCAACGGCTCATTAATTCATGTTATTATTGACCAATCAATAAGGAATGATTGTGAGCCAGACCAAATAGAACGTTGCATTCAAATTGGTCTCCTTTGCATTCAGAATGACAAAAACAAGCGGCCCGACATGAAGGATGTCTTGCATATGCTTCACACCAACATTTCATTGCCAGCACCGGATTTTCCTGCTTTTCTCCAACGAGGTAATCTTTCTAGCTATTTATTATAGTTACAAGAAGATAAATTAGGTTTTAAGTACAAAAACTTTATACTAAAAACAGGATTTTCCCGTTCTTTGTGTTTATTCTAAAAGTTAGTCATTTAAATGACTTGTCTTAATCATTTAATGTCTTCTTCATAAAGAAATTCTATTCCAAACACATTTTATATTTTTAAAAATATTGCTATTGGAGATATTAGAAATAAATGGAATATGAATTTTCTAAAAATAAAAAAAAACGATTAAAATAAACCCATTTTAAATTTAGTTTGCTATCCAACAGATTTTAATATGAAGTGAATCGGTCATTTGAAGAATGTAAAATCAAGAATGGACGCAAAGCACAAGATTCCTTCGTGTTTTGAAAAATAAAATTTTAAAAGTGGATACCAATTAATTATTTCATGATTTTTGGAAAATTTTCGATCTTGTTGATTATGGAGCCAATTTCATAAATATATAGACCAAAACAGTCTTTAATCCTATCAACTTACATATAGTTTATTATACATCACGACAAAGTATTTTTGTCATTTTGTGCATCATATATGCATGGTCCTCTCGCTACGATGAATTTCAATTACTATTTTTTCGAGGTTCACACAAGTTATTATTTTTTGAAATTTTGTATAGAAAAACTGACAAATTTAGAAAATTTTCAAAATAAATATTAATTTTAAAAAATAATTTAATTTGTTATGGTATCTCTACGTGTATATTGAATTTTTTTAAAATAAATCCAATATCTCAACGTGTAGATTGAAATTATTAAAATTAATTAATCCGATGATAGGGCAATGGTATACAAAATAATCTATGAAAGTTACATAGATGCATGAAAGTCACTTTTAGGTCTATATCACTACTCCTTGTAAAACGTCATAAAAAAAAATCCATTAATACAAAATAGCACTTGTGCTGCAACTTGTACTGAGAAATTTGTTCAGAGGTCATCAAAAAACATTCTATTTAAGTAATTCCACATTATTAAAGAAGTTAAGAAGGTCGCATTTTTCTGTTTTTGTTATTGAGAACGCTACTATTGTTTTTGAATAAAAGAGAACGCTGCTATCGTTAATCGAACAAATTTCTTATGTATCATATATATCTCAAAAGAAGTTTATTATTTCTAATCGAAAAGCTTATTAAAAAAAAAAAAAGCTAACTGTGAGATGGCTAATGAGCACTTTATTAGAAAAAATAGAGTTGGGACTAATTTGTAGCAAAATAGTTCAAGAGATCTTAATAGGTTTAAAGAACTAGCGATCTGAGATGCTTATAACAAATAAACTTCATTTAAATCGAAATTCCTATGAAAAATTATGACTTATCAAAGTAGGAACTTGATTGGAATCATATAACTATGTTTATAGGCAGTCACTTTTAAAAATAAAGAAACACCAATTAGAAATATATTTATTCATAAAAACATATAGAAGAGTAATGATAGAGTCTAGCATGTTGGCGTGTCCCTCAAACTCGATAGTTATTCAATTTTCAAGATTACAATGACCAATCGAAAATGTCAAATTTTTTCTTCATCAAAAAAAAAAAAAAAAAATCTCCTTGGAGATCAAATATTGTATTTTAAAATTAATTTATTTTTAAAATTTTGCATCTTATTAGCTATGTAGCCTCCAATTTTAAAAATAGAAAATAATTAATTTTTTTTATATATATAGTTTGGTCTCCAAAAAATTTTTAATATGAAGATCATATTGAGTAGTTTTGATCCGCTATTTGACATTTCAATAGTTAAGATTCAGATCTAGATTGGCATTAAATATATTTATTTAAATCTTTTATGAGCTTTCTAACGAATGATAATTAAAGTAAGAGGGATAATCAGAAAAATGAAAAATTTATTCCAAAAATTAAGGGCCCATGAGTTGGAATTGAATCCAGTTTTCTTGGGCAACTGATTTTACACACACAAAAATCATGTCGGCTTGCTATTTTATATTTTGTCATAAGTAAGACTTTCTATATTATCTGTTCTAGTTTTTCAAATTCTATTATTGCAGCAAGGAGGGAGGGGAAAAAAATCACGTTTTGTCGAAAGTTGAAAATCACGTTTATTTGTACTACTAGCAGCAGTGCCCGCTCAATGTGCGTGCAATTTTTTATGAAGCAGGTTACAAATTGTATTCCATAATAATATTAGCAAATAGCTTGTGCAGCTTCTAAAGACAATATCTGGTATTAAAAAAAAAGTTCATGATCGTTTCTAGTCTTCATTTTCAACTTGAGGTGTTGAAACTTGAAATGCAGAAAAAATAAAAGATGTTTTTTATTCGTCTAATTTCATTTCAAATTTGCTATTTTGATTAAAAAATGAAAAAAAAAACAAATAGAAGTTACTTTGTTATTTTGGTTTAAAAAAGAAATGTACATCTGAAATTAGTTTGTTATTTTGTTTAAAAAAGGAACAGACTTGTGGAGATAGGGTTTGTTTCCTTTGTTATTGGGTCCATTTGATTACGGGTGCGAACCCATTAGACTTTCCAGTCACGGCAACTCTCAAGGCGGTATCGCTAGCCTCGTGGTGGAGATGAGAATTCAACGGGGTCAGTTTTTGTTGCGTCTCCCTGGTTTAGTGGGGGAGTCATGTAGTGTATGGTAGCACAAAAGTCTGGTATTGGTACAGTGAAGTGGCGAAGATTGTCTATAAAGTAAATTGAAGAATCTCAATTTGAATTGGACATAAAACTTTGACAAGAAAAATATCCTTAACTTTTAAACATTATATCAAGATACTTACGTAAGTGTCAACTAAACTTCACGTCTCGTTCAAATTTCCAGGAAAGCCTTTAGCATTAACCATGGTATTCAAACTGCAGTCTTTCTTATTTGTGGGAGTATATGGAAGAGAAATTGTATGCACTATATAACGGTTGTCTACTTAAATTTATACATTAACACAAAGAAATGGAAGTAAGTCCCTCTTGACAAGCCATATTTATCTTTTGCTACTTAGTCCCTGTATTTTCATAAAATTAGACCAAGCCAACCATTCTGAAACAAAATTGGTAGAGGAGAACGTTTTCACTTTAGTCCCAGTATAGTTCATGTATTGACATATATAACTGAAATTACAATTCAATTTTGACCCTGACTTATGTATGATATCTGAGTTTTGGCTCTTTTAACCCATAACACATTCACCACAGTACAGGATACTGCTAAGCCTTTTTACTGCCGCATCCATAGGCATGAGGAATAGTAAGCAATTATGTTTGCCTGATCACCATAAATGCCGATATGGAAATAATAGGGGTAATTGATTTAATTTCCTATACTAACGTTTCCTTATCCATGTAATCGGTAAGAGTTAATTTTGAATTTTCTTTTATCTGAATCTGAACATTAAAGCAAAAGGCTATATGATAAGCAAGTATTTAATGATAATATAATGACTCTGAATTATGTATTTAATTTTCCCTCACCGTGCAAGGGATAACATTAGTATTTCGGTAAATAAAAATTAGTATTTCGGTAAATAAAAAATGTTATCCCTAGTATTTCGGTAACTAAAATGACACGTTATCTTGTCTCAAAATAAATCTCAATATAAATTTATAATTAATTACGATATACACACGTTATTTTGTCCTGGCCTCACTCTCTATACATACCATAGTAGACACCACATATTAGGAAATGATAAGTAGTGCATAATTAGTTTGGTAATGAATTGTTTTTTTTATTCGAATTCTCTGCTAAAACTGAAAAATATTATTGTATGAAACAGTAAGTAGAAAAGACTGATAATTTTCAGCTAACACCGGAGAGAAACATACCTTGGGTTCGGTGATACATCTTCAAGCTTTCTACGTCCATTGGATTGCAAAGGCTGAGACCCACCTCTTCCATTTTGACTGACAACAATAACAAAAAAAAATTGACACACAAATTATTGAAAATAAATAGTACTTGTCAAATGGTAATAGTAAGAAGAAAGATTAGGATGACAATACTGAATTTGAAAGAAATGGTGAACTTTTTAATTCCAAAATTTTATTCTGATCGTAGTTTCAAAAATTAAAAATGATAGTCCCCAAGTTTTAAATCAAGAGTTAGTCATGAATACCTACCAATCAAGCTTTAGACGAAGAAGGAGAAGGGGGAATAGAAAGAGAGTAGATGTGGATATGGTCAAGGAGAGATGGTATGGTGCTTGTCATGCATGTTTTATGTAACACGTTGGAGAGAAGCCATTATATTATGCCTTGGGCAAATCCCAAATAATGATTCCTCAGTTTAATGTATTCAACTCATGAAATCCTTTTAGAGGATAAAAAAAAAAATTGACTTGATTCTATTTGTGGGACATAAGAAGAAATCTCATAGAGATTCATTTAGTGGGAAGCGCGTCAGATGCTACAAATGTTACTGTATTTAATTTGCTCTGTAAGTATGTGTTCATTTGTGTTGATGGTTGTATAAAGGGGGTTCTGAATTAATTACAGTAGCATGACATGTCAGTATGTTACTTGATATTCCATGAACATGAGGCAATCATAATTCAAAACTAAAGTGAATATTGATGTTAAATCATCAAAGTGAGTTACAAACAACAATTACCTTGCAATAAAAGGCATGACATCATTGGTGTTAGTTATAGCATTTGTGTTCCTTATCGTGTAGATGCGCTGGATAGCATTTGTGTTCCTTATAGCAGTAATAAGCAATTTCACCATGCCATCAGTCCATTTCATGCGCTGCCAAGGGGTCCCAGCACCCTTCTTCCCTCCCTTCTCAGTACCATGCCCCGGACCAGTACCTTCATCTGTGGGCCCCACAGCCTCATCCTCATCAGACACCGGGGTCTTGCTGTGGTCCATCCCCGACCCATTCTTGCCATAATCCATAAAGGGAATACCAGAATGCTGATCGCTCGATTCAGGAATTTGGCTTAGTTGGTGTGTAAATCCAGCTGCCGACAAACCCGGGTGAGCGAAATTGGGGCTAGGGTTTGTGTTGCTTTGCTGGAGATGGTGATGGTGGTGGTGATGGTGGTGAGGAATTTGCATAGAGTTTTGTAAATCTAACACACCATATGATCCAGCACCTTGCATCATGTTGCCAGAAGGCATATTCCCTTCCATTTTGTAAGGTCAAAGTTAAATCCTTTTCAGTTCATAGTACCTTCCCTCTCGCAAATTAGTTTGTTTCAATGCTTGGACAGAGGAACCAATGGATCTGGATCAAGAAACTAAAATCAACATCTGATAAACAAAAAAGGTAGAACAGATCCTTGCTAATAGAAAATAATGTAATTACTATTAACTTTACCCAGAGACGAAGAGAAGAAAACCCACCAGCAATAGTGTAGTAGTTAACTTAAATAAACTGTCTTAGTTCAAATTAGAACCTTCTAATTCCGATTATGGCACGATTTCTCCAATTGACGCGCGTTTGAGGAGAGGAAACGCTTGAATCAGAGCAGAGTTGAACCAAGATGGAGAGGTCGAGGGCCGGTGAGGTGGGGTTTGGGTTTGTGAGGAGGTGGTGCTATGGTTTGCTACTTGTCACTGCCGCTGCTGCTTTTGCTTGCGTGAGTAGTCTTCTTCAACGCTCCATAGGGAGAGAAAGAGAGAGAGGGTTTTTATTTTTGGTTTTCGATTATGGAGTGAGAGAGGGGGCGGCGCATTAAGGAGAACAAACCTAAAATTGGTTTCCATTTGTGGTCGCGATGAGAGAGGGAGGAGTGAGGAGAGGGAGACGAAGAAGGAAAGAGGCAAATAGGGAAGAAATTAAGCAGCGAAAAAACAATTAGGGTTCGGAGAGAGGAAACACGATCGCAAAAATAAAAAAAATTTTGAGCGATGCGGAGATTCGAACTCGCCTACGTGAGTAGCAAAACAAACCTCGTACCGGCTAGCGACTCCGCTCCGCAAAAGTTAACAGGTCTATATGAAAAGTTTAAACTTTTTAACTCGTTGTTCAATCCAGACCACTGATCTGATTAGATCATAATCAATATATGGTCTATATTGTATTGGGTAAACAATTGTTTGCACCTTTAGACTCAAATTTGGATAGACCTTTGAACTGGTGCTTTTATAAGTAGTAAAGATTTCTGCGAGTACAGATGTTTACTCTTGCGAAAATACCTTCCAGATTTGTATTTGTAAATTATGAGGGCAGGACTTTCCCTTGGGCCTTGGCAGGAAATTCAATTCATGGGCGATATTCGAGTTGGCAAAGAATTCAATTCATCGTTAATCGTCAAGGAGGCGTTTGTTTGTGTAGTAAGGGGTTGCATAAGTTAAGGATGTTTAAGTATTTATGTAGTGTTATGTAATAGATGTTTGGTTGTGTAGTAAGGATGACTAACTTAATGCATGTATATATTCATGTCAAAAGACTAAAATGCCCTTATATTCATGCCTTTAATTAATTATTATTATTAAATCATTATTATTAATAATTAATATTACTTCTTAAATATTATTAATTATAATAATTAATCTTTATTATTAATTATGATTTTTTAATAATTATAGTTGCTTAGTAAATATTATTATTTATTTATTAATATTAATTATTTGTTAATTATTAATTATTAATGATAATAAGAAATCATTTTATTATTATGAAATATTACTAATTATTTAATAATAAAAATTATTATTTATTAATCATTTGATTATTATTATTATTAAATCATTATTATTAATAATTAATATTTCTCGTAAAAGTATTATTAATTATTATTATTTATTAATTATAATAATTAATATTTATGATTTTTTAATAGTTATTGTTACTTATTAAATATTATTATTTATTAATTATTATTAATTATTTGTGAATTATTAAATATTATTATTAATTATTTCTAAGGGTTATTGTTGGAAAAAAATTTAAAGGGGACCATGCATAACTTATGCAACCTATTTAGGTTGCATAAGTTATATACCCTTAAGGCATCTTATGTAAGAGGTGTTTGGTGATTAAATGATGCATAACTTAAATTATGCATCTTTTAAGTCACAAACAAACGGGGCCTAAATGAGTAGTAAACATATCGATATGAGATTTCATTTCATTTCAAAACAATTACTGCTGGTGCACGTGAAGAGCGAAGAATAAATAGCCGTCACATTTGTTCTAGTTTTTTTTTTTTTTTAAGTTTTTGGCATACATAAAGGGCGTAAAAGAAGTTTTGTTTTAAAGCCTACAAAAATTTTAATAGATAGATTGAAAGTTAACTTAGTTTTAGTCTGCATTAAAAAAAAAAGAAAACCTTATAAATTTCAGTCAAAGAATCAAGTTATTTAATAGTTAAATAGATAAATATGAAAGTCCCTTTCATTAGATCTTTATATATGTGATGAAAGAGTTAATTTGAGTGGCAGATAAAAGTTGAGTGTTAATTTGAACGTTGAACTTACTACAAAATTTTAAATGTTGAACTTTTATATGTTTTATTCTCTAGAGCTCCGTTTGGATTATGTATGAATAAATAAGATTAGTTATTCGAACTAAAAAATATTATTTCTAAACAATCAAGAATAAGTTTTTTGAGATCTAAAGTGTTATTTTTAAGTGGTGCAGCGTCTAGATTAAATTCTTATTCCTAGATTGTTTGGATCATATTTTAAATGTGGATTAAGCAATAGTCGGGACCACTTTTTAATCCGGATTAAAAATATGATCCAAGCATCCTAGGAATTAGAATTTAATCCGGATGTTGGACCACTTAAAAATAACACCGCTCTGTTTGGATAGTCAGGAATAAGAGCTATTCTGGACTAAATAGCTAATTCTGGATTAAGAGACAATCCAAACAGTCTAGGATTATTAAGGGCTTATTTCGAATCAGTGTAAAATTAGTTAATCTGACTAGATGTTAGAATAAGAAGTGAGATTAAAATTTTGGTTTGTTAATGGTCAAAGATAAATCTCATTGTTATTCCTACATCATCCAAACAAAAACATTTATTCTGAGATTAAGTTTATTCTTAAGAATTTGAGACTAACAATTTTAATCCTGAATAACTAATCCTACTTTTATTCTCATATGATCCAAACGAAGCTAGTCATTCTTGATTGTTTAGAATTAAAAATTTTAATTCCGAATAACTAATTATTCTATCCTTAATCTTATATGATCCAAACATAACCGAAGATGAGACGATTCAACTAGATTCAATGGGTTGTCGAGCAACCAGTACAGTGCAGGTCAAACAATATTCTCTGCTAGATATCATGATCACCACAAATAAATTCTCTGTTAAGTTGTCGAGCAACCAATACAGGGTAATTTTTATCTTGATATCTATGAGATATTGATTTTTTTTTTCTTTTAAGGTTCCAGGGCGACACTAATATATTGATGTTTTCGGGTATCATCGTAATTGAGATTAACTAGCTCAAACAATCTCTCACGCAATCAAACAATCACAGACTGATTGAGCTTTTTTTCTTCACGCGTGACGTAGAGAGCACACATTTTTTCGCTTTCTTTCTCTCTTCTCATCTCACAGTCTATCTCCTCTCTCGCTCTCCTTCTTCTCTCTCGTTCTCCTTTCCTTCTCTCTCACACTCACATTTTCGCTCTCTCACCCTCACATTTCTTTTTCTTTTTCTTTTTTTCTAAATCTGAACCTTTTCTATCTTCTTTTACTCCATCTCCTTGTGTCTCATCCATATCTGATCTCTATTTTGACATTCAAACATCATTTTTCTTATATTATTATTCTTTATAAGAAAGTAACTAATGATTTTAAAGGAGTAACTAATATATTTTCAAAGGAGTATCTAATATATATAATCAAACAAATTATCTAATAGACATAAATGAGTAACTAATAAGTTTTATGGCACTATCTAATATTTTTATTGTCACACCCCGCAGCGGCGGCGTGACAGATTCCTGCCGCAGACACGTGCTTCGCACGTGCCGCAAGGCTTACTGCTGGGCCACAGGTTACCATGCCATGTTTTATCATACTAGGTACCAAGCAGTTGGCAAGCAAATAATTCCAAAACTAAGCTGAGGTTATGCTTGTACTTGTGCAAAATAAAATTTTGACAGAGTTACTCTTTTATGTATGAGCATCCAGCCATAAAGGCAATCATTCACACAGTTTATAAACTTTTTCCCAACCCAATTCCCAAAAGTAACAGTCAAGTAAACTTATCAACTGGAGTTTACACACACACAAGCATACAATTACACCATCAACAACCAACAGCACACAAGTACACAAAACATAGCATTACATAATATACATGGCTTACTTCTCCAACTCTTCAGCCCACGCCGTCAAAACCTGGAACCCATGAAAACATGATACGGTGAGAAAGGAAACCATTTCTCAATGCGGTATTTAGTTCCAGCCACGCATGAACCCGGAGTCTCATGTTGCGGAACTAAATACACACTGTTTTGTATATAAGAACATAATTTGCATTGTACACAAAGCTTAATCATGAAACAGTTAATAATCCATGTTATGCAATGCAAGGCCGACTAGTAAGGATCATGAGAAATCTGCCATTCAATTTATACGAAAGCCGGCACTTGTTGGACACCTATCCATGCACAATACTAGGCTGGTTACCAATCCGCCATATCATTGCCTTTCCATCAATACAATCAAATAGTACTCAATTGCTGAGAACATTTACCCCCTCATAGTCATGAGTCCCGGAACATAAGCGCTTATCTCGCGGACCTTGTAACAACGGTTCATGACGCCGCTTTCCAAAGATGTAAATGTCATTTATCACACAATTAGCACGGCCATACCATATATCACAATTCAGTCCCAATAATATAAACCATTCAATATGCATGTCATGAGATAACAATCCATCCTATGCACAGTCATGTAGCATATGTATATATAATATAGCAATTCATACATGCAGCTACATGCTAAGTCATGCAAAGGCAACAAGCAACATGTATAATATACTTTAAGATTAGCACAGCAACAAGAGTCAGGGTCCAGGTGAAATCCGCACCTCAAACCTTATACCGCTTTACCCGTCGTTCACTGCTGCGAAGCGCCCGCTTCACCGCTCAAGTCCACCGATTCACTTTGCTCAGGGTCTGGTTCAATTGAACAAAACCTATGTCACAGTCATGCACAAGAACAGCCTATAACTCATGCAATTACGTGGTAAAGGCGCCAAGCCAAACACCGTTGCGTGACTAGTTTGCGGGTGTTCTCCACGCCGCTTCATGGTTTGTCTACCGACCAACGCCAGACCTATGGTGCTCATTAGCACATGGTCAGTTAGGGTGCACCAACAAGACTATGCAATGCACCACAATCATCATCCCTAAGGTCTGTTTGAGTCATGGAAACCAGCCGCTATACACAACTCATGCACCGTCATGAACTTCCCAGTCTGTTTTGGGTAAACCAGGGCCAAAACCATGCAAGCAACCTTGTTCTTTACCTTTCCAACTATCTAGCTATGTCCCAAGCACTACTTTTCACTGTCTAATGCCTCAAAACCAAGCTCTAATGGCCTGTTTTGGTAAGAAACAGAACATATACGAATTTGACAAGGAGAAGGGCATAATTGTCCACACAATTGGACCAGAGAGAGATGTTAAGAGGTAGGGACCAGGTGTCAGCAACTCTCTCTCCCTAACCAAGTGACTAAGCAGCTTGGTGTCAATATTCTATTGGGGCTGGTTAAACCAGGTTAGACTACCCCTTGGCCAGCTCCAAGGGTCACCACTGGACAATTCCAGTGCAACATGCATGGGACACCTCCAGTACATGCAGCCATACATGCCTAAGTACAGATTTCATGACTGGGCAGCTACGTTAACCACCGCACATGCAGACCGGCCATAACCGTCATGCGTTACAACATAATTTGGCCATCATTTTGGTCAAAATTTGGGTCATCATACCATGTCATTATACCACGCGATAATTTATTTCAGTTTGGCATACATGATGCAACATATACACAAAGTCTGATTGTAAGGCAACCGTTACCATAGCAGGACTTATACCGTTTCCAACCACGCTTTACATGACTGCACTAGTGTCTGGACGGAGACGGGGGTATATTTACATGGGTCTCTGGTCAGTCAAGGTCTCAACATCACCACCCCCCTAATAGACAGGATGCAATTTGGAGCAACATATAGTACCGTATTTCCCAACCCCTGAATTTCCCCCACGCTCTAAGGCCTGGTTGCATGGTGTTACATGACAGGGACACCGTTAGACAGCCGTATCTCACATTCCTCCCCCCTTAAGAATCCGTTCAGTCCTCTGAACGAATCGTACCTGAACTCACGAACAACTCAGGATAACGCTCTCTAATCATGCTCTCAAGCTCCCAAGTTGTCTCTTTTTCTGAGTGCCGCCCCCACTGCACAAGTACCAGCCTAATAACTTTGGTTCTCAACCGTTGCTCTCTACTGTCCAAAATTCTCATGGGGGCTTTTTCATAAGTCAAGTTTTCACCAAGATGCAGCTGAGAATAATCTAATACATGAGATATATCACCAACAAACCGTCTCAGTTGTGACACATGAAAAACTGGGTGTATGCGGTTCAACTCATCCGGCAGTTTCAATTTATAAGCAACCGCCCCAACTCTTTCTTCCATCGGAAAAGGGCCAACATATCTGGGACTTAACTTCCCAGTCACACCGAACCTGTATACTCCACGCATGGGAGAAACCTTCAGCCACACTCTTTCTCCGTCCTTGTACTCAACCGGTCGCCTATGCATATCGGCATACCGTTTTTGTCTATCTTGTGCTGCCTTGAGCCTACTCAGAACCACCTTTGTTTTCTCTGAATTTTCAGCAACTAGCTCAGGTCCAGTTGGGACAAAATTGCCCCTAGGTTGCCTCCATAACGGTGTACGACATGGCTCCCCATACAACGCCTCATACGGCGGCATGCCTATGCTGGAATGAAAGCTGTTATTGTATGCAAACTCAGCCAAATACAAATGATCAAGCCATGAGCCACCAAAGCTCAATGCACACGCCCTCAACATGTCTTCCAATGTTTGGATAGTGCGCTCTGACTGCCCGTCAGTTTGCGGGTGATGTGCCGAACTAAATTTCAACTTTGTACCCATAGCCTCTTGAAAACTCTTCCAAAAATGAGATATAAACCAACCATCTCTATCTAAAATTATCTCCTGTGGACAGCCATGATACTTGCAAAAAATTCTGAGGAATATTTCAGTCAATTCCTTAGCCGCAACATCAGCCCGAATCGGTATAAAGCGGGCTACCTTGGTCAGCCGATCCACTATCACCCACACCGCCTCAATCCTTTCTTTTGTCTTTGGAAAACCAGATACAAAATCCATTGTAATAGACTCAAATTTACTCTTTGGCCGCCTCAAAGTCTGCAACAATCCCGCATTTTTCTTTCTATCAGCTTTTACTTGCTGACAGATTAAACACTTCTCAACAAATCGAGCCACTTCTTTCTTCATGCCTGGCCACCAAAAATATTTTCTCAAGTCTTGATACATTTTCACCTCACCAGGATGTAAAGCATACCCCGATTCATGCGCCTCAGACAAAATCAACGCCTTGATTCCCGCATCATTTGGCACACAAATGCGATTTCTGAACCGCAAAACACCACTTTCATCTACACGGAACGGGGTCTCCTTCTCAGCTACTGCTCTTTCTTTGAATCTCTTGCAATTATCATTGACCACCTGAGCTGCCTGAATCTTATCATGTAAATCAGGTTGTATTTCCATGGCAGTTAACATCACCGTCATAAGTACGGGAGATGTAACACTTACTGTTTGGACTCGGCTCAACATCAATTGCCCGAGTTCATGTGAAACACCGACCTGCAGTTCCATACGCCTCATTTCCTCAAGCAACTTTGGTTCCTTTGTTAATAAAGCCACTGCATTCATTCGGCTCTTCCTACTCAATGCATCAGCCACTAAATTAGCCTTACCGGCATGATATAATATCTCCAAATTTTAATCTTTCATAAGTTCTAGCCAACGCCTTTGCCTCAAGTTCAATTCTTTTTGTGTGAAAATATATTTCACACTCTGATGGTCTGTATAAACTTTACACTTAACTCCATACAAGTAATGCCGCCAAATTTTAAGTGCAAAGATGACAGCCGCTAACTCCAAATCATGGGTCGGATAATTCTGCTCATGCGGTCTCAACTGCCTTGATGCATAGGCTATTACATGCTTTTCCTGCATCAGTACACATCCCAAACCTAGCTTAGAAGCATCGGTATATACATCATAGTCTCGGCCTGAAATCGACATAGCAAGGACCGGCGCTGTCACAAGCCGATTTTTCAACTCCTGAAAATTTTTCTCCTGCCTTTCTTCCCATACAAACTTTACTCCCTTATGCAACAACTTTGTCAGTGGCTTGGCAATTTGGGAGAAACCAGCCACAAATCGCCTATAGTATCCCGCCAAACCCAAGAAACTTCTTATCTCACTCACCGATTTTGGTTGGTTCCATTCAGTCACTGCCTGCACCTTTGATGGGTCCACAGCCAACCCTTCACCTGAAATTACATGGCCCAGAAATGCCACCTTACTTAGCCAAAATTCACACTTAGAAAATTTGCCATACAGCTTGCACTCTCTCAGCCTGCTCAATACAATTCTGAGATGTTTAGCATGCTCTTCAAATGATCGGGAGTAAATCAGAATATCATCAATAAAAACCACAACAAAGGCATCCAGAAATTCCCTAAACACCCGATTCATAAGATCCATGAATGCAGCTGGTGCATTTGTCAAGCCAAACGGCATAACCAGGAACTCATAGTGCCCGTACCTCGTACGAAAGGCCGTCTTTTCTACATCACTGGGGCGTATCTTGAGCTGATGATAGCCCGTTCTCAAATCAATCTTAGAATACACCGATGATCCTTGCAGTTGATCAAACAGATCATCAATGCGTGGCAAAGGATAACGGTTCTTCACCGTCACCTTGTTTAGCTCACAATAGTCTATACACAGTCGCAATGTACCATCTTTCTTCCTTACAAATAAAACTGGGGCTCCCCATGGTGAACTGCTGGGTCTAATAAAATCCTTTGCCAATAACTCTTCTAATTGCACTTTCAACTCTTTCATTTCAGCTGGGGCCATCCGATATGGGGTCTTGGATATTGGAGTGGTTTCTGGCAACAAATCAATGCCGAATTCCACTTCTCTATCTGGTGGTACTCCAGCTATTTCATCGGGGAACACATCTTTAAACTCTTTCACCACTGCAATAGTGTCAATACTGGCTTTTTCTTCAGCCGCTTCGCCAATAACAGCAGCCAAGTATGCGTCACACCCGGCCTGAACCAGGTTACACGCTTCCACCGCTGAAATAATTATCATAGGGTCTCCAATAGCTTTGCATTTAAACACACAAGGAGCTGGGCTGCCCGCTTGGAATCGGACTAGCCGCTTTGCACAATCTATCACCGCACGATGCCGAGTCAGCCAATCAAAACCGAGTAGTGCATCATACCCGGCTATATCTAGAACAAACATATCAATTTCCAACTCCCGCCCATTTATCAACACTTTGAGTCCTTTACAACATTGCAGCACATCTTTAAAATGACCAAGTGGAGTTTGAACATTAAAAGCCCTCTCTTGCGACTTAGTCGGCCAGCCACAACTCTCCACGAAATCCCTCGCCGCAACCGAATGACTACACCCCGTATCGAACAACACAAAAGCCCTCTGACCTGAAATAAAAACATTACCTGTCATAAGTTCGGTGGGTGCAGTAGAACTTGGGTCAGCTTCTTGCTCTATTTCATCTTGTGCCTCTTCAATCACTTCCACCGCATGGACAGCCACACGACCGCCCGTTTTTCCACCCCGCCATGCAGGGTTTCCACGCCCTCTACCCGCCATCCCAAAGGCAGGTCCTCCTCTAATAATTCCTTGTTGTAATTTTGGGCATTCATTCTTCCAGTGCCCGCTTTCCCCACAATTAAAACATAAACTCCTTACAACCCGACATTGAGACTCAGGATGCGGACTATTACATGTACGGCACCATGCCTTTTGAGTTTGATTACCCATGCCCGTCTTGACTTGCACTGGTGTAGAAGATTGAGGTCCTTTCACATTAGCAACCGGCTTATTAAATGGAACCGGTTTTACAAACTTAGGCTTAACATTTCTGGCCTGCCCCCAATTAGATTTTCTTTTCCCATGCCCTTCCATTCTTTCAGCACGATCCATCAATTCTTGCACTTCAACTTCCCCCGTGGGCATCCAATGCTTGAGCAATATCTGGGTCAAGCCCGTTCAAGTACTGCCTACGGTACAAATACTCATCACCGGTCACATCCGGTGCATAACGAGACAGCTCAACAAATGTGTCATTATACTGCCCAACTGTGATGCCTTCCTGAGTAAGAGTGAGAAACTGTTGCCTCAACTTTTCCTTTTGGGCATAACTCAAATACCTCCTAGTAAACACTTGTTCAAACCACTGCCATGGTATCCTTAATTGCTCCCCAGTAAAACTCCTCCTTGCGGTTTTCCACCAAAACCTGGCCGAATTCTTCAAGTACGGAGTGGCCAGCTCAACCTTGTTCCCATCCGGTACTCGAATCAACTGAAACTTGTTATTGATACTCTCCAACTATTCTTCGGCCGCTTTGTACCCGCCTGTGCCATCAAACTATGGCGGGTGTTGGCTACCAAAATCAGCCAATAGCCGTCTAAACTCATTGGCTTCATTCACTGGGGCTGTTGGCACTGCTCCCAGTTCATGAGTCACATGGCGGCCTTGTTTATATGCTGCCAGCAATCTGACATCAATAGCAGCCTGCCTGCGTACCGTCTCAACCGGCACCGGCTCATCTGGATGTGGTTCCAAGCCTTCATTATCAACACGGTTGAGGGGGTCATGCTCACGTGCCCTGCTTCCTTGTCCCACTCCACGATCTCCTCTCTCGCTCTCCTTCTTCTCTCTCGTTCTCCTTTCCTTCTCTCTCACACTCACATTTTCGCTCTCTCACCCTCACATTTCTTTTTCTTTTTTTTTTCTAAATCTGAACCTTTTCTATCTTCTTTTACTCCATCTCCTTGTGTCTCATCCATATCTGATCTCTATTTTGACATTCAAACATCATTTTTCTTATATTATTATTCTTTATAAGAAAGTAACTAATGATTTTAAAGGAGTAACTAATATATTTTCAAAGGAGTATCTAATATATATAATCAAACAAATTATCTAATAGACATAAATGAGTAACTAATAAGTTTTATGGCAGTATCTAATATTTTTATTGTCACACCCCGCAGCGGCGGCGTGACAGATTCCTGCCGCAGACACGTGCTTCGCACGCGCCGCAAGACTTACTGCTGGGCCACAGGTTACCATGCCATGTTTTATCATACTAGGTACCAAGCAGTTGGCAAGCAAATAATTCCAAAACTAAGCTGAGGTTATGCTTGTACTTGTGCAAAATAAAATTTTGACAGAGTTACTCTTGTATGTATGAGCATCCAGCCATAAAGGCAATCATTCACACAGTTTATAAACTTTTTCCCAACCCAATTCCCAAAAGTAACAGTCAAGTAAACTTATCAACTGGAGTTTACACACACACAAGCATACAATTACACCATCAACAACCAACATCACACAAGTACACAAAACATAGCATTACATAATATACATGGCTTACTTCTCCAACTCTTCAGCCCACGTCGTCAAAATCTGGAACCCATGAAAACATGGTACGGTGAGAAAGGAAACCATTTCTCAATGCGGTATTTAGTTTCAGCCACGCATGAACCCGGAGTCTCATGTTGCGGAACTAAATACACACTGTTTTGTATATAAGAACATAATTTGCATTGTACACAAAGCTTAATCATGAAACAGTTAATAATCCATGTTATGCAATGCAAGGCCGACTAGTAAGGATCATGAGAAATCTGCCATTCAATTTATATGAAAGCCGGCACTTGTTGGACACCTATCCATGCACAATACTAGGCTGGTTACCAATCCGCCATATCATTGCCTTTCCATCAATACAATCAAATAGTACTCAATTGCTGAGAACATTTATTCCCTCATAGTCATGAGTCCCGGAACATAAGCGCTTATCTCGCGGTCCTTGGAACAACGGTTCATGACGCCGCTTTCCAAAGATGTAAATGTCATTCATCACACAATTAGCACGGCCATACCATATATCACAATTCAGTCCCAATAATATAAACCATTCAATATGCATGTCATGAGATAACAATCCATCCTATGCACAGTCATGTAGCATATGTATATATAATATAGCAATTCATACATGCAGCTACATGCTAAGTCATGCAAAGGCAACAAGCAACATGTATAATATACTTTAAGATTAGCACAGCAACAAGAGTCAGGGTCCAGGTGAAATCCGCACCTCAAACCTTATACCGCTTTACCCGTCGTTCACTGCTGCGAAGCGCCCGCTTCACCGCTCAAGTCCACCGATTCACTTTGCTCAGGGTCTGGTTCAATTGAACAAAACCTATGTCACAGTCATGCACAAGAACAGCCTATAACTCATGCAATTACGTGGTAAAGGCGCCAAGCCAAACACCGTTGCGTGACTAGTTTGCGGGTGTTCGCCACGCCGGTTCATGGTTTGTCTACCGACCAACGCCAGACCTATGGTGCTCATTAGCACATGGTCAGTTAGGGTGCACCAACAAGACTATGCAATGCACCACAATCATCATCCCTAAGGTCTGTTTGAGTCATGGAAACCAGCCGCTATACACAACTCATGCACCGTCATGAACTTCCCAATCTGTTTTGGGTAAACCAGGGCCAAAACCATGCAAGCAACCTTGTTCTTTACCTTTCCAACTATCCAGCTATGTCCCAAGCACTACTTTTCACTGTCTAATGCCTCAAAACCAAGCTCTAATGGCCTGTTTTGGTAAGAAACAGAACATATACGAATTTGACAAGGAGAATGGCATAATTGTCCACACAATTGGGCCAGAGAGAGATGTTAAGAGGTAGGGACCAGGTGTCAGCAACTCTCTCTCCCTAACCAAGTGACTAAGCAGCTTGGTGTCACTATTCTATTGGGGCTAGTTAAACCAGGTTAGACTACCCCTTGGCCAGCTCCAAGGGTCACCACTGGACAATTCCAGTGCAACATGCATGGGACACCTCCAGTACATGCAGCCATACATGTCTAAGTACAGATTTCATGACTAGGCAGCTACGTTAACCACCGCACATGCAGACCGGCCATAACCGTCATGCGTTACAACATAATTTGGCCATCATTTTGGTCAAAATTTGGGTCATCATACCATGTCATTATACCACGCGATAATTTATTTCAGTTTGGCATACATGATGCAACATACACACAAAGTCTGATTGTAAGGCAACCGTTACCATAGCAGGACTTATACCGTTTCCAACCACGCTTTACATGACTGCACTAGTGTCTGGACGGGGACGGGGGTATATTTACATGGGTCTCTGGTCAGTCAAGGTCTCAACATCATCACCCCCCTAATAGACAGGATGCAATTTGGAGCAACACATAGTACCGTATTTCCCAACCCCTGAATTTCCCCCACGCTCTAAGGCCTGGTTGCATGGTGTTACATGACAGGGACACCGTTAGACAGCCGTATCTCACATTTATATCGTAAAAAAGAACATAAATGTTCTGTTATGGAAGTATATAAGGAAGTATTTTATTTGAATTATGAGAGTACTTATATTTTACAAGGGTATATTTAATAAATTTAAATGAGCAGTTATTTTATGTTTTGTTATGGAAATATATAATTATGGTAAGGGAGTAACTAATAAGATAAAGCGAGTATATAATAAGTTCAAATGAGAAATTATTTATAGGATTTAAGAAAACAATATAAGATGGTAATTAATATGCTCAAGGGAGTGTTTTAGTTAGTTTTAGGGAGTATATATATTTTCATGAGAGAATATTTTATATCAATCACATAGTTGCATATCATAAGGAAGTATTTTATTTATATCAGGGAGTATATATATTTGACAAGGGTTATAAGGGTGCGAAAAAAAGAGAGACGTATGACATGTGTAGGTCACGGGTTCAACATCTTGCTGAAAAATTTCAATTTTAAAAATAAGTTTAAAAAGATACTAAATGTTCGAATTAATATTTTTTTCTCTATTTTTAGAATTTGATTTCTTGATTGTTTTAGAGTTTGATTGCACTTATCAGCACTGATTTTAATTTCATCTAGTATGATATGTGTAGGTCACGGGTTCAACATCTTGCTGAAAAATTTCAATTTCAAAATTAAGTTTAAAAAGATACTAAATGTTCGAAATATAATGTTCAGAGTACCCTAAAAAAATATATATAAAGTTTAGTATAAAGAAATGTTGTAAGAGTTTCTTTTGTGTTTATAACATTTGAAAAGTTCATATGTAACATATACACAAGAGTGTCTTAATTGGAATGAAGAAATGTGTGGATATATAGTTGAAAATTAGTCACGGGATAGTTCTATGCCTCTATATGTATAAAAGACTTTAAAAGTATTTGTGAGAAGTAATGAATGAGAAATTTTGGAACTTGTGTACTGAAGTCTCGTCTTACAAAATATTCTAACACTAAACTCTAGAAGAGGAAATTAGAGCGTTTCGTTAGCTATTTCGTTTCGATGACGAAACTTGTTTTTGTTTCGTTGTTCATTTTGCAGTGATAAAACAGTTGAAATTTACGTAATTATACAGAGACGAAACCATTTCATTATTTTGTTAGTCATTCTGTTATAGTAACAAAACTAAATTTTGTTCTGTTTACTGTTTTGCCGGGGCGAAACGAAATGAAAAATGGTGGAACGTAATTTTGTTTTGTAGTCCTAATGCTAACCCTCTTGATTGTATTGAATTGTGTAATTCAGGGGGTATTGGATGGTCAAGAGGTTGTTGTGGAAAAATATTTGTGCGATAAAAGAGAGAAATTGATCAAAATAATTTTATTCGTAAAAAAAGACAAGAGAAGGGATATTTTACTTCCAAATACGAGGCATCCGATTGTGAACATTTTGGGTTATTGTTGGGATGATCCCGGACAGAAGCTATATTCAGTCTTCGAGTATCCACGAAAGGGACTTCTCCTCGGTACTTATTTAGACGGTAAGTAATTCCTTCTTGTACTATATTGCCGAAATTATTTTATATAAGAATTTAGATATAAAAATTTTTTATAGAAAGAATTATTTAATTTTTTTTAATAAGAAAAAAGTTCCTATCCGGTTTATAACAGCGTAAAATATTTCTTCTTTTTATCCGTTTATAAAACGTGTTTAAAGACTTTCAACGCGTTTTATAAACGGGTAGGAAGAAGATTAAATCCTCCGCTCAAATACGACTTTTGAGACTGGTCAGACCTTCCTATTCGTTTTTAAAACGGATTGGAAGTTTTTGAACGCATTTTATAAACGCGTTATTAGTTTTTCATATTTTTCATTTTGTCAGAGTTGTCAAGCCGCAATTTGACTTATTCTTTGTACATTATTCACCGATGACCGTGTATTTTTACTATTTAATTCTTCAAACTTATCTTTTACATTGTAGTCTCTCCAATTTTTTTATTTACTAAAATATAAATTAATTATTCAAACAAAATGATATTTACACATGTTAACAAAATATGTGCAATTAAATGCATATAAAATATGTGTAATATATTTATTATATCTATTTAATACATCTTTAATTGGAAATAAAATTTTGAGAATTTTATAAATATGAAACATGTAGGGACCTTGCTGCAAAATATTTTTTTTAATAAGTCAAATGTTACGGCTTGACAACTCTGACAAAATGAAAAATATGAAAAACTAATAACGCGTTTATAAAATGCGTTCAAAAACTTCCGACCCGTTTTATAAACGGGTAGGAAGGTCTGACCAGTCTCAAAAGTCGTATATGGAGCGGAGGATTTAATCTCCTTCCTACCCGTTTATAAAACGCGTGAGAAGCCTTTGAACGTGTTTTATAAACGGGTAAAAATAAGAGATACTTTACACTATTATAAACCGGGTAGGAACTTTCTTCTTATTAAAAAGAAAATTAAATAATTCTTTCTATTAAAATTTTTTGTGTCTAAATTCTTATATAAAATAATTTCGGACCATATTGTTGCAACTTGTCGCATTAATTTTGACTCAATACATTCTAGTATCATTCTAGCGCCTGCTGTAAGTAGAGTTAGTGCAATATTAAGTCAATCAGACATTACAAATTAGAACTTCTGACAATGATGGAATATAATAATAATGATGGCTCCGTTTGGATTGCTTAGGAATAAGAGGAATAGGTTATTCCTAGACGGAAAGTATTGGGAAGTGTGTAACTTTGTGAAGAGTTTGGATTGTTTATAATAAATTTACATATAGGAAGAAGCTATTCCTCCTATTCCCATATGATCCAAACGGGGCCGATACGTATTAATTAATTGTCTTGTCCTCTGTTTCTGATGATGAAGTAATTAATATATTGATTAATTCATTAATGTTACGAACAGGGGAGGAGCCAGAAAATTATGATAGGAGGGCCAAAGTTCTAAAAATTGAACAATGAAATAAAAATTTATTTATAAAGAAGAATATTTCTTTCCTAAATCAATAATTCATAATTAATTAGGGGGCCAAATTATAGAAAATTTTTAAAAAGTAAAGAAAACATATATAAAATTTTTTTTTTTTTTTTTGGAGAACAAGAGGACAACTACCCCAAGCAGTCCCCTATTTGCTCCGCCCCTGGTTACGAAAGTTGTATAAAGAGATACTATCGCATAATTCTTGCTGCAATTTTCATGACATAAAAATCTACATTTTTGGCATTCATCTAATAATAAACCGAGATACAACAAAAACTGGCGATGTATTATCCATGGTTACACCCACAAAAAATTTATCTTTTGCTAATGTAATAGATGATGATTGTCCTGATAGAGAATGGAGTACATATGCAAGAATAATTAAGGGAATGCAACCTCAATATGTTATCTTCATCATAGTTCACGACAGAAGTATCTCGTTCAAGGATTCCTCAATCCATCGAGCATCTGGCTTGATGATTCCTGGAATGTTCAACTTTGTTCTTTCTCATTTACAGAAGTCATAGATAGAAACGAAACATTCTTTGAAATTTCTCTTCCGTGTGGACAGTTGTAAGTTTCTAAATGAATTTATAACCAGAAATCTCATATTTAAGAAGTAAAAAGTAAAAAAGGATTTCTCAAATTGAAATCTAATTTTTGTGTCGTTCCATGGCAGGGGATACATCATACGAGACGATCATATTTCTGGTGATGTATACGATTTTGGCCTTACTCTATTATTTATTTTGCTTGGGAAGAAAATTCATGAGGTAGATTCTTGTTTATATATAGGACGCATTATATATACAACAAGAGCTGCACTTATTTTTCATAATTTTATTTTTATTGAAAGAAACCATTGTAATTTTAAACAAGAGCTGCATGTGATCTAGTAGCTCAGGTGGTAAGAACATTTGACTCTTTTTTAAGAGATTTAGGATTCTAATCCACATGTTTGCGATAGGTTTGGCGAGCTAGCGTACAAACTCAGCCATATATACAAAAACTGACCAGGGTCGGATTGTCATTTATAGCCTACCCAACTTGTATGGGATACAAAGTTTAGACTTTTTTTATTTTATTATTGTCCGAATTGCAACAGGTATTTATTTGAAACGTTGCCAGTTGTTTAACTCTGTGACGGACTTTATTTAAAACGGTTGCAATATGGTTATTTCTGCAACAGTTATTAATTAAATAGAAACCGTTGTTATTTTTGCAACCGATTTTTAAATAGCAAAGGGACTTTTAACAACGGATTGAACCCGTTGTAATTCCATTTTATAACCCGTTCCAGATGTCCAAATTTTTTTGAAGATAAATTGAGGTGCATTTGCTGTAGTGAATGATGCTTCTAGACATATCATGATGAAGTATTTTAGCTTAAGGACAAAAACTGTTAGTATTCCTGTTTTGATTTTCCTACACGTAGTCGGTAATGAAAATTTTTTTATTGTTATAGATTATACCGGACCCCTATGGAAAAACGATTTCTTTCGTGGAAGAAGAATTACTAAATAAGGTAAGTAAAGCCTGAACTTAAAATGGTGATTACATACAACATCTTACTGCTTCTGGAACAAATTTTGAAAGCAAATAAAAAATAATTTTGGCATCTACAAATAACCTGACCACGGTATAGAAGAAAATTTTGAAATACTCTGGCAGTCTAATTTTTTTTTTTATTGTTGCATAGCCGAAGCATTTTTGTCTTAAAATACATTTGCCATATACTCATACCGATTTAAAATGGGAGATTTTAGTCTATGCCACCGTAGAAGATTGAAACGCAAGATATGTCATTCAAAACGAAAATAAATTCTGTCCCATTACAAAATGATAAATTTTTATTTTTCGTCACTTGATTAAGCGACCACATTGTTCTCTTGAATGTGTTAATATGTGAAACATTAACAATTGAAATATATCATCGCAAAATTACTAATTCATTTTATGTCACTACAACATAATTAAAAAAAAAAATAGATTAGTTGTTTCTAAAAGAAAACGTCCACTTCAAATCTGAAAACTTTGAAATTCAAAATAAAAGAAATTGAAATTTAAGACTAAAATTTTATAACTTCCAACCAGATATCTAAATTTCAAAACTTGAAGTTTTAAAATTTTAAAATATAAAGTTTCACACTTTCAAATTTTAAATTTCAAATTTTTAAGTTTTAAATTATAAAATATTTAATTTCAAAATTCAAAGCATTCAATATTTGGAATATTTTTCTTATTTTAAAATTTTATAAAGGAGCGTCATTTGGGGTGATATTTTTCAAATTTCAGAGTTTTGAAATGACATGATCTAATTTTCTAATTTTTAATTATTATATTGATTTTTTTGTATAATTTAAAATTTGATATAATTGGAGAGGCAAAAATTAATGAAGAAAACAATGGAAAATATTAAATTAATAGAGTTTTGTGGTGGCATATCTTGAATTAATAATTTTTATTATGATATATTTAAAATTGGAGTGTTTTACAATGGCATAGATCAATTTTTGTTTAAAATATTTTTTCATCTAAAGCTGAGTGGATAACATCATAATTTAGTGAAATTTGAAACAAAAGTGTACTCGAATAGACAACTCAGTATTCATTTTTTTTTTTAATTGATAGTACAAATTTGCTGAGCAATTTACAAGCTATTGGATAAATCTGAATTTTAGGTTTGGGACCAGTGGGCTAGTGCGAAGGACATGCTGGAATTGCTAGATCCAAGAATAAGTAATTACTGTTCAGAAGAAGGACGATGTTATTTTGAGATTGCATTGCTTTGCGTCCAATTTGAACCTGAATTGAGACCGAATATGGTGGAAGTAGTAAAGATGCTGAACAGTCATGTTACTTTGCCAATTCGTAGCAGTAAGCATCGTCGCTCTTTGAAGATTAAATCCTATGAAAGAGTTGCAAAATGAAGAAATCGTCTGCTTAGTCCGTGTTATATTTGAATTTGTGAGAAGTCAATTGAGAACTTGGGAGAACACTTTTATCATTCATTTGGACATTTCTATTTTGAATTTTCTTAGTTTGGTTGAAATAATGCATTGTGACACCTGAAATTTTTACTGTTTCTGAAATTATTTTTAATATAATTGGGTACACTTGCTTGATATTTTATATGGGTGATTTTATTTCATGAGATTTAATTTTTAATATAGTCATTGTTATTTTTGGAATAAGAACATAGAAATTGTAACTTTCTATTTTGTGTTATAAATTTCTACAAACTGAAACACTTGGATGTATATGGTGAAATAATAATTGGTAATCTTTTTGAATTTAGTTGGAGTGATTGATTTCTTATTTACACGTTAATTTATAGTTTGCTTGAAATTAGATACGATTTTTAATACCTCAAAAGTTTTTAAGGATGTAGACAATTTCTAAGGTTATTCTCATAATTGAATTTGTTATTTTGTTATAAACTTAACTGTATGGGATTTTCATTTACATACTTCGAATCAAGTGATTGACAATTGGGACCCAAGTGTCATTTTGTGTCCATGGTTAAATGTTCAATGGTACACCATGTATAAATGAAGTAAAGTAATTTAGAAATTGGGAGAGCCGTGTTTTTGACTTTGGGATCTGGTTCTATACACCTCCAATATCCCACTTTCTATTCCACTCCCAACAGAGAGCTTAGGTGCCTCCTCTTCTCTCCAAAACCGAACCGCACATCTCAAAGTTTATCTTCACCATTTCACCAGATCAAAATACCCACACGTTCTCCTGGTTACTCTCTTGCGTTATCTACCCTTGGATTGCGGATTAGTGGTATCTCCTCGTCGTATTTTTCGACGGAAGTTTTTCGAAGGTTGAAGCAAAAATCGTCGATTTTGGCCTGCCTCTCGAATTGGAGTACTCTACGGCCCTATTTGGGGGGATTAAGTGGTAAATTGAATTTGACATTTTCTTTCTCATTTGTTTTATATCTCTTACAAGTTTGAATCAAATTAGTTTCTTCAGTATATTAATTGAATTTTGACGGATTTAGAAAGTTTTAATAATGAACATTTGGACCTTAGTATTATTTTACAATTGATTAGAAGTTCATGCACTTTTGTAAATTTAATATCAGACCAGATTTCTTTCTTGAATGAATAGTCTTGCATTTGTGAAAAGAAAATAATTTCTAAAGGGTCTTGGCTTATTTAAAATTATTTAGAAATCAGCCATGCATATGAAGTTTTTCTTGAAATCTGTTATTTGGTGTGATTTTATTTGACGTCAAGGACTTTGTTGAGACATATCTTAAAATATTTTTATATGATGAATTTATCAATTTCCTAAATGTATAATAACTATGCTAAAATTCATTCAAGAACAGTCCTTTCGTTTATGTAGCTTAATTGGTGATGTTATGTATTGCAAAATAGATTAATGGTTAAATAAACCAACCGGCCTAGTTTAAATTGTGATGACCATAGTGCATAAATTTTATTTTATTTTTATTTCCCTTTTGCTTTGTAGTTGAAATAATGAGGTATGCTAGCACCTTGTACCATGTTGGTACTAAGGGGTTGCATGGTTATATACTAGGGAACAAAGTGCCTAAGCTTGAGTTCTTGTCTAACGGGGTCAATATTTAGACATTGAAACCAAATTCAATTGTACAGTAATTACGCACAATTTGCCATTTTAAAATAGACCACACATATAGACTATCTCATTGGCTGTTTAGTTGGTTGAATTAAATCTTTTATTTTACAAGTTGTTATTGTTACTCATTAGCATATATTTTAGTTAGAGTCGGACGGTTGCGTATCCGAACTGAGGTTGGTCGATACGACTAAGGGTTAATAGGATTGTCTTGTCTTGCTTTTGTTGCTGCTGCTTTATTTATGAGGTACGGATTTCACTTGAGTTTTAATTACATGTGATATATTAGCATTATGCATTTCGTATTCATAATTGCTTTGCATTCATGGAAATAATTTGTGTATGTGTATATTGATGCATGATTGTAAATTGGCATATTGAATGGTATCCGATTGAAATGTGTTCTGATTGAGGTAAGTACAGCTTGTGTGGTTGAGATAGACACTCGTAATGTTTGGAGGTGGAGTCATGACCCATCCTACCAAGCATCGTGTAATAAGCGCTTATGTACCGGGACTCAGTAGGTCCAGTCTAGAATGGTCCGGAGTGTGAGTGTTCCCAGCTTGTTTGTACATTTTGATGAGTTAATTGACTGAATTATATCTGAATTGAATTGGCCGTTGGCATCCATCTAAAAGGTGGTTCGCGGTATCTGAAGGAAATGACTGAAATGATTGACTTGTGATAAACCAGACTTGCATATTAGATAATTGCCCAACCAAATGAGTCAGCTTTTGCTATACTTTGAAATTTGAATTATTATGGAATTGATGCCGAGCTCACATTTCATATTGCATTGATTGAATTGATTTGACTTTGCTATTTCTATTGGAAACAAGTTGTAAGGGTTGCTTTTTATTTGCACGTTAGTTATTACATGTATTAATTATTTGTTCAGGTAATGGAAATGATAGTTGTCATATTTTGAATTCAAAGAAAAGAAAATTGATTTTTAAGAGTATTGAATTTATTTTATAATTTCATTGCTAGATCAAAACTTTACGTTTAATGCTTATTTGAAATAAACGTGGATTTAATTTGAAATTTATTTGACTCAGTCTTGTATTTAGTTCCAACACATGATAATCAAAACTCAAGTGGATGGAACTGAATACCGTACTGAGATAAATTTTATTTATCTCATTCCGTGCTTTTTGCATTGTTTCCACGATTGGTTGTGGGTTCCAGATTTCAGATCAAGTGCTGGACTGCAAGACGAGTAGCGGACCATTGGATCTTGTGGTTAGTAATCCGCATGAACCAGACTATTGTAGGATTTATTTTATATTGGAGTAATTAATTATTAAATTTATATCTGACATGTAGCTTAATTGTGTTTAATCCACAGTAAATTGTAAACTAAGCATTAGTTAACCTTGCGGGTGTAGCAGGCATCCGCGGCGGGTACTCCGTCGCATGTTGTCCAGTTACAGTATTCGACGGGGTGTCACATGCATGACGATTTTCAGTATCAATTTCTATATGTGGGACCTGAAAAATCAAGCAGTCTTGTTGAGTTCCAGGCTTCCAGCTCACTAAACTTCAGACAACTACTATTCAAGTGTACAAAAGGTGAGAGCTGAAAATTTCAAGCAATCGTGTTCAGGGGCGAAGCCAGCATTTAATGACAAGGGAGGCCGAGGCCAAACTTTGAGTTGCTCAGTCGACTAATCAAATATAACTGTATATATCAAAACTAAAAAAAATCACTTTCTATCATTTTGTGTCATACAAGATGTAACAATGGAAACCACAAAAAAAATATAAACTTATGAGTATTGAAATATAACCCTTAATCACTGATTCAATTTCTTGTTTCAAATATTTACATCGGATTTCTATCTGTAATTCCATATTAATAAATACTAGTTGTGTAAATTGACTAAAATTAATTAGACAATCAAAAATTCAATCATGAAATGAATCACATAAGTACATAATGCATAAGTACAGCTCTACTAATTGCTTCCAAAAATCAAAGTTAGATTTTATTTCTCAACAAATTGCCTCATAACTTTTTAAGAATTTAAGATCGGGCTACATAACCCAGTATCTTATCTCTGAAACCTAGAACAAAATGCTCTCAAATGATAAGTGAAACGGTACTAAAAAGATTAGAGCAAAAAACTGAGATTACCTAGCTAATAGATTATAGATACATCGGAGCCTCGGAGGTCGCTAAATTTGAGAAGATTTATTGTGCTAGAACGATTGAACGGAGGGAAAAGGGAGCATGACTGCGTGAACTTTTCTTTTCTTTCGATTGAGAGTCAGAGAGGGTTGTGACAAGGAGAATAGAATCGGTTTTTCTGATTTCAACATTTAATTTCTTATTTTATTGAGACAGTAACGGAGGAAAAAGAAAAAGCTGGTGGGTCTTATTTTTGTTGGGGCCCCAAATCATTAAATCTCATATACTAAGCATATTTTTTAATAGTCAGTAAAATTTTTTTAAAAATCATGCGTGGGCCAGGCCCTCCACGGCCCCTGTGTTGTTTTCGTCCCTGATCGTGTTTGAGTTAGCCCACTGAACATCCAGCAAATTCTAGCGGAACACAAAAATGAAGAATCTGAACAAATTGAAGACTGTTACTTCTCATAGGCTATGTTTGGATGGTGTTAGGAATAAAAAAATAGTCTCTTTCTAATCATAAATTTATTCCTAACCATCTAAATTCTTCACAAAATTACACACTTTCTAATATTATTCCTCTTATTTTCTTATTTTTAACACCATACAAACAGAGCCTATATGAGCACCATACAAACAGTTTTACTATCTTAGCTTCTATGCGAGTCTGAGCACGATTGTTCGACGCTCTCAAGTTCTTGGCTCAAGAGGAGTCTCATTCTCATCGTCTCATGTTTACAACTTAACATTTGATTCTTGGGCGACAGCTGGTCTCCAGATTATCCTACATATGAGCTTAACTTTGTGCTGCCACGGAATCTTAAATTTTTAATTAAACAAAAACTGGTACATGGATTTGGCAGGATATCCTCGGAATTTTAAATCGATCTAGCGATATGAGAATTGTTGTACTTAATTGATAAAATTTGCCGACCCTTAAAAAAAAAATGCTAATTGTTATTACAAAGATGTTGTACTAGAAGATCTTCTATGGTTTATTCTTTCATATATCTACGAAAGAAATATAATACTTCAGTCATATTTTACATTAAAAACTTTTAATTCAATTTAGATAAATTAAAGATTAGTTTTCTTATTTTCTGTTTAAAGTTAGCTTTTTTTTTATAGTGTCTTGGTCTCCTAACCTTAGTCACACTTAACTCAAAATCATTATACAGTTATTCATTTATTATCACTTCATTATAAGTGTAACATTTTTTAAATAAAATTCCAGAGGTGATTAAATATGATGAATAAACAGTCGCGAAAAAATGAATGTATTTCAACTTGCCATCTAAAAAATTTATTGTTTTGAACAAGTGTAAAATCAGCTTTAGTTGAGTATTATTCCTCGCAGACTGTTGACGGAAATGGAGAGCTGATGGATGAGGTAGGGTCCATCAAGTTATTTTTTCCCTTTTTTCTAAAAAAACAAAATCCCCCATCACATATTTGATATTTCAGCTTTTTTTTTTTGTTTCAATTGAAAAAAGGAGTAGAATTTGGTCCGTAAGATCTGCATCAAGGCAATCTTGACTAAATCGATCGATGACCATGGACGGCTGGAGTGAGGCCCTTTCCTGCCCTGCTTTACTCCACCTTAAATTAATTGATCCTCTGCTTTTCTAAGGCAGGGTTGCAAAACGGATCAATTTAATAAATTGATGACTTTCATCCAATTTTTTTTTTTATATTTGATCGTTAGTTGTCTGCGTCACAGCTTATCAATCTATGGGTTATTAACCATTGCAAATATAAAACCATCGACTCGTATTATTTTTGAGGCGTGGTATTTTATAGATTCAAATGAACTTTCTTCACACACACACAAAAAAAAAAAAAAAATTAAAGTGTCCCAAATTAGTAAAAGATGTGAAACTTCAATACGCAAACGCTTACGAGATTTAATATATTGTTCCTATGAATCGTCATAAAAAATACCCACCAGCCTACACACTTATCATTCAAAAAAGTTAAAAAAAAAAAGAAGAAGAAGAAAAAGAAGAAAGGTTTCCTGCAGTTTTATGCTTCAAAGGTTTAATTAGATGGTATAGTTGAGTATTAAAGGAAAATCATGAGAAATGAGGAAAGCTGGGTCGGTTCAACCTTTTCAATATCGGCTAAGTGAATTGGAGAAGGCCACTAACAATTTCTCCGACCGTAATAAGCTTGGCTGTGGTGGTTCTGGTGTCGTCTACAAGGTAATCATTATTCAATTTTTTTTTTAAAATACATTGGGCTATTACAAATAAATGAATTATATTGGCTGGGATGTAAGTCTTACTCTCTTCCAATTTGTGTATCCTAATCTTTCTTCTATTAGGCTCCGTTTGGATAGGTGTGGGAAGAAGGAAAGAAGAAAAGAAGGGAAGAAGTATTGGAAAGTGTGTAATTTTGTAAAGAGTTTGGATT